>JAJTUV010000942.1:0-330000 GCA_021653895.1 Mastomys natalensis
AGATGGATTGTCTAATGTTTGGTTAAATGGTCATGAGGAGCCTGGATTTTTTATTTCACTTCTCCAATCTGAATCTTTCCTGGTGGTCAAAGATAACCTTGTCTGTCAACTTAAGCTCGAGGACATACACTTCTGGATCAAGTTGCCAAACAAATGTATTGTTCTGCTGATTAATGGATGCTTGATTTTTTCCACTGACCCATCAGTTTCTGTAGGTATGCTGTCTTGGCTGTGGGCTATTTAGTCTTTTGTGTGCACTGTGCATTCCCAAGCAGAAAGAAGAAAGCAAGAAGAGAGTGTTCGCACACAGAGAATGTGATTTACAAGCCTATCCCTGTGTAGGCTGCTGATTGGGCTGGAAGGTTCCTTGCAAAAGGTGAAACTTTAGTTGGGTTTTTTCAGAGTATAATGACCTGACATTGTCAGAAAAAAAGCAGATGGCTCTCCCAGTTGGTGGGAACAGTATGAAATGTCTCCAAGAACCATTGTAATGGTTATAGTGAGTAATTAGTATAGTTATTCCCTAGTATGTCTGCATACTTGCATTTTAAATAATAATGTATCACTATAGGTAGTGTTCAATTCTCATGAGTGTTAGTTAAAAAAGAATTGCATAAAGTTTTATTAATTAAAAATATCCCGCCTTCATTAAAAGTATGAAACCTTTCATGTTCTCCTGTGGTAAAGACAAGTGTACCTGCTATAAGTTAATATACAAATTCCATCTTGGTAGTGCTTGTCAGTGAATGATTTGGGGAAGTTTTATGTCTTGAGATTTTTAACAAGTAGACTTTGGCTGTTGTCGTGTTGAAGGCCATTACTTCCTGGAGAACATAAATGAGTATTTCTGACACTTTGTCCATGCATTTTAAACTCCTGTTCTCTTCTCTCCTATGATCAGAGTCTGATATTATACTGGGCAGTGTAATGCCTCCATAGGACATAGACAGAGACATTAAAGGACTCTCCCACATGGTGTGCACGGAGTGGGGCAGTGCGAGCCTCCATCCCTAGTGGAGCTGGATGTGTTTAAGAAAGCAGAAAATGGATTTTGTTAACCTGCTAACTCATTTCTCTTCTTCCATGGAGCCCTCTGGGGCCATAACAGAATGAAGTGCTGAGTGAATCTGCTCAAGTGTGTAATAGAGAAGCAGGAGCCTCCATGGGCAGAGATGGATGTTGGTAGGTATCAGAGGGCTGTTGGAGACAAAGACTGGGAGGCAGGAAGAGGTCAGCCGATTGCTGGGACGAGGAGGATGGACAGGCACATGAGGAAAAATGAAAAGGGTAATGGAACCGGATTCATGATACAGTCAGACAAGCACAGGAGCTCCCAAGCTTAAAGCAGCTGCCCCATTTGTGGAAGGAGAGTGGAAGAGGCAAGTCCATGGCCTAAATGACTTAAGACTGCTCCTACCTGCAAGACAGTAGGGAGAAGCGGGCAAATATGGCTGATGTTTTACACCTAGCTCAAATGTCACCTTTTTACTTCCAACCTAGCTGCTAAGTTATGTCTTGAACTTAGACCCTCATTAGTCACTTTAGCTATTGTTCAAATTTTTATATTTAAAAGAAAAGAAGAAGTAATTATTTATCGATAAGATTGTATTCTGAGGCTGGGGTGGGGCATTCTGTGGCTGGAGTGGTCCATGAAACTATCCTTAAAACATGGGAGGATAGCTGAACTTCGGGTGGATACTTCGGAGGATACTTCAAGAGAGATAGTTTTGGTGTACATGTCAGTGTGTGAAGGCTTGTGTGCATGTATATTCTTTGGTGTATATATTTTTAAAAAACTATTGAAACACTCTGCTTTTTGCCTAGTGTCAACTAGATGCTAATAAGGATTTTTGATGTGGCAGAAAAACTTGAGTTTAGGAATAGCCAGCAGTTGTCCATCCAAACTGGGTCAGAAAAAAAAAATCTATCCACATAATTTGCATTTGTAGTAGGCAGACTTCTTAATAAATTGCTTGCAAGGGAAGTGGATTTTAATTGGGGAGGGTAACTAATGTCCAGTGTGATTGATCTTATTAAAAAATTAAGTCTTTCATGTATGAGGTTTTAGTATTTCAAACCATGAGATTAGTGCTGTCATGTTGTGAACCTCATTTGAATTGTTTGCCAAAGGCATGAGTGAACTCAGTCTCAGCTCATATAAAGTCTCACAGCAAACAAATGACAGCAGACAACTTGCAGTGGTTTTCAGAGTCCTGTTCATCTGACGAGGTGATTGCCAAGTCAAAATTGATACATCTCTCGAAGAAGAAAATGTGTGGTGATCTGCTAACTCCCTCCTCCAGTTTATTCCTTTGCAAGGTGTTAGAATTAGTTACACCTGGAAAAGAAACTCTGGTATCTTAGTTGCCATAAATAATATGAAGGTTTGTTGAAATCCATTGCAGTCCTATTTATAAAAGAACACCTGGGAAGCTTTATTTTGAGCTTAGAACAAAGCATAAAATTGTTGAGAACATCATATTTAAATGTCCTCATTTACATAGGCAGATTAGCAGTGGTAAAGCAGCTTTGCGGAGGATCTGTCTCCTTGTGGAATGAGACAGGGCCAGCTGCCGAGTGCCTGGGCAGGTGGCAGAAGGACAGCATTGGCACTGGGGACTCTACCTGTGATCTGTTCTTTTTTTCCACCCTTTCCTGCTTTTACCATTCCATCTGCTCCAGTGTTTGCTGGTCCAGCACTAGCACAAGAATTCTATTCTCCTCACAAAAAGGAAAGAGTCAGAATTTTTCCATTTAAGGTTCTATCTGTTGAAGTTGTTTATAGACACATACTTAGGCCCATGATGCTTTAAGTTATCATTGACCGTCTCATCTTCAGAAGTTTCACTCTTTTTGAGTAGAAATCAAATTAACCCCTAGGATCAAAGACTCCATCTTTGGTCTTCAACCTTAAACTCTTTTTAAAATGACTTTCATGAAGTTGTCTTATTTAACAATCAAACAAACAAACATCCAAGAAAACCTCCATGTAATAAGTCAAACAGAGAAGAGTGGGAAATATTTTGCCAACATGGAGGTCAGGAGAAAAGACAATTTTAATATATTTTGAACATGTTCATGAAAATGAACTTTATTTTCTGTGAGTTTCATGACTAACTGTAGTTATGAGCAGTGGGAAACTGTGAAGTGAGGCAATTCTAAAAGTGTTTTAAAATGGTATCATTGCAAAGAATAAAATAAACAGCTTAGTCTAAATTTAAACAAAAACATGCATTTCTTATTAATAGAGAATAATTTTCTCTAAGCCCATGAAAGGAAATACAGAAAAATCAACTCACTAATTCAGCCAGGCTGCCCATTTGTCCCAATTCTTCAGACAATTGCATGAGGATACTCGGGCTGCTTTACCACAACTGAGAGGGTTATAAAGTCCTGGAAGTGCTTCAGGCCATGCTTATTGTAAACCAAGAAAACTGAAAATGGCTTGTTACTGTGGCCCTTCCTCTGTGGCATTATATCCTCATTGCCCTATGTTTGAATACTCATTGCTCTCTAAGAGTCTGCAATATTAAATCTATCTCATCCCGACCCATCACTATGTACCAACACTTCCAAGTCATCTCCTAACAATATTATATATGTCACTGGTACTACCATTAAATGACTGTTTCAGCACCTCGAGGCCAAGAGTTACGTCTAGTTTTGCATCACACAGAGGACTCCTTAGCGTTTTAGGAGAAAGGGTCACCCTTTTATTCATTCACCCACCCCTTCCTTTGGCAAAGATTTATTAAACATCTACTATATAACAGGGATTGCTTCAGATATTAGGGATATAGCAGTGAACAAAATGGGCAAAATCTTTGATCACATAGAGCTTACATTGTATTGAGACTGGCAATAAACAGATGAGAAAAATACGCTCTATAGCACAGTAGAGAAAAATGAACTAGAGAAATGACTTCAAAGCTACTGATATGAATGGATGTGCATTATACTTTTAAGAAGAGTCAGGGTAGGCATTATGAGTAAAGTGACATTTGAACAAACTCTGAAGGGTGGAGAGTGAGCACCAGGATGTCAAGGGGAAGAACCCCCAGCAGAGGGCATTATAATGGCAAAGGGAACACATCAGATGGGAAGCTGCCTGAGATAAAAGCAGGAAGGTTGTGGTATTGAACAATGTGAATAATGTTGAGGACCAGCAGTGGGGTGTATAGTGTAGCTGAGGCAGGGTGATCCCATGCTGGGAATAGACTGAAGAGTGGGACCTTGGAAATTGTATTTGAGTGGACATTGAGTCAGGAGGAAGAATAACCCTTCAAGTGTTCAACCCTTCAAGGGCCACAGTTGAACTCATTGATCTTTGCCATTCTCAATGGATCATCAGAGATTTAATCACCACTTGGGCTCAGCCTTCCTTTACTTACACAGTCCCTGAGATCACAGGTTTCAGAAGCCTACTCTAGATGTCCATCGTGTCCTACAGAAGTCATCTGGGACACTGTGGATAAACTGCTTAAGGAAGACTGAAACTCATAGGTGTTAGCTTTTAGATCTGAGCATTTTAGATGCTTAAGCAGAGGCTGCAGGGAGACATTTAGCTGACCAAAGTTTCCCTTCTGTGTAAATGTCTTATGCATGTAAGTGGTTTTATGTATTCATATAAAACCTAGGGTCCACAAATGAGAGAAAACATAAGATTTGTGTTTTTGTGTCTGCCTTATTTCACTTAATATGATCACTCCCAGTTGTATTCATTGTCCAAAAAAATGACCATTTCATTCTTCCTGTGGCTGAATAAAACTCCATCGTATACATGTACCACATTTCCTTTATTCACTCATTTAAAAAATTCCTCACAGGTGTGCCCTCCATTTTTTAATTTAAAACCAGATGTAGTCCAAGTTGACAACTAAGAATATTCATCACAGATGCCTAGGCTGATTCTGTGACTTGGAGATTGTGAATATTACTATAATAAACAAAGATGTGCAGGTATCTCTGTGATACAGAGACTTAAGGTATATGCCCAGAATCTGTTTGAGTCTTAAGGGAATCTATCTTTAATTTTTAAAGAAAAATCTACACTGACTTTCATAGTGACCATGCCAGTTACACTCTCAAGAGCAATGAATAATAGTTCCCCGTTCTTCGAATTCTGACCAACAGTTGTTGCTTGTTTTCCTTATGATAACCAGTCTGATTAGGAAGGGAGACTCTCAATGTACTTTTTAAAATCTTATTGCCCCATTGTGCTCTGGTTGAGACATACATCTCCTTAGTCTATCTTCGTTCCCTTATCAATAACCATGGATTTAAAATATTCTTATTTAGTGATCACTCACATACTATGATGCCTTTTTTCCTATTGCTTTTTCATTATTTATTTTATTTTTGAAATCATAATATAATTACAACACTTTCTCCTTCCTTTTCCTTACGCCAAATTCTCCCAAATAATCTTCCTTTCCCTTTTTTCAAATTTGTAGCCTCTTTTAAAATTGTTATCACATTCATATATAAATATATGTATATTCCTAAAAAAAATACCCTGCTCAGCATATAATGTTACATATGTGTGTGTGTGTATGTATGTGTGTGACTGCATGCGTGTGTGTGTATGTGTATGTGTGTGTGTGTGTGGTGTGTGTGTGTGTGTGTATGTGTATGTGTATGTGTATGTGTATGTGTATGTGTATATGTATATGTATATCTGGACAGACCATTTGGTATTGGATAGCCAATTGGTGTTCTTTTTCCTAGGGAAGGCTATCTTTCCTATTCTCAGAATTCCTCAGTTGCCTGTAGTTATTTGTGCAGGACTGAGGCCTCTTGGCTTTCTTCCATTCAAGATGGCATGTCTGTTGTTTTCTTTGTTAGGCAGCCATGTTGGCAAGACTTTATGGGTCTAGCTTCTGAAACTATGGAGGCACAGTCTCATAGCCAACAATTTGATCCTTTGAGTCTTAAAATCTTTCTATCCCCTCTTCCACAAAGTCCTTTGAACTTTAAGTTCTGGAGTTGTTTTGTAGATGTATTCACTTGAACTGGGATGTACAACTCGGCATTTTGCTTGATTATGGTTTTCTGTAATGGTCTCTCTGTTGTAAAGAGATGTTTCCTTGATGAGAGGTGAAGACTACCCTTCTCTGGGGTATAAGAACACATATTTAGGATGTACTTAGGGATTGTGCTGGTTTAGCAAAGTGGTGGTTGCAGGGTTTCCTCCAAGATCCATGTCTCCACTAACTCTGGGTACTTGGGTAGGTTTTCAGTACCAGACATGCTCTCCTTCTTAAGTCCAATGAGATAACTTTGGTTAACACCGTGGTATGTGTGTCATTACTGCACTCTTAGGGTTATCATGTCATGTTGGTCATCATTATGGTTCATAGGTGTCATAGCTTGGTAGAACTGTTGCTCTTTCTTCTTAGAATGTGTGCACAGCTTTCCTGGTGCCATGAGAACTAGACTGTAGACAGGAGGCATTCAGGTCAGTTCCAGTGCAGGAGCTTCTGGTCCTGTATCTGAACCTTAAGCAATAGGTTCTTAATTTCCACCTCTGCAGTCACCCAGGAGTGAAAATAATACTTTGTAGCACTGAGAGTCTCTTGGACAATTTTGACCAACAAATCAAAAGGGTGCTTCTCTTGACTCGTGGTGGGGTTTTTGTTAGAAGGTCTTGAGGAAACATTGCCATTTGAGATGAGAAAAGTTCCTGTAAACTATTTTATGTATATTTAAACACAGATTTATGTCTATTGTGTTTTTTTTAAAGGTAGAGAGTTAATAGTCCTTATGACATTTTCAAATCTCTTGACTGTTATTTTTACCCTCCGTTCTCGTTCTTCTATATTGACATCCTTCCCTATCCCTAATTGGAGTCCCTTTTCCTCATTTTCTTGATAAGATCACTTGTATGCTGTTATCCCCCTTGCTATTACTTCCCGACAATCCCTTCTCGGGCAGTGGCACCTTTGTCCTTTCCTGCTTTCTGTAGGTATTTCAGGATACATTCTCACATCTGAAGATTTGAAGCTAGGAAGCTCTGATGAGAAAGAATATACATTTGTGTTTCTGGGTATGAGTTACCTAACTAATATGATTTTTTAAAATATAGTTTTAATTTACATTTTATAGTAGCTAAAGATGTTCAACATTTTTTATATGTTCCTTACTCACTTGTACTTCATCATTTGAGAACTGCCTGTTTATTTCATTATTGACTTGGATAGGCATTTTTATATTAATTTCTTTTAGATCTTCATGTATTCTAAAACCAACCCTCTGTCCAAAATACAGCCATTAAGAATTTTTCTCTGGTTCTGCAGGCTGTATTTCTACCAAATTAACTATTCATTTGCTGTGCAGAAGCCTTTTAATTTCACACAATTCATTTGCCAATTCTTAATATTATTTGCTGAGTTATTGGAGATCTTTTCAGAAAGTCTGTGCCTATACCTATGTCTTAAAGTGATTTTCTTATCTTTTTTGTTTAGTTTCACAATTTCAGGTATGTTAAAGTTAGCCTCGCTTCTTCCAGCCCCATGCGTCCAGAAATAAGATTCAGAGTCAAAATATATTTATAAATACCTTAGCCATATAGCGTGTCTCTACTCTGAAGAGATCACAACTAAAGATAACCTATTTGTTTTAACCTATGTTCTGCCACAGGACCATTACTTGTTGTCTGGTACCAAGCATCTATCTCCTCATGTCTTCCTGTGGCAGCTCTTCCTGAGCCCTTACTCTCTTCTGGATATTCCACCTCTATTTCCTGCCTAAGCCATAGGTCATAGGTCTTTTAATTGACAAATGATGTATCCATATAATCAGACGATATTCTCTACACACAGGTGTTACCTTAAGGTTTTTAAAAACTCTATTTGGAGTTGATCTTTGTATACAGTGAGAGTGAGGGCTCTAGTTTTATTCCTTTCCAGATGGGTTATTGATCCATTTTTCCTACCACAGTTATTGAAGTAGCTGCTGTTTCTCCATACCTATAAGAAATTATTTTGAGTATGTTAATTGAGGTAGAAAGTCCCACCCTAAAGGGGAGCTGCATCATTCTTTAGGCTTGGGCCCAGGAGTGTACAAAAAGGAGAAAGCAAGCAAATTGCCAGCATCCATCTCTCCTGCTCTTTGACTGTGAATGCAATATGACCAGCTTCCTCAAGTTCTTTTATCATGACTTTCCCAGGATGATGGACTGTCCCATGGAAATCTATGTCCTTACTTTCTTATGTAGCTTTTGTCAGGTTCTGTTGTCACAGCAAGAAAAGTAGCTAAACAGGGTGGTTGTGGTGCATACCTTTTATCCCAGCAGCCTGGAGGCAGAGGCAAGCAGATCTCTGTGAGTTTGAGGCCAGCCTGGTCTACAAGGCAAGTTCCAGGACTGCCAGGGCTGTTACACAGAGAATCCCTGTCTTGAAAAACAAAACAAAACAAAACAAAACAAAACAAAACAAAACAAAACAAAACAAAACACGCCTAATGCCAGCTTAAGCCTTAAGTCACTCAATCTATTGCTACTGTGCTTGTGTATTCACAGGGCAATGGTTTGCTAGGGCAAAAGAAACATTTGTTTTTATCTTAACAGTCATTGACATAAACCACACTTGAACACATTCTCTTTCTCACCTGTCACATAAATCCCTTTACGGAAGGTATCTTATGTCCCATGCATTACGCTTTAAAGCAACTCTATATTACTTGCAAACCTTAGTGTAAATCCTCTTGATATGTTTAACTAAGATTTGCTAAAAAAAACCCTGGGCCTTTTTCTTTTGACAAAGCTGTGCTTATATTTCTAACCTCTGTTCAAATTTTCTCCTGAGGGTTTGTCATCTTTATTCTGCATGACTGTATTTATGTGGCAATTGGAAAGACTTCAGGACCTCTATTTCACTTGCCCTCATTTCTACATGGTCTTGTATAACTAACTGCCTACAGAATTATGACACCACGCACAGACATAGACCTAATTATGCTTTTGGACTTAGTGGAATGAATATAATTCTGTCCTCTGATCACAAGCTAGATATTTAAATTTTTAATTAGCTATTATTTTTCCAAGTGAGCTTATTATAACTTGAAGTTGAATTATATTGGAAAGTATATGTGAATAAAAATTCCTGTATTTCATGTTTGAAATTTAATGTTACATATATTTCTAATAATAGATTAGCAATTATAGTGTTTGTAGCTATGTACATTTCACCAGTGCATTCTGTATAGATTTGTTATGTGCTTTATGGTAAAATCTCTTTATAATATAGAACTGGATAGAAGTTACCAACTCAGAGACCAAGCCTACTGCAATTATTGCTATTTTTTAAAGAGACCATGGTGTGATATTCAGCATATTTCAATTCCATACTATAATTCCATTTAGAAGTCTTTATTAGTCTGCCTGCACATAAACTGTTCAAACTCTTCAGTTCAAGTACTGTGGTAAGACTAACAAACATCCCTTAAGGGCATCTTCTCTAACTAAAGGGCAGCACACTTGCCTCTTGCCAAATAATACCTGTTGTGCAAACATTACATACACAAAATTTCTAGAGACACCATTAACCCCAAGTTTTTATATTAAGTCTCTTAATTTTCAAATGCAAGCCAAACAAATCATGTGTGTTCCTGGCGTGAAGGTGATGCAGCCCTTGACTAAGCCGAGGTGGAAAGACATCATCTCTGAACACTGCTCTGGAAGTTCTGCAGCTTGCCTAGCACGACAGATCATCAGCATATACCTTCTAATCAAAGCAAGAATGTCCCAGTCCTCTTACAGGTGCTCTGTGCCTGCACATGCTCACTGATGACAGGAGGCTCAGCTGAGCACAGTGGATGAAAACCAACAGGGAAGAGAGGGAATGGAGGCTCTGCTTACAGGACAGTAGGAGTGTAACCTGGAAACAACTCGAAAAGAGCAATTTAGACATTTGTCTTGATACGCTTTAACTCAACCATTGTACTTCTCTGAAAAGACTGTGTACCCTCTTGACTGTGTACAGCCCTTAAAGAAGAATGTTGCCCTTACATAGACAAGACAGGGATGATGAAAGAGAACATGAAAAAGGTCAGAGAAGGCCCAGAGAAAAGATAGAGAGAGAAAGAGAAAGATGAGAGCTGGTACAAGGATTGGTTTTCAACCTCTCCATGGTTGTCAACCCCACTTCCTCCCATCTTGGGACCATTAATTGGGTTATTTTTGCTGATTCTTTTGATCCTGGGCCTTAAATAGGCTGACTAACTTTGTGATACAACAGATAGATAATTTGGTAGCAAAACCTATTCAGATACATTATCATAAGTTAGCTATGGAGGACCACGAGACTCAAGATGAGTTGTTACTTTATCCAGGGTGTTCCTCAAACCCATCTCCACCCAATCTAAAAGAGGGGACTTCTGCCCCTAGACAAAGCAGAGAGAGGCTACCCAGAACCCTCTCTGACTGGTGATCTGAATTCTTGCTTAGGCTGCAAGGCTAAGCAATGCAAGGGAATATAAATAAAAGTTAAAAATATCTTTCTGGGTTCCCTGAGGGACAAGCCTGACTGCATAGGGGTTGATGTCAAAAGTATCCCCTCTCCAGGAAAAAGACATCGGGATGGGTATGGCCCTCATGCCTCACTGGACAATGACAGGAGGACGGGGGCCATTACAAGGTCCCCTTCAATTATTGGAGGTCAGGCCTCTATCCCCCTTCACAAGAATGAATCCGCCTAGGCCCTTCTATACTTAGAGAAGGGAGGAGATGTCAGGAGCAGCCCTGCATATACACTAAAGGCCTAACATCAGCCATAGGCCTAAAGTCAGCAATAGGCCTGACATACATACTTGCTAACACAAAGTCTTGGGTCTCTGTGGAAAAACACTGAAAACAGAAGGCTATAAGCTATTGTAAACAGGCAGCTTTTGTGGAAATTTACCAGACCTAGTAGTCATAGGTCTTATAAATAGGCAGCCTCGGTGGACAGTATCAACTTAGATAAGGACAAGTGAATCATAGGCAGAGCTATAGTGACCTGTCCCCTGAACCTACACCCAGCTGATACCCTGTTCTGAAAGGTATCTGTACTCCCTCTGAACACCTATGCTCTGGTGCCATTCCCTTCCCACATCCTGCCTTTTTGTGTTTATAACCTCTGTGTAAATAAGTAAATTACGATGTGATTTAAATAACTAAATAAATAAAATTAAAAAAAAATAAAGAAAAGAAAACTACCAATGTTAAGTCGCATAGGTTTGAGACATCATATGCAAAGCAGGTTAGCCATCCCAGTTACTATATGTGGTGGTTAATTATTAAACAGCCAAAATATGTAATGGTGTGATTTGAGTCAAGTGTGACATAATCTTGTTTTGTGTAATGTAATGGTTGGTGTACTTAGATGCACAGAAACACCATTTTAAGTGAAAGGTGAAGATATTAAACATCATGAAGAAGTTCTAAGCCTAATGGAGAATTAGTTGAATGTCGTTCATTTTACACAATACAAGGATGTACAGAAAAAGTTTTGAGCAAGAAGCAAGCTGGAAGAATGAATGTGTGTGAGTACAAAATGATACAGAACAGCACCATAGGCTGACCTGAGGCTTATAGAACGCATGTGACAGCCAGGACCTTACTGCAAGGCCATGGTGTATCTGCAGTTTTAGCTTGAAGATATGGCTTCAGTCAGAGCTAGCTTTTTGAGCACTCGTAGGCATCTTCCAGTACCTCCCCTAACAGGGTCCTGTCATCAGGAAATGCACTGGGCTTTTCCTTTATCTGTGTCTCATTCATTGTTGCTGTGTTCCCAGGAGCTCCTGACCCACCTTCTGTTCTTGAATGGTTACTTTTCCTTTCAGGTTCCTACGGCAGACTCTCACCACAACCCTTTGCTGAGTCTCCTCCCCTCATTGTGTGCACTCTCACTGTGTTTCATCTGTTTAGATTTCTGCCTTCATTACTTAGATGAGAGCTTTCATAAAGGGTGGTTCTCTCTCTCTCTCTCTCTCTCTCTCTCTCTCTCTTCTCTCCTACACACACACACACACACACACACAACTTAACAACCTCTAGACACAGCATAAGCAGCAATTCCAGACTTGTCTTGTTAAGGTCCCTTTCAATAGCTGGAACTGCACTGAGTACCTTCCCCCACCCAGACACAATGGTGTGTGGTGGCCCTGGCCTTCAGTTTCATGTATATATTTGTCTTTTTTCCATTACTAAAATTACCTTTAGGGCCTGCTTTCTATTTGACAGTGATTGCATACCTGTCCCCAGATCCTAACTCTCAATACCCAGTGCCCAGGATATTGTTTTGTACAGTCTTCAGGCTTTGTGACAAAAAAACCAAAAAAGACTTTTTTTTTTATTATATTTCTCAAATTTCTTTTGGTTTGGGACCTTAAAGGTCTTTATAATTCTATTTTAAAATATGGGGGAAAGGGTAGCATTAATAACAATAGGCTGTTATATGATTCCAACAAAAATAGTTTTTTTTTTGAAAATGTCTTCTTTTTATTATTTTATCAATTGGCAGTTAATCTTCTGTGATACTTTGTCTCAATAATTTATAGATGAGTGAAGCAATTTGAAAAATTAAAATTAGTTCTTGTTAGAGTCATTTGAATTTCTTTTGTTAAAAACAACTTATTGATTTATTTTATGGCTATGAGTGTTTTATCAGCATGTACGTCTGTGTACCGAACTTGTGCTTAGTGCTCTCAAAGGCCTTAAGACTAGAGTTGCATGCAGTTGTGGGTGCCATGAATTAAACCCAGGTCCTCTGAAAAGGTGATCAGTGCTCTTAACTACTGAGCCATCTTGCCAGCTGCTCTTAACCATTGAGCTATCTCTCCAGCCCCATCTGAATGCATACCTTCTCAGAAGATCCCAGATGAACGACCATCTATTGTGTTGTGACCTTCCAGATGCTTAGATTAACCCTTAAAAACATATAATGATCACTTAGTCTCCACAATATTCTTGCCATTGTCATTTATAGTGTGGAAATAAAGCTATAGGTAGCTACAGTGGCTCTCCCAAATACTACATATACCTGACAACTTCTGACCAAAAATTGTCTCCTCCACATCACACTGGGAAACTCTGATTGTTTCTCTTGAATGAGAATCATGGCTCTTTAATAGACTTTACCCTAAATTTTGTTTATAATTTTAAGATTTGTTTATGATACTTTACGTGTATGAGTGCTTGACTGCATGTATGTATATACACCACATGCATGTCTATTGCCCATAAAGTTCAGAAAAGGCGATTGGATGCCCTAGAACTGGAGTTATGAATGGCTGTGAGCTGCCATGTGTGTCCTAGTAACTAAACCCAGGACCTCTACAAGAACAGCAAGTGTTCTTAGCCACTGAACTGCCCTAGAACCACCTTTTCCTCACTCCCTCTATTTTTTCTACAATTCCATTAGGGTAGAGGTCCAGGTATAAGTCTTTAAATTTGGACTATCTCTTTTAGGTTCATAATATTTTATTTTGTAAAATATTACTTTTTTGTTCAGTGTCATATATTATTAGTATTACAAAACGTGTCTTCTCAAATGAAAGTCATCTATTAAAGAAATAAAATAGCATCCAAGTTAAATAAATAGAAATCATTCATTATCTTGGCTTAGACATAAAGATTTCCTACCAAAATTTTACTTGGCTTTTAAAGAACAAATCTATTCTGAAATTAACCTTGACATGATTTAATAAAGATGTGCTATCATTTTTAAAAAGTACTTTTATTAATTCTTTGAGAATTTTATTAAGACATACTTTGATCATATTCACTTCCCTCTTGGCTTGGCTCTTTTGAGATCCATTCCCTAACACACACACATACACACACACACACACACACACACACACACACACATACACACACATGGTGAAATCAAGCTGGTGCTGGTCTGCTTTATCTCTGCTTGCTAGCCTCCATAGTGCTCTAAGATGCTGTGCACATTACTGGAGGAAAAAAGTTATCAATGTCCCAGCTGTGAACCTGGCAAGCAACAGTAATGACCAGCCTGACAAGGGAAGTTAGTGTGATCGTCACAGAACAGGGAATGCCATGGGAGTTACTAAACACTCTCCAAGTGTTTTATCTTTACTGATGCATTTCCCTCTTGTGTTTATGGAAGACATCATATTTCTAGAAATTGTTGTAATAATACAAAAAGGTGGTTAAAGTCCAAAGAAGAGAATCTTGCCTTGTTCTCATCCCCACTCAACTGTTCCTATCTGCTTTGAGTTGTAGAAGTTTTATCGCTCTTGTTGCTCAGCCTTTCAATATTTTGTAGTTAACACACTAAGGGAGTTTTCTCAATGGGTGGAAAATGGGGCAGCATATATTTTTAGGAAGCCACAGCAGTGCCATGACAGCTTTGCAAAATAAATAGAACATTACAGAATGCTTTTGCTGTGGATATGTCTGCAAAGTTACCACTGTTGGAATGTCTTCAAAAGATTTTTTAATAGAAATTCATCTCCAATTAAAAAAATCAGTGTCCATAGAAGTACAGAGAATAACAAAGGAGGACCTACATATTCACCACCAGTGTGAGTATTCAGACATGAGAATAGCCACGCCAGCTCTCTCGGTATCCTCTGTAGAGATCTCGTTCCTCTTTTCCCAGAAGCAGTCATTATTAGAACCCAGCGTCTGCCACATCTATGCATGCATTTTCACTTTTTATTACATATGAATACATTTAAAATAATAACCTCAAGATTTCATAGCACCTTGTATGTTCCTAAATGATGCACAAATGGTCTTGCTCTCTATACATCCTTCTGTCACCTACATCGCTTCTCTTGATCAAAAATGGTTTCTGAGCATTATCCACATTACACATAGTTCCAGTTTCTTCCTTCTGCATTACATACAATTACATTGTATTCATAGACCATGATTTCATTTTCCATTTCCATAGTGATGGACATGTAGGGCCATTCATCTTCCTTGCTACTACCACCAATATCCCATTGAACATTTGTTCACATGTTCCAAATGGAGAAGGTATGCTGAAACCTGCATTAAGGCTTTCATTAATGGCTCGACTAGTTGTGCTATAGCTTTTTTTATTAATTTTTAATTTTTGAAATTGGCTGCTTTTTCCTAAATACATACCTTGACTGAATCTTATACACTAATAAGATGGTGGGGTGGATTGTACATATGCATACACACACACATCCAGATCTCTGCATATAATATATATGTACACAATTATATGTGTATATGTGATGTATATGCATCAATGAGTTAAAAAATGTTAAAACTATTTGCTTAGAAAATGCTAAGCTAGTGACAAAATTTAATTCCAAGGTTTGGTGACTTAAAGACCAGGCGGTTTTATAGATGACACAATATGTATCGGCAATATCAACCATTATCAACGAAGGGCCTGTATGGTAGTGTACATTATAATCCCAGCACTCGAGCCGGGGAGGTGGGCAGAGGGTGAGTATTGGCAGAAGTCTGTGACCAGTGTGACTCATGGAATGAAATCTTGTATCAAAAATTCTCATGTTTAAATATTAAAATGTTCTCTTCACAGCAAAATTTACTTGGACAGTTCATTTTTCATATCTGATCCAACCATCATTTCACTTTGAAGGTGTATATTTACTTTGTGTCTTCCATTATCTGTGGGGGACCTGGTCCGAAAGTAATTTTTTCTCTTAGTGAAGGGCAAACACTCACCATACTCATCTTTCCTGAAAGGGAAAAAAATGCCAATTCAGCTTCAAATTTGCTCACTTCTTCTTTTAAATCTTGTATGATAAAAAGACTTTACGGTCATTGCTCATCTTAGAAAAGGAAAAATGAGATTCTCTGCCTCTAATAATGTAAATCACAAAGCATTTGTCTAACCCTTTGGATTAAAATTTGCCTCATTGTTTTGGATCATGCCAAAACAGGAGCATCAGTAGTCTTTGCTTGGGGAGCATCGTTCCACCTCCAGAGCTCCTTCTCCATGTGGCCAGGATCTGGCTGCTTCTATAGCATTAAGACTTGAAAGTAATCAGAAATGAAAACCTGGGTAGAAGGTTCTAGATGGTGTAAGAAAGCAGAACGTGCAAGCTATGGGAGCAAGCCAATAAGCAGCTCCATGGCCTCTAACTCAGTTCCTGCTCCCAGGTTCTGATGGGCTGTAACCTGTGAGAGGAAATAAAGCTTTTCCTCCCTAAGTTGCTTTGGGTCATGGTGCTTTCTTACATAGGAGAAACCCTAACCAAGATACAAGTAATAACTTGTACATTTGCTTGTTGCTTCGTGCAATATTTTAATGCATGCGCTTCCTATATTCTCATCAAGCCAGGGAAATCAGCATTGGTACTTCTGCATCATTTACTATGTCTGAACCCTTTGTATTAAATCCATTTGGATAAATAAACCATTCAATGGATGAGTTGGATTTTTAACTCAAACTTTTGGCCCTTCTCATATGGCCATTCTGGCTTTTAAAACCCGAATAAGACCCTTGATCATCCATTCCTGTATTTATTTTTAAAAGGTCTGAAGGCAGGGAGAGTAATAGGTGAAATTTGGTATAGAGTCACAGATCTAGCTTGATTGTTTCATGTGACAGAAACTGTTACAAGGTTCTAGGAGGGCTGTGTTGGTTTCTAAAGCAGCAATTTGAAAAACCACTTTAAGAGGAAGGAGAAATCAAAGGCAGAAGGAATGATGGCCATTTAGGGACAACCAAAGTCATCTCAGGCTATAGCTTTAAAGATGCTAAGATGTTGTTTGGAGACTGAAGACAGATATGGGGAGTTTCTTGAAACATTGGATATAAAGATACACAGGTGATATGTAGGAAAGAGAATAATTCAGGTAGCCCTGAGGATTTTTGCTGGAGTGATTCTTTTCATTAATGCTTATGAGTGGGTTTAGGAAAGAGTGTAAAGAATTCTACTGGAAGTTGTAAGGCAGAGATGATGATTATGTGTCCTAATGGAGAAGCTGAGTAGTTGGGTACCCAAGAGATCCAACCACACTAATTGTAGTTCAACTCATGGACTTAGTTTAGATTCAAACTGTATTTAGAAACACCAAAAAGTAGAGATCAATGAAAATAGTTTTGATAAAAAAATATTCTGCTTCTCTTTCTTTACTCATAAAATAGGGTGACTCGTTGCCAGTACCAGATAACATCTTCATGGCCCTTGCTTAATCAATGAGACTGATTAATTCATTTATGCAAGGTGGTAGAATTGTTAGGTTTGGTTACACTGACTGTCAGTCAAGAACTATCTTGATTTGTTAACAAACTGTGTATATACTGAGCTGAATTTGTTCAGAGTTTATTACGAATCACTTTATAAGCAAATAAGTAATTCCTTTTAGGGGTCCCTTAAAGGAAGCTAAGTGCTGTATAGGGACTGACTCTGTAGGTTGGAAAATGTGTCAGCAAACACAAATTTCAGAACACCACGAATACAAAGGCTTTCTTGGTACACACTTGTTTCCCATATTTTGAACAATTTCCATAATTTGAACAATTTCTTGTATTCTGGGCCTGTGGTAAGCTGGATCATCTATGGAAAGTACCTGGGCTCAGAAATGGCAGCTTTCCAAAATTCCACAGTAATTTGGTTATCACATCTCTCTGCAGATGCAGGCTCACTTCCCTTCCTTCATTTGAATCATTATTGAGATCATTTTCAAATGGGATGCTAATATCAGACAGACATGGTATTTTCATACACAAAGAATCCAAGCTTGAGCTGGGAATATGGTTCAGTTGTAAAGCATTGGCCACATTAGGGTCCCAGTATCCATGAAAATGCTGGCAGACATGTTACCTACCTGTTTCCCCAGTGCTTGAAAGGTGGAGACAGGGCATTCTTGGGGCAAGCTGGAAGGCTAGACTAGTTGAATGGGGGACCTCTAAGTTCAAGTGGGAGATCTTGTTTCAGTGAACAAGGTGGAGAATTTTGGAAGACATCTGGTATCAACCTTTAACCTCCACAGGCATGCATATATACATGTGAACACATATTTATATTACATAGAAACTGTCTCTATCGCTGTATCTCTTTCTGTCTCTCTGTCTCTCTGCCTTTCTGTCTCTCTTCTTTCTCTCTGTGTTCTCTGTGTCTCTGTCTCTGTCTCTCTCTCTCTCTCTCTTCTCTCTCTCTCTCTCTCTCTCTCTCTCTCTCTCTTTATCTTTCCTCATGTCTCAGTGGGTATTTGAAAAACTATAATGCTGCTAACAAGGGCTATTAGCCTCATGTCTTGAAATGGGAAGAGAGAGGCAACTGAGCCCCACAGTTTGCCTAGAAGCATTTCTATAGCCATTTATTGGGTGACAGGCAGTGTTAGCCCCTGACCATCAGCATCTGTGATGGAAACAGGCTAGTTGTCAGACTGGTCTGAGCACTATTTGGAGAGAACCACAGTTCCTGTCTCCCTTCAATCAAGCCATTTCAGATTGCTCCATGGCATTTGCTTATTCCCGGACACACAGTGGCAGCTGGGTTGGAGGGAGCCGCTGTGTGGGCTAAACATCTGGTCTAGTCCTAGTTCTGTCCTTCAATGAGCTGGTCTAGGAAAGACACTCAATTTAAACCTCGGCCTGGTTCTCTGTTCAGAATAATGAAAGTAGGGAGGTAGAAGGGAATAAATGTGAGTCTTTTATGTGAAATGTCAATAGTGTGGTCATGCATCTGTAATGCAAATAGATTCCTGAACCAAGCTCATCATTTCTAAAGAAAAATAATGAAACATTGGAACCACACAGGAAGTGTTGTGTAATAAGCATACATGCCTTACCACAGCTAGAGCACAGAGCAAAGCACAACATGCCTGGTCTGTGTCCCTACATCAAATCCTTTCCCCATATAAAGTAATGGGGAATTTAGCATGTTTCCATTCCAGGCACATATTTTACATATGTAAAATTGTGTAATTATGTACATATATGACTTCTAAATAACAAAAACAGAATATACTATCATGGCATACTCTAAATTTAAATAAATTGAATCTGGCTATAGTATTTTGACACTTTTGTGTCTAGTAATGCACTTTGGAGGAGCATCCTTACCCATGTAGGCATATTTGAAATTTGTCTTTCTGATAAATTACTCTTATGGTTATGTAACAATGATAACCCTCTTAGTAAAGTTTAGATGCCTCACACTTTTGCTCAAACTAGGTATTGTCAGAATTCGAAATTGGTGGCAAATTGGTGATATGAGATGCTCTCTCTTCATGGCTTATCCTACATTTTCCCTACTAGTGATGCTGGCCTTTGATTCACCGGTCACTCAAGCATCCGTTCCGGTGCATTCACAACCCCTTGTATCTATCCTTTCTTTCTTCTTTCCTTCTCCATCTTTGTTCTATACTTACTATTGATTTTAAAAACCTTTTCTCCATTCCCTTTCTCCATTCTAGAAATCAATCTGTTACTGCATTTTTCACTTTTCCAATGGTGAATTTGATGGATTTGAATTGAAATTTTAACGTGGACACATACCAGTTTTTGTTTTTATAGCTGTGTTTTTGGTCTTGTCTGTGTTTAAGACATTCATCTCTAGTCTCAGTTCACAAATATATTCAATTACACACTCTTAATTAAAGTCGTAATGTTTTGTCTCTCATGCTTTGGGTTTTCATTCATTATAATTGGTCTTGTGTATGCCACAAGCCATGGGCACCAGTTTATTTTCCTTATAGTTTAGAGTCTAGATATATAATTATTATAATTATTATTATTATTATTATTATTATGTTTTTTTGAGATAAGGTTTATCTGTGTAACCCTGGTTGTCCAGAACTTTCTCTGTAGTCTAAGTTAGCCTTGAACTCACAGAGATCCTTCTGCCTCTGCCTTCTGAGTGCTGGGATTAAAGGCTTGACATAATTTTTAGCCACCACACTGTCTGGCTTGATATAATTTTTTAAACTAATTTTCTTTCTTATGGTCTTTAAATAAGGCTTATTTATATACATATAAATGCCATTCTCATGCACATACATGTCCACATGGTCTTTTGTATGGAAATAATACTGTTAAAATTATCATGACTTAATAAAAAGTCTTGATTTAGAATATCAACAAATTTGACAACTTCTCAACCCTGTTCTCCTTCATAATTGTCTTGGCAGTGTGCTATCTATTGTTAACACATCATCTTGACAAATATTTGGAAAATTCTATGAAATTTCCATCAGGTTGCACTGAATTAATACATTAACTTGGGAAGACAGAGAAGATGTGATGTAGATCACTTAAAAAGCAATTCTAATGCTTGCCCCATGCCAGAGCCTACACTAAAATTACTTAGGGAGCATCTTGGTCTGGGCCTGGCTTATTAATCCTCCTTGTTTCTGGATCCCACCTGGCTCTCTGTTCCTACACCAGGCGCCTCTTCCCTCTGAGCAAATGTTCCACACTTCCCTCTGTTTTTTGACTTTTGCAGATTCTCCTCCTGCTGCTTGAGGAGCTCTTAGCTCTCATCTCACTAACTCCCACTGTTCATAAATTTTCCCTTCCTGATAATTCCATGTGTCTTGTTCAGTAGGCTGATGTGCAGTAGGCATCCCTGTTCAGTAGGGCGACACACCATAGGCATCCTTATTGGTCCCCAAGCCTCTACTGCCATAAGCTTCCTGTGTGGTACAGTAGTTTTCTGTTTCCTATGGGCTCTCAGACCAGTGAGGACAGTCTATGTTGCTTCTGGAAGTCTCTCCTGCACTGAAGACTTCTTAACACCTGGTTGGTGCTCAATAAATATAGTTTTGTATATTGGTTATCTACCAGAAGAAAGTGCTGTAAAAGACAGACTTTTTCTTGGGGAAGGGTTAAGAGTTTCCAAAAAGTTGAACTTGCAAGTATGGAGGACCTAGAGTCTGGTGGGTAAGTAGACTTGTATGTATTAGTCATCTTAGTGTAGAGTAATCCATCAGAACTAATGGATTAGGACTGGCAAGATGGCTCAGTGGGCTCAAGAACTTCCTGTGAAGCCCAATGACTTGAGTTTGACCTTCAGTCCCAGGACCCAGATGGGGGAAGGGAAGACATTACTGTACAGATTGTCTCTTGACCTCGTACTCATGCTGTGGTGTGTGCACCCACATAAAACATAAATATAATTATAAGAAAGAATTAATGGCTTAAGGATAAGTATATAAAAGTTATTGTTTTAAAAATCAGTTTTACTCTTGAGCAGACATAGGTTTTAGGATCACTTCTGCTGTTTTAAGTTGTTTGGAATGTAAATATATTTTTAAATCCCACTGGTACTTCAGTAATTCTTAGGATATTTCAAAATTATGAAAACTTCTAACTACATGGCAGATAAGAGTTGATTTTATTTAGATATAAGATATTCTGGGAGGAGAATTGTGACAGTTTTTAGTTCACTCTATATGTCATCTACATTGTTTTTTTTCTAGCTATGCTTAATATGTCTGTACCAGGTTTCAAAGCAACAGATGTGACAGTTTCATATTTCTCATTGCTTGAATTTGGGCCCCAGTTGTCCCTCCGTCACACAGTCTCTTGCTATTTCTTTTTTCTTACTCCTTTGCTTGCCCTACCCCTCAGTCCTGACCTGAGCGGCCATCCTTTCTGAAATAGTCTCTGAAAAACAACTAGTGGCAAAAGGATGCACAATCAGGTCTGTCTCTCACAGGGGTCATCCTCATGTCAGCGGATGGTCCTTTCGTTCCATAACTCCTTCTTCATATCATGGGCATCGCTTTTACATTTCTATCTCCATCCAGATGAGTTCCCCAAAGGCAGGAGTCTGAGCTATTCTGCTTTTATCTCTGAAGCCTGATGTGGGAGGGGCTGTGATTGCCAGTCATTCTCACCCTTAGCAGTATTATTTATTTATTTTTGTCAAGCATGTGACTGACTCAGCATTGTCCCCAACCCATTAAAGGAATTTCACTAGAGAAATTAAATATGTAATTTGTGATTGGATACTTGGACAGCCTACGTAAGTTACTGGTTTTATTTGATAGGTCGATAACTCAATATATGAAGAATATAATAAAATTATAAAAGGCTAATGAATAATTTTGTTCTAAAGTAAATTTTTAGTGGGAAAAAGTTGTCAACAACTCACAACTTGTTAATAGATAGAAAGCCAACAACATTTTGATTCTTTTTAACAAGATGAAAAGGAGCCAAAGTTCTACTATAATAACACCTAAGTTAATTATCTAAAAAAGTCTTAGTCTGGAAGCCTTAATATCATTTCCATGTTAGGTTCTTTTTTGAAAGAACAGAGGCAGAGGAACATGCAAGGGGCAGACTGAAGAATACCTGGCAAAAGAGTTCTCATTATTTGAGACTATATGATTCTATCAAATGGTATAAACTGTCTATTTGATGAGCTCAGTTGATTTGGCCTTATAAAATCATTTGAATGTTAATTTAATACATATTTTAAATGTCTATTTATTTATTTAAATACATATGCACATTCATGTATGCTCATGCATGCATGTGTGGGAGCACACACACACACACACACACACACACACACACACTCATGCATGTGCCATGGTGCATATGTGGACCATCGAGGAGAATTCTCAAGGAGTTAGTTCTCTCCTTCTGTCCTCTTGGTTCCAGAGATTGAACTCAAGTAGTTAGCCTTAGTATCCAGTGCCTTTACCCACTGATCTATCTTGCTGTTCCTGAATGTCTAGTTAGATATGGATTCCTAATGGTGACTTAATGTCTTCAAAGAGATCAAAATAAGTTACAATTGTAAAAGAGAAGTTATGGTGTATGCAGAAGAAAGCAGTGTAATGAAAGGCTGTGGAAACTGTTCACTTCTTTTGGAGTGGATCACATTATGCACATTGTACATCACAGTGATCTTAGGCCCTGAACGTCCCTGTGAAAGCCTTCCAGATTGGTTGGTCTGTCTGTCTGTCTCAAACAGAAAAACTATCAAACCAAATAAAAACAACTCCTAGATTGTTCTGAAGAGAAACTACCTAATGTATGGTATAATTCATTAAGGTCTGAGTTTAATCTTTGGAAATGCAAACAGAGCTCTGTTATTCTTCTCTATGGTTATAGGTCACAAAGCTCATCACACAGATATTAACAAGGCAGAGATGAAATGAGAGCATAGATGGGAAAAGCGTGTCTCTGCTGAGCTACAGAAGCTGATTGTTAAAGATACCCTAGAAGGTTAAATAAAGAAGACCCTAACCTTAATTATAGAGGACATCATTATATAGAGGAATGACAATGTCAGTAAATTAAAAACTGTTTGCTGAATACTTAATATGCTATGTCATTTCCCCCACAGAAGTCTATAAAATGAGATTGCACCTCAGCATCAATGTCTTCCATGGTATTTATGATCTGGGAAATACAGCAGATGTTCACACCATAATCTATCGAGTCATGTCTTTGCTAGCAATTCCAACCACTGCTGTTACACATAGTCTACAGTGAGAACTTTGGAATCCATGTATTTTTCTGTAACCGATTGTTTCTTTAGGCAAAATGTGACTGGACCCATGAGTGAATATTTTGAAGATACGTTAGTGGAAACATGACAGTTTCTCCTTTCCCAGTTAAGGATGAATAGCCCTGAATTTCAACACAAAGAGTGTACCGACACGGCAGAGTCTTCCTGCACTCAGACCTCTGGGTGATTGCTTTAGGAAGTAGAAAACAGACCAACTCAATTTTCTTTTCCTCTGACATTTACCCAAGTAAAATGATTAGATTATTTTTAGTTAATCTTCCGAACCTTTCCTTTCTTTCTCAACCTGTAGCAATTTTCTCTCACAGTGGAAGGAATATTTGTTATTCTTTCACATCTTTTTTATATTCACGGATAGAATGGTTGCCCTTTGAACAAGACAATTATTCCCTAAAACATAGAAATGAGTTTACTTCCCCCATGGTTCTGAAGTAATTATATAAACAAAATTTTAGAATGCAAGTGAGAATACAAAATAGAAAGAGCTGTTGGCGGAGTTAATTGGCTGATCTTTTTATGTAGATCTAATTTGGGATGTCAATTGAATTTTTGGAAATCATTGCTTATTTCCTTTGAGAGTTATTTATTGCTCTGCATAATTTGAATGTATAACACATAGTTTGTTCACTTCTGCCTTATAGCTTGATAGAGAAATACTGCTTCTATCAGACAGAGATTAAAAATATTTTTGAATCAGTTGTTCCATCCTTCCAGAATTGGTTTAGAGAAAATGTACAGATTTATTTAAAATAAGCATGTAATGAATTGTTAGACTTAACTGTGGTTTAATTATTTCCTGACATGGACAGCCAGTAGAGGCCTGGTGGGAGGTATAGAGGGGATGTGAGCTTTGTTCTGAATTTTGTCTCTTTGTGACCTTGAAAGACTCAATCCACCTTTTCCCAGTCCTCAAACGCAAATGTGTAAAAAAATCTAATGTCTGCCATCCTTCTGTCCCTTCTCTCTGCCCTCTCTTTCCTTCCTTTCTTCCTTTCCCCTTTCTCTCTGCCTCTCTCTTTTTCCATTATTTCTATTTCTTGGTTTTACTCGACCTCTTCTTGTAGGCAAGTACTGATAGCACACTGACTAGACAAATGCTATCTGACTGACATGCTAATTCTGCAATGTGGTAATCCTGGCAGTTTGCCTCCCTACTCTGGCCCTGTTTCTTGCATTGCAATATGATAATAATCCATACTTTTAAGGTGACTTTCAAGAGTGTGACAGCCTAAGAAAAGCACATAGCTTAGGTATACACCAGATCCTAGTAAAGGACAACTGTTAACTCTATAATGTGCTGCAAAGAGCATGTGATAGGACAGCTGTAAAAGTCCCACATCAACATGAAAAATGGTGTCAACTTGAAATGCAGAGTTAGCACCTGCTCCTTTTGTAAATCTAACTCAGTCTAGAGTGCGGTGACTGGGCTGGATGCCAGCATAGCTCTCTTCCTGCCTGCTCAGAACTTGCAAAACACCTACTTCCTAACTACTGTGAATTTTGACAAGTTCATAAACTGGTCGATCAAATGTCACTTACAGAATGACTCCTTTGCCATTGAAACTCAAGCCAAGATCCTTCTTGGTAAAGCCAGCAAGTATTTTAAAAAACGATATTCTAGGTAACTGAGCAGGCAGTTTTCCTGGTGAATCATGCCTAGTGAATTGTGTCTAGTGAATTGACTAGTGAATCATGTCTCTTCCGTATTGGCAACTCTATATAAATGGCCAATCTGCCAGGTGCCTGTTAGATACAAATCTAAAGACTTATTCCTTTCCCTCCAACCCAGTACAACCCAAACCTCCTCCAAAGCTCCTGTGGGGCTTGCATAGTAAATCATAGTGTTCCCCTCCCCCACACAAAGGACTCCCTTCCGTATTCTCAGCATTGATAGACTGCAAGGGAAAACCCATTCTTCGAATCATCATTTTCCACTGCTTATGTGTTTGTGTGTACGTACTTGCACATTTATCTTAGTACTTGACACACTGTAGGTAAACGATAGATATCTGTTATACTGATGATGGAAGGAAGTGTTTGTGTGTGTATTCTATAGTGAGAACATTGATTCTAAAGAGTCACTTAGTTACTCCTATTTTATTGTCCCATATTATGTTTTTTATATGTCAACTCACGGTACTCACAAATGCTTTAACTATTGGAAGTAAAACTTAGGTGAATTGTCGTATTTTTAACCATCTAAGCCCAAGATGTTTTGGAGACTGACCTAACAGAAAACATAAACATAACTTCTTTATGAAATTGTCAGTTTATACAACATTGTCTTAGTACACTGATGGCTTTCTTCATAGTCAACGAAAAGTAGCCAGATCTAGTAATACTGTGTGCATCCTCTGATTTCATTATGTACACTAGACTTGAAAGATTTTAAAATAAAGACACCTCATTCAGTCTGCTGCAGACTCTGTTCTCCATACATTGACTATTTTTAAATTAATATTTGTTTGTGCATAATGTATGTCTATATTCATGTTTATGTGCATAAGTGCAGGTACCAGTGTGTGAGGCATGGTTGTGGAGGTCAGAAAATCTTGGATGTTGGTTTCATTTTCTATCTCAGTGGTGACAGGCTTTCTGATGTTTTGCACTATACATATCAGGATGCAGGGCCCAGAAGCTTCCAGTCATCCTGCCTTAGCCTCCCATCCTACACAGGAATGCTGGGATGGCAGACAGGCACTGAAGCATCAGTATTAGATTTGAAGATCTGAGCTCAGGTCCTTACACCTGCTCTGCTAGCACTTTACCCTTGGGCTGTCACAGAAGCCTTTGACTAGCTTTTGTTGCATCTCGTAATTGGTATGTCATACTGCGGAATGGAGGCTTCATGATATTCATATGCATAAGGGTCTCAGTCACATAGATTCCCAAGCACAAAGGGCACCCAGTTCAGGAACACACAGCTCAGTACTTAAAACCATGACATAATTGTTTTCTGAAAATGCTTCACACATTTAAAAAAGTATTTTGGTGAGCATCCAAAGAAACAGGTTCTGTTGTGACATTTTCGAACATCTAGGCCACTGTACTTTGTTCCCAGCTCTTTCCTCTTGTGATTGTGGTCGTACTGGCTCCCCTTTCCTCCCAAATAGCTCCTTCTGTTCTCAGGGCACACACTGTTACTCTCTGCCTTCCTCTCCTTCCTATTTAAAGTTCTTCCCTTCCCTCCCATGCTCCCTTTCTCTGTTTATTCCTCTTGCACTTGGATAGGCATCACTTCCTCTAGCTTTGGGAAATTTTCTTCTAGAATTTTATTCATTTTTTTTATGCTGTTGGCATGAAATTCTTGGCCTTCTACATCTATAATTTGTAGATGTGTGGCCCCAAACTCTCTCGTGTTTTGTTCATGTCTTTAAAAATGTTGTTGATTGAAGGAAGATCCAAGTCCCCCAGCTTGTCTTCAGGCCCTGGTTGTCCTTCACATCGCCCAGGCTTTGCTGGTGCGAGCCCCTGAGTGTTGCACTTGGCTTACTGAGTTTTTCATCACTGGCATCATTTTAGTTTGCTTTTTTTTTTCAACAATTCTATCTTTTTATAAGAGTCTGTGTTTATAGCTTAAAATGGTTTCCTTTTTTTTTTTTTCCATTCAGCTGTTTTGTTCTTTCTGAGTATGTATCTTGTTGATTGTTTAAAGATATTATAGTCATTCTTTTGATTTCTTGGAAATCTTCTATGTTGCTCTCATTAGGAGTCATTAATATGGGATTGGCTGTTTTTGGAGGAAACACATTGTCTTTTGTATGTGTGTCAGTAAGAGTGTGTGTGTGTGTGTGTGTGTGTGTGTGTGTGTCAGTATGTGTGTGTGTGAATGTGAGGGAGGGAGGGAGAAAGGGAGGGGAGAGAGAGAGTTTTTTCTTTCTGGGACTTCCACATCTGGAGTTAATTTGTTGGCTGAGTCTCTCTCTCTCTCTCTCTCTCTCTCTCTCTCTCTCTCTCTCTCTCTCCTCTTTTCAAGAGCCTTTGTTTTTCCATGGAGACATATGCATTGTTCAAAGGAGGACTAAGTCAAAGCAGGGTTAAGATGCTTTTCCCCTCTCTGTGGGATGCTATTCTGGTATGTGGGCTCTACCTCTGGTCTTCCTTTGAGAATCAACTGCACTTTGCCTAATAGTCACTCTCCAGGATCAACAGACCCATTCTAGTCAGTTCTGGCCTACTCATTGCTTCTGCTGTCCTCACCCCATGGTGCAGGTTCCTGCAGGCCAGATGCCCTAATGCATGTACCCCGTCCTGCCTTATTCCCATCTCTGCCATATGTTGTTGGTTCCTGTGCATCTGGATAGCCTAGCTTGGGTCAGCTCCAGCTTGCTCTCCACTTCTACAGCTTTCACTGCTGCATGTTACAGATCTTGTAGTGTGCATAAATTACCCTGGAACAAGGTCCAGCCCAAGCAAAGCCTCCAGGGCTTGTTGTGAAGCCTGAACTAACTTGGATCAGATCTAGCCTGTAACATTCTCAGTGCCAACCATTTCCTAAGAATGTCATAATTTCATTTTTCTTTACTTCTGAATAAAATTACATTGTATACATGTATCGCTTTAAACAATCTGTTTGTCCATTGATGGGATTCTGGCTGGTTCTACATCCTAGCTATTGTGAGCACTGGTACCATGAACGTGGATGTGCAAATATCTCCTCCGTGGTGTGCTCACTTAGAGTCTTCCGGGAATAGTACAGCTGAATCATATGGTAATTCTAGTTTCATTGTTTAAGGAACCCCCTCCTTCCATCAGGGCTGTGCCAGTTTAATATTCAGCCTGTTAAAGGGGTTCCTCTCTCTCTCCCACCTTTATCAACATTCACTGTAATTTGCTTTCTTTGAGATTTTCTTTTATTTCTGAGATTTTAGTATGATTTCATCATTTCTTCCTTCTCTTTTTTTTTTTTCCAAAAGCTCCCATAGGCCTCTCCTTGTTCTCTTTCAGATTCATAACTCATTATTTATTAATGGTTGTTATATGATTTTATGTATGTATATACAAATGTATCTGTAAATATAATCTGCACAGTTTGTATGATGTTACACTATGTATGTTTTCAGGGCTGACCATTGGTACGGGACAACCAATCGTTGTGCTCTTCCCTGGAGAAGACTGTTGTGTTCCCAGCACTCCTTAGCTGCCTGTAGTTCTTTGTGCAGGGTTGATGCCTCATGAGCTTCCCCCCACTCATTGCAGTTTGTATTTTTGATGCTAAGAACACACATTCTGTCTGGGGTGAGATCGCTCTCTGAGCAGCTCTAATTTGGATTTCCCCGAAGGCTAAGCATGTTGAATATTGTTTCAAATATATTTTCTCCATGTGTGCTTTTCCTTTGAGAATTGTTTAATCAACTCAATCGCCCCTATATTGACTGGGTGACTTTTTGATATTTAATTTTTGAAGTTTCTACAAAAGATTTTAGATATTAATCCCTTGTCTGCTTTTCTTTTTCCCTTCTGTCAGCTGACTGCTTCCTTTGTTGGATAGTAGCTTTATAATTTCACGTAACATGAGTTGTCAGTTCTTGGAATTATTTGCTGTACTGTCCCTTTCTAAAAGCCTTCATCTATCCTTGAATCTTGAAGCATTTGTCTATGTTTTCCTTTAGCAGCTTCAGAGTTTTGAGTCTTTGTCTCATTTTGAATTGTTTTTGTTTGTTTGTTTTTAATTTGTAGTAAAAGATAAGGATCTAGCTTGAGTCTTCTACATACAGATTCCGAGTATCCTCCGCATAATTTGTTGAATAGGATTTCAAAACTGAGAAAGACTGTGAGTTTCTCTCTGGGTCCTTTATTCTATTTCAGTTTGTGCCCAAACCATGTTGGTTTTATTACTATGGCTTTGTAGTATAGTTTGAGAGCAAATGTCCTGATACTTTTAACATTGTTCTTTTTGTTTAGGTTTGACTTGGCTATTTGAGGTATTTTGTACTTTCACATACATTTTATAATTATTTTTATCTAATTCTGTCATTGGAATTTTGATGGGAATTATTTTGTAATATAGTAATTCTCACCATATTAATTCTGACAATCTAGGAGCAATGGAGGCTTTTCCATATTTAGCATTTAAAGTTTCTTCATCTGTTAGTTTCATTCTTTGCAGAAATGTTGCAAAAAGCCCAGAGTGAGGCATCCTCACTTTAAAGGAGAAGATAGGATTTTCATCTCCTTATTTTGATGTTGGACTAGTACCCTAACCTGGTACTATATTTATAAGTATGACTGAATAAATCCAATGTTTTGTTGTTTATACAATGATGTATTAGCATGAAATGTTGGCTCTTTTATATCTGAATGACATTAATAGTATCCTTAAGCACATGCATGTTTCAGACTCAGCAGTCTTACTTAGAATGTCACAAGCTCTCAGTGACAAAGAGTGTCAATACTGACACAAGAGGGGTGGAATACACATTTTAATGTGCACCGAGATATGACTATTAGTGCCACATCTTAAATCCAAATTTAAAAGAACATACTATAACAGTATTGTATAATTAAAATAAAAATTAGTTAGGACCTTTTTTTATAATTTAATCAGAATGCGAAATGAGTCAGTATTATGGCTTATATTCTATCACTGCATACAGAGAAGCAAGAGCAATTAAAACATTACATTAGCTCAACATTTATGAATTTGGGAAATAAGCATGTACTAAAAAAAGGCCCTAGAGAAAATGGAGTGTACAAATTATCTTTTTATTCAACATGTGCTCTATTATTTTGGGAACTCCAGAATCAGGGACAAAATCCTCACAGCTAGGCTAATTACTTTAATAAGGCTTGCATTATTTAAAAATAAATCTAAGTTGATGTCAGAACTGGATCTGGTAACAAATATGTTTACTCTCCATGGGCTTTCTCCTCTTGGCATTAAATAGTTGGTTCCTGATCTCTACTTTGGTGGTGTCAATTGGCTCTTTAATCTCGCCAAGTGCACAAGTAGAGAGTCTGTTCTCCGCAGGCAGCCACAGCCTTTCTGTGACTCTTTTCCCCTGATGTTTGTTTTCCTTGTAGTTGCCAGACTGCCCCTATGCCCTAAGAGAGCATCAGCCTCTTCTGCTGTGCTTTCAAAACCATGCCTCATTTTTCTTACCTTTAGCCAACGCTCATTAACATCTGCAACATACCTAGATCCATTTATGCAGAAAGAAAACACCCTGTTACTAGGAATATTTTGACAGAGTGGAATTTTCTAGAGTTAATTTGATAAACTTATTTATGATCAAATATTGTGGAAGATAAAAAGTAATTTATCACATACCATAAATGGGCTCCATAGTTTAACAGGACCTTTAAAAAGTAAATAATATAGAAATCAGATCAAAGTCAGCACAGAACAGTTTTTATTTATCTTTGTGGTGAGGGGCATTTTCATGTCTAGCAAGAAAGTTTTCTTAGGTGGCCTTAATTCACATACACTTGGTTATGAACATTACCCATTTCTATAAATTTTTAGCATCAATTGCTGTTTATACATTTGTTTTATCTTTGTATCACAGATAGGGACTTTCTAGATACTCTTACGACTTGTGTGGAGTCAGGGTAAATTTGAATAACATTTGCATTTGAGTTAAAGACATGACTTTTCACCTCAGAGAAATAGACAACAACTGGGAAATATTGGGCTGTTGATGGCTGCACTGTCTGTGCTACTCTTTGTCTAGAAGGCTGCAAACTGCACTGGAGAGCCCTTAAAGAGTCCAGAACTATTCACAAATTACCTTGTGGAGACAGACCTTCACTATGGGCCATAGGCTAGGGAGGTGTTGTCTGGATGACAAACAGGGGCAATTATAAGGTCCAAACACAATGTGAGTAAACTCAACCAGACTAAAACTACCCAAACAAAAACAACTGCAGAAGTGAGCTGTCTCTCTCAATTTTAGAACTGTTAGACTTCCCATTGCATAGTTACCTTCTGAAACTGCTGAAGAGACATTTTTGGATTATTGTTATTACTGTACCCTGGTTGGCAGTATAAGATTCTCCACTTCTCTTTCCCTCTCCCTTTCCCTCTTCTTTTCCCTCTCTCTGTCTCTTTCTCCCTTTCCCCTGCCTCCCTCTCTCTCTCATATAAAGGAATTCTATTTTAAAATTTATTTAATGTGCATCGGTGTTTTGCCTGCCTGTATGCCTGTAGAAGTAGAGCCACAGTCAGTTGTAAACTGCTGTGAGGGTTCTGGGAATTGAACCAGGGTCCTTTGGAAGATTGTCCAGTGCTCTTAACTGCTGAGCCATCTCTGCAGCCCTCTTCTTTGTTAGAATACAGTTTTCTTTGAGAAAATAATATGTCTACATTTCCTGCAGACACTCCTGCTACTAGGTGGTTATGTCATCTGGCTTATGGGATACCAGTAGGAATGACCTTTCTTCTTCCTTTCTTCCTTTGTGGTCTATATTTGTACAGGAGCCATAAAAACAAAATATACACACTGAAGAAAATCAGCAAATAGATAGGAAAAGTCTATGGCCTCCATGATGATGATGCCACAGAGGAGGTGATCAAGCTCCAGGACTCCAGCTGATCTTCCCTGTGCCTTTATTTGGCATGAGCAAATCCCTATGCATAGATTCTTCATACTATGAAAAGCAGATACTGGACAAGACTGTTTCTCTGAAGAAATGCCTTCTTTGGCACTAGAAAATGTTCATGAGACTTCAAATGTCACGAGATCTAAAAGCTGGGAGTGGGAATGCAGTATTGGCTCAGCAGTTAGAGCACTTGCTCTTACAGGGGACTTCAGTTTTGTTCCCAGTACTAACATGGTGGTCCACAACCATCCATAGCTCCAGTTCTAGAGGACATGATACCATATTCCATCCTCTGAAGGCACCAGGCATGGAAGTGGTACACATGCTTACATGCAGGTAAAACATTCAATGTTTTTTGTGTGTTTGTTGTTTGTTTCTTAAGCTGGGCATGATAACATTTGTCTGAAATTGTAAAACTTGGTAGATAAAGTCAGAGGGATCAGGAATTCAAGACCAGCCTTGGCCACATAAGAAGTTTTCTGAAACTCTATCTCAACAAAATAAATTTTTACAAAAGTCATGGGATATGAAAGAATATACTTTTAGAAAAAAGTAGAGGACATAAGTTCCTTGACATTGGTTTTGGCAATAATCTATTTTTGGATATGACCCTAAACTACAGGTTTATAACAAAAGGTAAAAATGGTATCAGTGGGGCTACAGCAAACAGAAAAACTTCAGCACAGAAAAAGAAACAACAGATGATATGAGAAGATAAACTACCACGTAGAAAAAAATGCTTGCTAATATGTTTGGTGAGAGATTATCTCTATGCAAGGAACTCTGTAGTAAAAAAAAAAAAAAAAAAAAGAAAGAAAGAAATAAACAGAGTGTAAAAGTGGGCAAAGAATTTGAAAGATACTTTCTCAAAGAAGATATAAAATGTCCAATAGGTGTCTAAACATGGCTTAACTGAGTAACCACAACTGGCAAAACTGCAGACCACTCTCTCCCCTGTCAGGATAACCATTACCAACAAGTCAGAGGTTCTGGAGAGGAAGTGAGGGAATGGGAAACCTTGCCTTTGTGGTGGGGAATGTATATTACAGTGCTATAACGAAAGAAATTTAGATATTACTCCCATAAAACTATAAGGATGCTATAAATTATAGCATGATCTACTTCTGAATCAATGTCTCAGAGCATATCATACTGATTACAGCACACAGACGGTAGTAGGCATGAAGCCAAGTGTCTCAAGGAGCAAAGCAATTGGTTATAAACACAGACTAAACTTTCAGTCTCTAAAGTAGAAATTACATTTGCAATAATATGAACTGACCTGAAAAACATCATGCTATAATCAGGTATTTGATAATTATCCTCAGAGGTGGAATCTAAAAAACCAAATTCATAGAAACAGAGAGTAGAATGGTACTTCTCTGGGATAGAGGCGGGGGGTGGTGGGGCGATACTAGTGAAAATATATAGCTTCGATTATGAGCATGAAACTCTTCTAGGAATCTATTACATAGCATCATACATTTGAAATTTGCTAATAAGGTATACAGTGAGTGCCCTTGCCACACACTACTAGTGGGTCTATGAAGAGACGGATGTGTTAATTTGCCTAACTGTAATAAGTTCACTGTATATCTAAACATCATACTGTTAAAACATGAAAGAAGTATTAGAAGTCATGAGACCTTCACTTCCTGTCTATGGTATATTAACTAGGCATCCCAAGAGATAACAATTTGTAGATGCGTATGCAAGCTACAAATGTGCATTGTGAGATGCAGCTTTCTGGTTCTTTGCCTAAAGGAACAGAATTCGTAGTGAGGACGACGGCAGCTAATACACACAAAGTGTTCTTTGATGGTCAATTATTTCTGAAACAATATATCTGTCACTTACCAACTTCCCTCAAGAACATTATACACTGCTGTGGAGACATTGTGTGGTAGGTCTTTAGACGTAAGGACACAGAGAAAGAGCCACTTGCTCACACATTATAAAGAGAAGAGGAAGAACTGAGACTCAGACTATGTTTTTGATGCCGAAGTCCATGCCCTTTCAGCCACAAGTATGTTTTTCTTCTCAACAGGGCCACAGGTAATTGCATTTCTTACTGAACCTGGGTAAGTACTCAGGAATGTTTTGACAGCCCTCTTCCTCACAATTTAAGTTCTAAACAAATGGCTTTCTATGAAAGTGCAGCATCCTGGAACTTTCCAGAATGCCTCCTCTCACTGATGCTATAGGTGACTAGTCCTATGTGTGCTTTTATATTCTAGAGCCCAAGAAATAGAATCACTTAAAAGTAGCAATTTTTCAATCACTAAGAGAAGTGGATGGCCAGGGCACCAGGCTCCTGAGGCTGCCTCTTCCTTAAGAGCCACCTTGAGATCATGCCAGGCAATGCTAGCTGTTCAGGACTAAGAGGGAGTAGAGTAGGGGAAAATGGATTTCCTGAAATCATCATGGAACTGAACATTTGAGAACTCTGCATTTATTTGGCCAAGAAAAAAAGATGGGCATGGTTCTCAAGGTCATACACAGAAGGCAATGCTTAGTCTCCGAGGAGAACTCTAAAATGAATGCTCATGTCCAGGATATAAGATGCCCATTTGCTCTTTAAAAACAAAAGGAAGAGGAGTAGGCAACACACTGAAAAACTAAATGTTATCATCCTTAATAACACAGCTTGGGAATTAATGAGCTGTAGGAATGGAAAGAGACAGTTTTCCGGGGCTCAGGCAGACAACTGATGGGATTCTGTGCTAATGCATTGTAGAGCTTTTTAATTGTTTCTCTAAATGGTCAATAGTTTTAATTCATATGCAGTACGTGGTTTTAATCAGCGGGGCAACTGTTTTGCAGGTTCCTTTGCTTTTCTCACAGAAAGTGCAAAATGAGTGATATGTAAGCAGAGCCGCTCACTGAAGTTTTCCAAGGTAAATTGCCTATATTTAAAGAAACAAAAGCTGGATTTTAAAATTATATCAATGATGTGTAGAGGAAATTATCCTGTATGTCATATGGACATTCCCATTTAGTCCAGGCTTTTTAAAATGCTTTGATGTTAACTGGCTGCCCCCATTTGGGTCCCTGAGAGTCTTTTGTGTGCATTTGGGGAACTAAAACTACCATAACTATATAACTATGCTAATTACCTGAGGAGACTGTGCTTATCTTTAGCTAAGTCTTTAAACTTCTCATCAGTTTTGATGATGTCATATTGATACACACATTGACACAAATTAGTATATATTTTAAATACAGTGACAGCAAATGTTTTTGTTTGCATTGCATGGTTGATCTAGGAAAGAACTGCTGAGCAGGCAGATCTGGCTTACCAGCAACATGGCAAACATGACCTATGAGTCTCAGTTAATCAGAACATAACATGTGACTGCAGGTGTTTACTTTTATTAAAATAGAATTGACTGACTCTGGTCCTAACCTCTCTCTCTCTCTCTCTCTCTCTCTCTCTCTCTCTCTCTCTCTTCTCTCTCTCTCTCTGTGTGTGTGTGTGTGTGTATGTGTTGTGTGTGTGTGTGTATGTGTGTGTATGATCATGTGTAGGAATTAGAGAACAAATTTTAGGAGTCAGTTCTTAACTTTCACCGTCTTTGTGACATGGTCCCTGTTGTTTCTATTACTGAACTGTGTAATACAGGTTAGCTGGCCAGCTAGTTTCTGGGCAATTCTGTCTTAGCTTCGAATCTTGCTGCAGGTGTGCTGAGATTACAGATGTGTCCCTCTGGTTCTAGCTTCCAACTGCCATTTATAAGCATGATGTTTGTCTTTGGCCTGTATGAGTTTCTGTTGTACATTGTAAACGCAACAGCAGACCTTTCACCCTTTTCTCAGATGTAGTGGCTTGTGCACTTGGGAAGCTGAGGTAGGAGGACTGAAAAATGTCTGAGGCCATTGTAGGCTAGCCTGGGCTTCAGGATGAGACTCAGTCTCAGAATTCCACTAACCATAGAAAGGTTCTACCCTTGTTATTTTATTGTTGGATATTTATGGTATTGTAGATCCAGTGAAAACATCTTTTTTTCTTTTATAAATTCATTGTACAGCAAAGAGACTTTACATTTGGACTTTCTGGTCTCTGCTTACCATGACACAATAAGGCCTTGCACTTCTCCTCGACAATAATAGTCACTGTTGATCAAACTGTCATGGTATGACAGAACATTGCACACTCATGAATACATACACATTTACATGTTTTATATCCATGACTTTAAACTTGCCATTGAGAAGAAAGTAAATATGAAATGTAAAAATACTATTAATTTAATCACCAATTTTGTTTCTAATAAATCCCAATTCAGTATGCCTTGATATAGTGAAGTGTAAAAGGCTGACAGTAACCCACATTTCTGGAGCCTTTGGCTGTATTTGGGGTCCCTATGGTCCTCTCTCGGACTGAGATTGATACAAGTATGTCCTCCTGTTGTTTCAGCACTTGGCTTAATAGCACACAGGAGCATCTGGGAAACAAGGAACAGCAGATTCCCACAGAGTCAAAGTGTGATTGATAATCCATTTATATTATGGGACAGATGAGCTTGCTCGTCCCTTAGAATGTTTCTGCTTTTCTCACTATTTGCTGCAGATTAACTGCATTATACCTCAGCCAAGCAAAGAAAGTGATGCAACATCAAACAATCCTTTGTTTTTTATGCTGGAAATTACTGAAGAGCATCTTTGACAGAGAAGGGAAAAATAGCAAGAGCCATTCATGACAGTACTTTCTAAATTTCAATTCATTTAAGAAAAAAATCCCCCTAAACAGCTGCTTGGTTAATGGTTAATGAAGACAGTGGGAAGTGTGTCAGTGGTACCAAACTGTAGCCAAGCTAATTGCTTGAGAGGCTGACTTGAAGACAGGTTGAATAGATGGTTTGCATTTTGTAGAGAGATGGCATTCATTTTGAGAGTTCTCGCTTACTTCCTCTCAAGTTGAAGCAAGGTAGTCTAGACTCTACCTCTCTACCAGCTGCCTCTCCCATGCCAACTTTCCTATTCTCTCACTATCCTATCCCATCACCTGGATCTTTGTTCATCTGTCACTCAACAGAAAGACACCACTCGCTGTTGGGCACTAGAAAGACTGCCACTGTCACATCTGCTTCAGGGTGGAGCTTCAAGGGTTCAAGAGGCCATCTGGGCTCAGCTTGACCCCAAGTATCATTGCCTAGATGAAACCTTTTTTGCATTTTGGAGATAAAACATAGACTGGGATTTTGATGGCTTTTGTGCCTTTTCTTAATCTTCAGTCACTAATGTGTAGATATAGGAGAAAAGCAAACTGAAAATAACAGCTATTTCTACTCTCATTTAAGAAATGCATATTTATGTAAAATAGTTAATAAGAGAGTCATTTGCCATAATTTTCACAGTGCTTTATAATTAGTACCTGCAGGTCAGGATACTCAACAAGATGATTAAATTCATGAACTGTGTTCATGAGTCCCCCTTGACTCCTCCTACATCTCACAGAATCATTCAGCTTCAGTGACTTGTGTTTAGAAGACTGCTTCTCAAAGCAGCCTCAGAAGTTAACTCCTTGTACTTCATGACCAATCTTTCTTTTTAAGAGTATGGATTTTTTGAGAGGCATAATTAGTCATATTGATAGGTATATGCTTTTATCTAATCAGGCAACAGAGACAATGGCTTCGTGAAGGAGGGCATGCAGTGTCAAGAAGGATAATGATGTTATTGGTGCTTAACGTCTAGTCTCCAATGTATCTTTCTCAAGGATGCTATGGGAAAAGCATCAAGTTTTCATCTAGCTAATACAAAAAATCATGTCTAATGCCTTACATCAGGAATACGGTGTCAGTTTCCTAATCATACATGGACCCTCCCCTTTCCACCATACCAATATGAGTACATATATCCTTGACCAGAACCACTTCTTTCTAGCTTGCTCATTGTCATTTGGCTCTTTTATAAGCCACCATCCACAAACTGTACCCTCTTCTGTCTTTCTGACTTTCTGAAATTCTTTGGAAGAATCACTGAGGAGGACATTTTGCATTCTCTTATTCAGACTGGGTAGGGATTTTATTCATGATAGAGTTAAACCAGTGATGTTAAGTATACTAATTACTGTTTTCCCAAATTATATCAGGCAGCAAAGTGCATATTAAAAGCAAAGACATGGATTGCATTGTAGTTTTTCTTGCCAGTTTGCTGGGCTGGGCTGGGCTGCAGAATCGAACATGAGGTCACCTGGTGCCACCAAACTGTTTAGAACTCCTACCTCTCAAAAATCACTTACAGAAGAATGAGCTGGTTATTGGGGTGTTAGACTTCATAAATAAAAATACAGATGCCTAGCTATTACAATATTGCATAAAAACCATTTTTTTAAAACATGAAGATGCCCCAAATATTAGATGGGACACATTTAAAGTAAGAATTAACTTGTATATTTGAAATCTCACTTACACTAAGCATTTCGTATTTTCTCTGCCAAACTCAGTAAATGAAGATGCAAGAATGAAATTACTACGTTCATTCTTCATGATTGTGTGTGTGTGTTCATGCAGGCATATGTCTGTGTTTGTGTGTGTCTATGTGTCTTTCTGTGAGTGTGCGTGCATGTGTGTGCCTCTGTGTGTCTATGTGTCTGTGTGTGTCTCCTATGTGTCTGTGTGTACATGAGTCTGTGTCTCTGTGTATGTTTACGTCTGAATGACTGTGTATTTGTGTTAGTGGTAAGAAACAGTGTTTGAGGCAGAGTCTCTCACAGCCCTGGGGGTTGCTCAGTAGGCAAGCCTGTCTGGCCAATGAGTCCCAAGGAGCTGGCTGTCTCTCCCCTCCCAACTCTGGGATTATAGGTGACACTGTCATACTTGCTTTTTCTTGTAGTACTAGGCATCAAAATCAGATCCTCATGCCTGTACTCCAAGCACTTCACTGACTGAGTTGTCATGCAAGGCCCTAAAATTTCAGTCATTTTTCTTATCATTTTATTCTATTACTATCACATGATATATAGTATTTGGCACTGTATTTTTCTAGTTTAATAGTTTATTAAATGGATTCCCTCGTGAATTTAGAAACCTTTGTAAATTTTTTTTTAAATACTGCACCAAGTTAAGTAAGAGAAAAAACATCTTAATAAGAAAGCAAGGTATGAATGTGCCACTGTTTCCTAGTGATGTATCATATGCCCAAAACCCCAAGCTCTATTAAAAATACAATTAAAATAGATAAACAAATTTAGCAGAGTTGCAAATTATAAACTCAACTTGCAAAAGTCAGCAGTGTTTCAGTGTGCGGCCAACGAATCATCCCAAGAGAAATGAAGAAAAACTATCCCATTTGCAGTAAGAACAAATGAAAAAAAACGAAGAGTTACACACTGTGGTAGTTTGAATAAGAATGGCCCCTATTGGCTCATACATTTGAATGCTTAGGGAATGGCACTATTTGTTGACATAGGTGTGGCCTTCTGGAGGAAGTGCATGACTAGGAGTGTGCTTTGAGGTTTCAGAAGTGCAAGCCAGGCTCAGTGTCTCTCTCTCCTGCACACTATAGATCTAGATGTAGAACTCCCAGTTTCTTACCAGTACCATGTCTGCCTGTGTGCCACCATGCTTCCCACCGTGATGACAATGAACTAACCCCGAAAGCCCACTTAATTGTTGTTTTTTAGAGCTGCCTTGGTCATGGTTTCTCTTTATAGCAATAAAACATTGACTAAGACACATGGTAATTTAACTAGGGAGGTGAAAGACTTGTTTACAAAAATCTCTAAGATTCAGATGAAAGAAAATGAAGAAAACATGAATGATTGAAAAGTTGTCTCATGCTCAGAGATGGGAAGAATTACTTCTGTGAAAGTATTCACACTAATGCCCAAAGTGACTACAGATTAGGCTGCAATATCATTTTTTCATAAAAATAGACAAAGTAAACCATATGAAATCACAAAAAATCAAAGTAATCAAAAAGGATAACTTTGGATGTATAATATACTCAGATCTTAAAGCATATTAAACAGTGGTTATAAGCAGAGCCAGCTGAAAGAGCCAGATACAAAGGGCAGAAATGACCCAGACATTCATGCAGAATTGATTGTTGATGAAGATGACAAGACACATAATATTCAGGGACTGGGAAAGGGCAGCTGCTCAGTGAAACTGCATATTCATGCAGAAGCATGAAAGTGAATCATGCAACACTTCATATACAAAGATCAGTGGAAAACAGCTAAAGACTTAAATACATTCCCTGAAACTGTCTGAAATGCCTAGAGGACAAGCTTCACTGAAGCTCTGGCAGTGATACCTTGGGTATAACTGAAAGCATCTGCAGCAAATAGAAAAACAAACAAATGAGATGCTCAAACACAAAAGGAGTCCACCCAGTAAAGGAGACAGCTAATGAGGTGATGAGACAACCTCTAGGGTGGAAGATGCTGTGTACACCACTTGTTTGGTAAGCAGCTAATAGCGAACACAGATAAAGAACCTGACAGCATCCTCCTTTTTGGTTCCACCTTGCCTGGCTCTGCAGCTTTGTCTCCTCATGCTCTCCAGTCCACTGACTGACCTCAGGACTCTCTTGAGCCACTCATATAGCACTGGTAACATGTCTAGTCCTCTTGAGTCTCTCTCCAATGGACTCTTTAAACTGCTGAGCCTACCATCCTGATCAGGGTTTGGGCTAGCTTCTTTTGATAGAAGTTTTGGGTGTGCACCAGGAGTGGGATCATCAGGACATATACTAGTTCAATCTTAGCTTTTTAAGGGATCTCCACATGGTTTTGCAGTCTGGCCTCACCAGTTCACACTCCCACAGACAGTGAATCATGGCTTCTCTTTCTGAAGCATTTGTTATTCATTTTCTTAATCTTAGCCATTCTGACTGGGGTCAGGTAGTTTTTATTTGCATTTCCCCTGTTAACTAATGGTGTTGAAGAGTTAAAAAGTGTTCATTGGACATATATTTTTATTTTGAAAAATTTCTATTTAAATCTGTAGACTATTTCTTGATTGTTTACTTGATGATTTGTGGTTTTTGTTTTGTTTTGGAGTGCTTCATGTATTCAAGGTCTTAATTCTCTATTAGATGTAGAGCTGGCAAGATTCTCTCTTATTCTCTAGGCTGCCCTTTGATGTGACTGTCCTCTCAGTTGTACAGAAGGCTTTAGTGTCATGAACTTATCACACTTGTTGGATGTCCTTGTTCCCTGAGTGTCTGTTTCCTTCCTTCCTTCCTTCCTTCCTTCCTTCCTTCCTTCCTTCCTTCCTTCCTTCCTTCCTTCCTTCTCCTTCTTTCTTTCTTTCTTTCTTTCTTTCTTTCTTTCTTTCTTTCTTTCTTTCTTTCTTTCTTTCTTTTTTTTTTTTTTTGTAAGTCCTTAGCCATGTTCATCTTCTAGAAGTTTCAAAGGTTCACATTATATGTTGAGATATGTGATCCATTTGGAGCTGATTTTTGTTGCAGGCAACAGGAAATAAAGATTCTGCTTTGTTCTTCTACATGAAAACATTCAATTTCCCAACAGTATTTGTTGAAGATGCTGTCTTTTTTTTTTTTTTTTTTAACTGTGTACAACTTTGGTACAGTTATCAAATATCAAGTAGCTCTAATTGTATGGACATAAGTTGGAAACTTCCATTGACGCATGTGTCTGTTTTTAGCCTCCACTGTGCCTTTGTTATTTCTATGGCTCTGCAGTGTGACCTGAGATCAGGGATGGTTAATAGTACCAACATTATCCTTTTAGCTTAGAATTGTGTTGGTTATCAGAGTGTTTGTGTTTCCATATGAATGTTAAGATTTTATTTTCTATTTCTATTTAGAATGTCATGGGGATTTTTATTGGACTTGTGCGGGATCTGTACATTGCTTTGGGTAGGTTGGTCATTCTTACAACATTAAATCTAATGTTTGTATTTTTTTCCTTGTCCACTTTAGTTCATTCAGGTGATTTATTAATTTCCTCTTTGAGTTCCCTTGAACCCTTTGAGCATTTTTACAATAGTTCTTGTGTATTATGGGCCTTGAGTTTCATCTGAGCTGATTTTTTGTTGGGGTCATTCTCTGGTACTGATAACCTTCAAGGGGTGCAGATTGTCTTGTTTTCATGGGACTGGGGAACTCTCAAAGATGCAGAGCCAAGAGGAATGGAACCAAAAAGGGGAAATGGAAGTGAATAGGGGGCAGGTAACTAGAGAGAAGAAAGGGGAACACTGGAGGTGGAAAGGCTTAAGCACAGAGCAGGTGCAAAAAGAAAAAAATCGGAGCCTTAGGGAGGGCTAATCAAAAAGAAGAAAGATGAACAGTAAGTATGTGAAAATATTCACCATCATTAAATCATTAGGAAATTGAAATCGAAATGACAATGGGCCATGACCTCTCGCCTGTTAAAATGGCTTTTATGATTAAAAAAATAGTTCTGGGGAAAGTGTAGTAAAAGAAGAGCTCGTATATGTTGGTGGTGGGAAAATAAATTAGTATAGCCATCATGAGATAAACTTTTAGGGAGGTTTCTAAAAATACTAAAATGGGATGACATTATGGTGCAGTGTTCCCACTTCTAGGTGTGTATGGAGACACTGAAGTCACTGTCAAAGGCATATCTATGAGTATGTTCATTTACCCATTGGTGAACTGAAGACATGAAATCCTGAATCCATCAATAGATGAATGGATAAAGTTAACATGGTATCTATCTATCTATTTATCATCTATCTATGTCCTATCTATTGTCATGTGTAAATAACAGACTACTATTTAGCTCTAAAAAAAAGGAGTTCTGTTATTTTTGATATTATGAATGAACCAGCAGGGCACTGTGCTAAGTGAAATTATCTAGGAAAATAAAGACAAATGTGACATATTATTTGCACATGAAACTTAAAGAGTCTCATGGGTAGAGGTAGAGATTAGAACATGGGGCACCAGAGGCTGGAGCTGTAGGAGAGGAAGAAAACAGGAAGATGTTGGGCTAATGGTACAACATTTCAGAGAAGTCAGTTTTGAAATGTAGTGTATACATAGTATGACTGTATTCAACAGAATGTAATATATATTTCATAATAAATTGTAAATATCTCCATAAAGTGAAAGAAATGTGAAAGTTGACATGTTAAATAGCTTGATTTAATCTTCACACATTATGTATAAATCTCAAAACATCATATTCAATATAGTTATATTAACTGAAAGTAAATATTAATAAAATTAGTATTGATTTTTATTATTAATTATATTTGTTATATAATTGATTGTTATAAATTAATTATTAATATTAAAGTAAAAATTTCTGCATAACATCCTAGCACCTAATTTTACCATAGCTTATATCTTCATAAATAGACTTAATTTTTTGCTTTGTTACAGCTTTTGTGGTATAGTCAATATACCACAAAACCATTAAACAAATCATCTGCTACCTGCTCTTGCAAAACTTGTATGTCTAAAACTAATACATCCCACTATTTTGAACCTCTTTCAACCAAATGCTGCAGTTATTTTTCTAATTGTCATTGAAAATTACTCTAATGAATACCATCCTGAGGAATTTAAGACATACTAGGCAAAATAATAAGGCTGGAGATTCAAAGCATTTTAAATATTAAGGATGAAAATTCTAACACACTATTATCTCAGGTGATAACCATAGTATGCTCTACTGTGCAGTGAGTATAGCAAATCAGTTCTGGTTTACCAGCCCTATAGAATCTTTGGACATCTTGGTTTCTCTCCTGAAGTCTCATTAATGTGTCTGTAAAGTCCTTTTGATTTATCTGGATGAGCTGTTTATGAGAAATACTGTGGTGCTTCTCTGGTTGGTCTTTACATTTAGCAGTTCTAGTTCTAAAAGCACCTGACATGAGATGGTGTGCCATGTTCCTGAATGGCAGACCCAAGGCAGAGCTTGGTCTCTTGTATGTGCAGATCAATGCTTGCCTTCCCAGACACAGAATGAGATCAGGCATGCGGATCTACTTCAGTTAGTAGAGCAGTTGCTTAGAGTACAGAAGATACTGGGCTAGATCCTCAGTGCTGTATAAAATGGGTGTTATGGTGTACACCTATCATCTCACACTTCGGAAATAGAGATAGGATTTCAAGTTCAAGTTCACCCACCTACACAGGGAAGGCAGCTTAGGGAATAGGTGATCCTGCCTCAAAATAACAAGACAAATCACAAAGAGGAACTCAATGTACTTTGACTTCCTTGCTCTCAGCTTCTACCCTACCCTCACCAAGAACTCTCTACTGAAGCTTCAGCTCCTGTGGTAGCCTTTGCCAATGCTATGTTGCCAGTTCCCTAATTTTTCTGTTTCTATCTCCACACAGAGTGATTCTCTGATGATTTAGCAGATACAAAAATGGATCGGGTGAAACCCAAAGATAGAGAGCCAGCATGGGGTATAGGAAGCTCTAAAGAGAAAGCAAATAACAAGGATAAACAAACTAAGCTCAGGCTTGGTTGTTTCGTCTTAGAGTAATTTGCATGCTATCAAGCTTATTCCTTTATAATGTACAGTAATGTAGTGTTTTGTAGTCTTGCAGTTGGGTAGCCATCACCACTGTCTACTTCCAGAACAATTTCTTCAGTGTCTCCCAGATCTGTGTATCTACTAGCTCTCATCTTCCATCTTGCTTACCACTGGAAAGCCCCGATTGGTCACTTCATCTTTCTATATATACCTGTTCTGGACATATTGTACAAATGAAGTCATGCAATATTAACACAATGTCTTCAAGGATCAGCTAACTGTGGCATATATCAATAATTCATTCTCCTTTGATAGTTAAAGAATATTTAAGCATTTTACTTTGGTAAGATCACATTCTATCTATTAGTCAATTTATGGATGCTTGCAATCTTTTTGTCTATGAATTTTGCTGCTATGAGCATTCATGTACACATATTTGTCTAGAGATATGTGTTCCATCCTCTTGATGAATTACTGAATGATATAGTAAATCTGAATTTGAATTCTTGAAGAATTGTCAACCTGATTTCCAAGGCAATTGTGTGACTTTGCATTCTCACCTGTAATGTATGAGTCTACCAACTTCTTTTTGCCTTCATCATCCTTCATTTTGTGGAACTTTAAAAATCACAAACATCCTGTTTGTTTTAGCTAGGGTTACTATTGCTGTGATAAAACACCATGGCCAAAGGTAATTTGAGGAGGAAAGAGTTTATCTGGCTTACATATCCCAAACCACAGTCCATCAAAGGAAGCCAAAGCAGGGAGTCAAACTAGACAAGACCTTGGAGGTAGGAGCTGATGCGGAGACCCTGAAGGAATGCTGCTTACTGACTTGCTCCTCGTGGCTTGCTCAGCCTGCTTTCTTATAAAACCCCGGACCACTAACTCAGGGATATTTCCATTCACAATGGGTTGGTCCCTTCCCACATCAATCAGTAATTAAGGAAATGACCTTTAGGCTTGCTTGCCCACAGAGCAGTCTTACAGAGGCATTTTCCCAACCGGGGCTCTCTCTTCTGAGATGACTCTAGCTTGTGTCAAGTTAACATAAAAGTATTCAGCATGCTATTGGAAGTAAAGTATTATCTTGGCATTTTAAAGTAATGTTCACAGACATCCCAGAATGAGTCGTTAGAACAAGGACATACTTGTCTACATACCTTGACTGGTACTGAAATTCTCTATCTGGTTTTCTGCTTAAGTCAGATTTGATCAAGGGTGTGTCTTATATGTTCATTTTGTGGCTTCAGTTTTCCAGGTTGTCACTTGCCTGGAATTTCCTTTCCCTCTTACCTGTGTACTCTGCAGATGGACACTCTCTCAGGTTACTGATCTTCCTCCGTGTAGCATGTGTTTGAGTCCTACCTATACCCAAACATTGTCATGATTTTGTTTCCTTTATCACTCTTTGCCTTATTTTTGAGTCAGGTCACTATTTTGGCTAGACTGGCTGGTCATTGAGCTTCCAAGACTCACCTATCTTGGCTTTTTAGTGGTATGGTTATGGGAATGTGCCAACATGTCCTAACTCTTACAGGGGTGATGGGGATCTAAACTGAGGCCTCATGCTTGTATAGCCAGCACATTACCTACTGAGTCACCTCCCATGGGCCTTATCTAAACTATATGCCTCAGCACCTGGGTATCTTTATTCCATTGTTATGAAGAATAAATTAATATATACTCTAGAAAGATTTTGAAATACTAGAGTATGGGATTATTCTTTTGAAATATAAAAATTAAATTAATTAATATACTGGATATTCTCTTGAATTGGGACTTAACAGTACATCTCCAATTGCAGCAATTTGTGATCCTTCATTTATAACCTTGCCAAAGTCCATTTAGTGATCACGAAATGACAGGAACACTTCTTATAGACACATTCCTCTCAGCTATACTAATTTAAACAAACAAACAAACAAACAAACAAAAACTGAAAAACAAAAACAAAGAAAACCCCAAAACCATAAAGTTTGCTTAAAGATCCCATGGTTAAGGAACACCAAAGAAAAGGAAGGCAGAAAGAACATAAGAGTCAAAGGCTGGGCAGAAGTGCTTCAAAGTGTCTTTGTATAAGACATGGCCATTGCAGCTATGAACACACAAGTATGGTTGCCTCACAAGATCTGCAAAGGATTAAGTACCTTCAACATTCCACCATGGGCAGCAGAGGAGCTGAGGCACCATCTAATGGTTGCCAGGGGAGGAGTATCATTTTCTTCAGAGTGTAGCCACTGGTGAGTAGGCAATGCTCAAGTAATATAAAGTAATATTAAACTTGGTTGGCAGAAGCAAGCAAGCAAGCAAGAAAGAAAGAAAGAAAAAAAGAAAGAAAGGAACTAGTTGGGTCAGGAGTCAGAAGAAGTCATCAGGAGTAGGAGGAAAACAAGAGGAGGTAATACAGTTACAATATATTGTATATGCAAACATTTGTCAAGTTTTAAAAATTCCATTGTCTGATTACATGAAACGATAAAAAGCAAACAAAGATGAATCTAAGTGGAGTATTTTGCTACTGCATCTGAGAAGCAGATGACTTGAGAAGACTTGAGGTCATTAAAGAGTGGAAAATAAAGATTACTGAAGAACGTTTCAAAGGAGATCAATACATACAGGAAAAGGATATGAAAGAGCCTGTTTTCAAAGTGGACCAGTGTCCATTAGAAACTAGCCATTGTAGTCAAGGCAACTTCAATCTACCTTTGGGGACAAGAGCAACCTGTGTGGAAGACTAAGAAATGGTTGTAGGACAGGAGAGAATCAAATCAGTCACAGGATCAGCCTTTCATAATTATGTCTTGTAAGTAATTTTGCACTTAAAACACTAACCATAATGGTATCTTCCTGATCTAGAACATTCCCTTTTGTAACTCAGTTTACAGATGGAACGGAAGGAAAATGTCCACACGTTGATGTGTTTCATCTAGTCAATGGGCTTCCTGATTTCCAGGGTTTTAAGAGCTTGTGTAGGTTCTATGCTGTTCTTGACTGTGACTTCTTTTTTTTTTTTCTCCCCAGATTTTGTCTATACATTTGGAATCCTGCAGCCACATTGTATGTTGAGTAGATTTGAGTACATTAGAAACCATTTTGTAAATTTGATAAAACTAAGGTTTCAGTATCAGGTATATTACCACAATTGCACAGGGTGTAGTGAAATTTGCTGTGAAGAATTAATAGGATTTCCCAAAGGATATATTTTCCTGTCAAACCTAATCCTCACGATCAACAACTGTAGCTCCAAGTAATACTTGATGATTTCTTTTATTCATGTTTTTCCAAGCTTATTCTTACATATCCTCCAGGGTAACTTTTATTAGAGGGATTGCTGGCTTTTCTGCCAAAAAAGAAACATGGTTTATATTCAGATGACAGGTACAAGAGTCAATGTGTTTCTTCCTAATGGTACTTTAAGAAATATGGGCAATTTTTATAATTCTTATTATTCTCCAATTGCAGCCTAAAGCACTGACATTGTGTCTTCATTTTTAAGCAAGTGGAGATAAATTAGACAATTGTAGTCAGTACAGTTCCAGTGGACTTTCCTTTGGAGTTTACTTGTCTAGCTACACCTATTTCTGTACAGCTATTTCATTTTGAACTGGGGCAATATGTTGCTTTTTAATTGAATTCATTGAGAAAACAGAGCTACATCTGTTTTCTACGTAGCTCAAAATAATGACCTCATACTGTGCCTGGAGGTTCAGGATTTCTTATCCCTGAGGTGTTGAATAGAGCAGCTAGGGAAAGTCAGAAGTCAGACACTTGATTCTCTGCATCTCAAGCCACTGTGGTGTTTCCACAGGGAGCCTAGCTTTGCAGGGAGGCCTGGACATGAGCAGGATCTTCTCTGTTCTCTACACCCCTGCCCAGGACTCACACATGTGCCCCAGTTTCCTGCTGCTCAGGCCAGGACTGGGGGCTTCATTTTGTATCCTGAGGGCAATACACAAGCCATTTTCCTTCAGCAGACTGGAGATGTGATGTCTTTATTCTCCTTCACATCTCTTCCCCTGAGACCTTTAAATGCCTCTCCATCAAACATTTTAATATGCATATTTAATTAAGAATATTGCAAGAAGTGTCAGAGTTTATTATTGAGGCCATAGAATACCCTAGTTAAGGAGACTGGTACCTGTTAGGCATTGTGTTGTGTGAACCTAGGCAAGTTACTTAATCTCTCTGTATCGCAAATTCCTAATTGATACAGAGGAAATCACAATGTTGGGGCATCCATGAGCTGCCACACAGAATAACTTGGAACAGTGCCTGGCAGTGTGATCTGTATCAGCATTTGCTGCTGTGCTTAAGCAGTAATGCCTTATTTTCTCTGTACATGCCTCTTTAAATATCCAATTCTGTATCGTGCTTGTTTCATTTGATATCATAACAATTGCTTCCCATGCTGTTTTATAGTTCTGGCATTCTAATGACTGTACTGTTCTATCCCATACAGCTTTCAAGTTGATTGTTATCTTTTCTCTGCTATCAATACTGCTGTAATAAATGTCTTTTATTTGAAATAATAAAAATAAAGAAGACTAAAGGTGGGAGATATATATTATTCAGATGTGTTTTTCTGAGCAGGGTGTCCAACTTTTAATATTAGGGACTAGAGGAACTCATCAACGCCACAGCCACTGACAGTGAACATTTATATTTACCACATTCACTTATTGTCTGTTTATATTTCCTTTTGTGTTGCTGGTGACTGTGTGCTCAATTATCTATTGCAGAATTCAGATTTACATTCTGTTAGGGAAGAAGACACTGTGCCTCTGTTGCCATTGTTTGAAAAGCTACCATCTTTCCACTGCTTGTTTTTTTTTTTTTTTTTTTTTTTACTTTTTATCTGTGGGAGATGTATATGATTAGACAGTAGATTGACTTTTGTAATTTATTGATAGTGTCTTTAAGTTTTTTAGAGCTCTGGGAAATGCTTTAACATTTAAGATGTTCTACTGATTGTCTAATAATTTGTATGAAATTAACTGTATTGTGTGACATGAGATATGAATCTAAATAGCCTAAGCTGTACATGGAGCCCTATGACAGTAGACCCACAAGCTCTCCTTTTCCCTTGCTTCAGTGAGGTTGCCTGAAAAATGTACTAAGTCACCATGCAGGCAGAGGCGGATAGAGTGCGAGTATTCTCATGATAGTGGTCCATCTGTCTAGCAGATGAACAGCCAAGGCAATTCTTTTGCTTTGAAAGACATTTGAGCATCTGGTAGGATTAGAGCAGCCAGCTTCCTTCAAGGAGAGATTTGAAACTGTCCAGTCTATATTGTGTGTGTGTGTGTGTTTGTGTGTGCGCATGCGCGTGTGCAGAGGCTAAAGAAGGACCCTAGGTGTCTTCTTTGAGAATGAATCTCTCAGGGAACCTTGGGGCTTTTGGCTAGGCTGGCTGGGCAGTGGCTTCCTGAGACATGCCTATCTTAGTGCTAGGGTCACCAGCGTGCACAGCCATATCTGAATTTTTTTACGTGGGTGCTTGGGATTTGAACCTATGCTTGTGCAACAAGTTCTCTTACCCACTGAGCATCTCCTCCAACCCTCTGTTCTATTTTTAGTAGTTTTATTTGTATGTCTTTAAAAACATGTAATTTACAGACAACAAAGCCAACCTTCTATACACTTAGAAAAATTTGCAAAGCCATAACCATCACCATCCCTCCAAATTCTCTTGTTCCCCTTTTCACATCTCCTCTGCTTCTCAAATCTAGTCAACTGTGTATTTGATTATTTTCCCTATTTTTTTGTCTTCTACAAAATGCCATATAGAAAAATCATAGATTAAGACCACATTTTGAGTGTATCTCCTTTATTGTGTTATAACACTTCTGAAGTGTCTCTATGTTGGTGTATAAAATGTAGATTTTCATGACTAACTATTCCTTCCTCCTTTCTTTTTCTTTTTCCCTCCTTCTCTTCCTCTCTCCCTCTTTCCTTCCTTTCCTCCTTCTCTTCCTCCCTCCCTTCCTTTTCTCTGTGATGCTGGTCTGTGAACCCAGGGCCTAGGGCATCGCAGCCTGTCATCACTATTCATTATGAGTCATGTATGCTATTTTGAATATAGCACATTTTTATCATTCACTAACTATGGTATACTTGGGTTGTCTATAGCCTTTTTGAAACTGGGAATAATATTGCTATAAACAGTTACACACTGGGTTCTGTGTAGGCAACTGTATTTGTTTTCTTCCCACCTGAATTTACAAAAATATTATTCAGTTATAGGAATATACTGTTAAGATTGGTTGGTATTTATATAGCTATTTTTATGGACAAGAAAATAACATGTTATATCGTTTATTTTTCTCAACTAGAAAAGTAAGCAGTTTAAGGGGCTTAGATTTCCCAAAGTCTTGTAATATATGTGTATACAATTTTCTTCACATAGAATGTACATTCCCACCTAATATTATTTGCTAACATTGGAATTCTGTTGTTAATGTGAACAAAATATTTAGAATAATATTTTTGAATAGTTATCTCTAGAAATATTAATATAGTAATTATATATTCATCTTGAATTTAATACATATATGAATAATTTGTTGTGCCAAACTCTTGCTCACTTACCAGTTTCAGCAGTGTGTGTGTGTGTGTGTGTGTTCACACAGCCTCTCTTTTCTATTGTATAAAACTGGTATTTATGTTTTAAAAACATGAAGAATAATTACTTTGGGAATTCTCTTCATTGCCATTAATAAGGAGTATAATGAGATTTTGTTTCTGATTTTGATACAATTCTACTAGTCATAATTCACAATTAGATATGCTATTTATAATTTTTAATAATAGAATTCCAGTTAAATGTGGGTCCCTGTTCTGGAGGGTGTCCCACGATGATCTCCCGGCTGAAGACAGAGTGAGAGCAGGGAGGGTCCTCTGCCCTGTCTCCACTGTCTATTGGTCTTCAGCCCAGCCTGGTGTGAGAGGTCTGGGCCAAGGGTGCGAATGCAAGGGGAGGAGAAGATTGCCTGCCTCCGCTGCTGGCTGCTGCCTCTGCTCAGATGTCCCGCTATCACAGTTTCGGTCACTCCCAGTGCTGCACCTGTCTCTCCACACTGAGCTGGCCAGGGTGGGTGATAGAAGCCAGCTAGCAGGCAAGGAAGCAGCTTAGTGCCCCAGGAAGGTTCCGGGAGAGCGGCTCTCTCCCCAAGTGTTTACAGCTCTTGAGACAGAAACTCTCGGACACCAAGATGATTCTCAAACAACCTTTACTTCTCCGAATAGAGCCTTATATACAGTTTCAGGGTGGTTAGGTCTGACAGCAGATAATGCCTATTGGCTTGGACTGAGAGCTTAGAGATACCTCATCTGCATGTGGGTTAGGGTCTGGCAGATAATGCCTATTGGCTTGGACTGAGAGCTTAGAGATACCTCATCTACATGTGGGAGGGCCTGTGGCACTGTTCCTCGTGACTGATAGTCATAGACCTCCCCTTAGGAGAGACTGTGGAGGGCCGAAGCTGAATGAGAAGAACCAGGGCCTGGGGGCAGTGCCGAACACCTGCCATCCTGATAAAGGTCCGGGGTTCAAGACTTGCTCAACCAGGCACCCAGCTGCTTCCCACAGCCCACTGCCCCACAGTTAAAGACATTTGTTTGTTTATTTTGAGTTAGGGTCTTGCTATATAGCCTAGGGTGACACTGAATTTGTAACTCTTCTACCTCAGCATCTTAAGTGCTGAGATCACAAGGATGTACCATTGCAGCTAGCTTTAATAACTCTTTGTTACTCTTTTCTACCTTGTGAAGGATGGCGTTCCATTTTATTAAATTTATTTGTCTTATCTATTTATGATCAGGTGAATTTCATATTTAATATGTTAGTGTTCTATATAGTTAATTATATTAAATTATCTTTGCATTTCTATAATGAAAACTACTTGTTTATTATTTGATTATATGTTAAATTTTATCTAGTATTTAGCATAGCATTTTAACATTTGTATCAGAAAGGAACAAATCTGAATTTGTGCAATACGTCTTTGTATCACACTGTTTTACTTACCTTATGGTTTGAACTGTATAGATTTTATATATAATCATTTCTGAAATAATTTATGGTAATGCAATACTTGAATAAATGAAATTTGATTAGGAATTCATTCAGAAGTGTGTGTGTATGTGTGTGCACGAGTGTGTGTGCATGCAATTAGATATCAATGTCGGGTGTATCCCTTGGTGCTTCTCTCTCTTTCCTCTTCAGACAGTGTTTCACGGAATCTGGAGCTCATAGATTTGGTGAATTTGGCTGGCCAGTAAACCAAGAAATGCTCCTGTGTCCACCATCCTAGGACTGGAATTACAGTCACATCTGCCACACCTGCCTTTTGTATGGGCACTGGGGATCTGAACTCAGAACCTCATGTTGTGTGGCAATCAGTTCACTGAACCATCTTCCTAGCCCAGAGATTTAAAAGAAGTGAATTAACAGAGATCATTTTTTTTTTCCAAACTCTTGGCTTTTTGTGGGTATTTTTCCCCCAGTCTGCCTGTTTTCATTTGCTAGTGGGACCTTCCTGTAAAGACTGCCTAATCTTATACAAGTTTCTCCCCATTAAAGGAAATAAGTACTTATTGGATGACTATTACTAATTTTGATAATTAGTTCCTCATTATCTCTCATAACTTCCCTGAGAATAATATTTCTATGAAGTTAAATCTCATAGAGGTTAGAGAATTTCTTAATGTTATATGGAATTGAACCAGTAACTACACTTAAATGAGAATGCAGATGTGGCTTTTCTTTAGTAATGACAGCAATGAGATTGCTTTTCCCATCCTGCTACATTCCATATCCCCAAACACAAGGGTGTTAGATGTGTGCACACCCTCAGCTTCTTGCTCATGTTTTATGTATGCAACCCTGTAAATGTAACTTTTATTGCCTGATGAAATTGTCATCTTGCAGGCATACTGCTGAATAAGCTCACCTTTTCTAGTTCTTTCTGAACTCTGGCTGGCTGGCTGGTCTAACTCAGCTGTACTGGCTGAAACTCCTCTCCAAGCTGACTCTTTTAGTCTGGTTTCTCTCACCTTCTCAATGAATTGCTCTGCTTTGCTTCAAACTAACACTGACAATTTGTTCTACTCTTCTGGCTCCGTCTTACTCTCTGGCTTCAACTGCCTCTGCTCAACTGCACTGAACTGCATGAACTCATGAATGAACTCAACTTCACTGCATTTCACTCACTCCACTGACTCCCAACTGACTGACTCTCTCTTCCTGTGCTGCTTTTAAATAGCTTCTTTCTTGTGCTGTTCTTGTGAGAGTTGGGTATATTCTATCTCTGACTCGTCCTGTCAAATCTATCTTTGATTCATCACTTTGTCTTCCCCCAATTAGACATTACTTTCAAACATGGTTTAATTCTACCTTAAAGGTGTGTACTAAGGGAGTGTCTGTATTGCACCCAGAGGGATTAAAGATGTGTGATGTGTCTACATGTCAGCTGGATTACACAGATGTAGGTCATTGAATATGATCCCTTGTCACAGCAGCTATGTTGCTGGGTTAAAATTTTTCTACATAACCCTTTATATTTTCAGATCTTTGTTTAACAGTGAATGTGTTTGCAGTAGAGTTGTGAGAACATCTTTGCTCTCTGCTTCATTCCAAATCCAGTAATTACCTACCTTCTTGACTCATGTCCCAAGGGGTGTTTTCTTGGGGCACTTAAACTATATGCCATGTAAAGAGATGTCATCTGTAGAGCAGCTACCAATGGGGCATTCTCCTTTAGACCTTTGCAGAGCTTTCTGGATCTTTAATTCTGAGAGAAACCATTTTATTCTTTTATAGCCAGGAAACTGAGGCTCAGAAAATCTAGTCAGAGGTCAGGTCTGGCACTCAAACTCACTGAAGTTTCCAAACCTGTTGTCCTTAGCTACCATACAGCATTATGCTTGCAAGTATCTGCTCTTGTGCCCATGGAGATTATAACCTGCTTGATATTCATTTCTATATTATTCCTTGTCTCCAAATAAATTATTCTATTAAAAAATTTTATAATCATTTTTGAAAGGATTTCTTTTCCCTGTAAAATTTGCTTACGTAAGTTATCTCTCAAAGCTGTGTAACATTGCATATGATGTGGAGATGCATTCAGGAGATTATTAGCTCCCTTGCTAACAGGTCAAACTTAAGCTCTGGCTAGTTTGTTGCTTATTTTATCAATACTGCCTGCTCTTTGGTTCATTCAAGTACTTTGAACTTGTAGTGAATGAATCCTACCTCCCATTCCCCTACAAGGACTTAGCCTTTATGCCAACATCTGCTATCAGATCGTAATGGAGTCAACAGCTTTAAGCACAAAAGAAAGATGTCTTCAACTCAGACTGTGACACTGCACAGTGAGTCATTTAGCCTCTTACTTCAGCACAGAGAAATATTTACAGCCCCTCAAAATAAATATTGACCACCATTTTCCTTTAGCCAGAATTTATTCCCTGTGTAAATCCCCCATGTAAGTTTCAGTATTTACCTGAAAAGACAAAACCTATTTACTAGAAGCCTAGGACATCTCATCTAGTCCTACACCAAATACTTGCACAGTGCCCAGTAACTGCAATAACTAAAGTATTTGACTTCCAAAATCCTAACCGTGTGTCAAAATGAGTCGCTCTCTTTCTCTCTAACACAAACACACACACACACACACACACACACACACACACACACGTACACACACACACATACCACTATACATCAACCTAAAAGTATAAGAAATCTTCGTCTTTGTAGCTCATGCTTCCTTTTGTTCAGATTGTCTTTGGTCCAAGAAACAGGAGAGAATAGTAGAACACTCAGCCTCATACAGTGAGTAAAACTCTGCCTACAGAAGGACCACTTTCTAGACAACATTCCACAGCACCCTGCTTTTTTTGGAACTTTTTCTTATTGTTTTTTTAAATCAATCTTATATATATGAGTGCTCTGTCTGCATATAGATGCCCAGATGCCAGAGGAGGGCATTAGATCCCATTATAGATGGTTGTGAGCTGGAAATTGAACTTAGGACCTTCTGGAGAGCAGTGAGTGCTCTTAACCATTGGGCCATCTCTCCAGCTCCAGATGACTCCCTATTTTTAATCTACTTTCTTGAGGTGAATAACAGGATCACTGGTGTGAGATCCTCAGGGGCTGGGACGGTGCAAACTGGCTATCTTCACGTGGAGAAGGTATTGTCTACAGCATACTTCCTCAGGCACTTTTATTTTTGACTTGAGAAGATTCAAGCCCTTGAGTTATCCCGTTAAAAATAAAACTCATGTTTCCAGTAAAAATTCTGTAATTCTTATGCCAGTGTTTAGACATGACTATTTAAATATTAAATACTAAAGAGGCAACACCACGGAGAAGTTCAACTTTGCCCTGTTATCATGTATGGGCACCAAGCAAAGCAAACAGATGAGGGTGGGTAAATGAAAATCAATACACTTGAAAAGGCCTCTTTCATCCAATTGATTCAAGCTCAGTGGATAATAGCACAGGAGAAAGCGAGATGGTGTTAACGTGGCCTTGGTGCAAATCCCATTTACAGGAATTACAGTAAGTGAATCAAAGCATGAGGGGATTTAATGGACCACAATGAACTCTTTAGTGTGGAGTTTTACAGATGTTTTTAATATAGTCTCATCACCATACTATTTGAACGTCAATGAGGCAAGATAACACTTTATGGTACTCATATTATTTTTCAAAATCTAGCATGTCAGAATAGCAAAATGTTATTTCATGTTGAGGTGGAGTGTGGGAGTTAGAAGTTGGAAGGTCTTACTTCATAGAAGAAGAAACGAGAGTTGCCAAAGTCATCATTTGTTGCTCAAGGTGGCATAGCAACTTGTTGTCCTGGTTCCCTGGAATTCACATGATTGACATGCAGTCTTATTTCCTTTTTCTCTCTAAAAATCAGTCAGGGGTAGGTGGAATAAGTACACAGGCTACAAGGGTTGAAACATCAGGAAAACACATCTGCTGGTTGCTAGGCTACATTCTCTTATTGCTGCTAAACTTTCAGAAATTTCAATGGTAGAAATGAGCACCTTTTGCTAAAAGCAAAATTTGCAGACAGCATTAATGGTATCCATGGGGACCAGTTATATTATATCGCATCATACAATACATTATAGAACTACTAATACAAATTGAGGATAATCAATATGTAAAGACATAGGAAGACAGTATTTATTTTGTTTTTCCATTTCTTTTTGAGACATGCTCTCACATGGTTCAGGGTAGCCTCAAATACAGTGTTTTGCTGAGGATGGCTTTGAACTCTACTCCCTCCTGCCAAAAGCCGAAACTGTCTTACATGCATCTGTGATCCATTTTATATCTATTTATCTCATCTTCTTGTGACGTCATATAAGGTTTTGAGGAACAGAGAAATTTGGTAATGAACCAGCAATTCAAGTTACTCAAACAGTCCATTGACTGTTTTATGTTTTAAGTAACTTATACTTAAGCGTTAAATGGTCTGTGTGACTCTGAGCCAGATGGTTGGCCTGGAGTTTACAGCAGTCTCACCTCTGTGGAAGAGTGCCTCCTTATGTTGTTTTTCAACATGGCAGAGGAACATAACACATGTTGTCTAGCAAAAGTTATTATTTCCCATCAATGTTTCCTGTCTTACTTCTGGCCATTCTGCTCTATAAACCTTGCTCCTAACTCCCAAGACTCATGATGCCCAACTACTTCAGTTTGTAGGACCATGATGGTTGGCTTTAAAGTAACTTGCCCCAATTTATAATCACCCAAGTAAGGAGACTCAACTAAGAAATTGTCCCAAATGACTTAGTTTGACATGGGAAACAGAGGCAGCACTTTCTGGTAGCGGCCTTCTGGTAGAGCAGAGCAGAAGGGAGTTCATTCACCTCTTGTTATTGTTTTCTTGGCTTCCCTCTTGCTGCTAAGTTGACTTACTTTATTTCTGCTGCTGCTGCTGCTGCTGCTGCTGATGATGATGATGATGATGATTCCTTCACTGATATTAGGACCAGGGTTTCCAAGATTCCACCATGAACTAAGGACAAGATGCTGTCCAGGAACCTTTCAAATTTTCAGTTCCATATTGGGACGGCTGAGGCACACTACCTTGTGTGTGCTCATATTTCTGCTTCTTGGCTTCTCTGGTAATGAGACAGCCATTTGAAACCCACTCTGATTGCTGAGGCACCACAATTGTTACTATTTCAATGTAAGCAGGTATAATAAATTATATGTATTTGCTTCCCAGTATGTACGTCTTCCAGTGCTAAAACTGGAAGGTTGGCATCGCACTGGGACTGTCTAATCCCTACCAAATACCACAGGCCCTCTTGCATCTTTTGTCTCTCCCATGCATTGTTTAGATTGTCTAGATTGTCCTTTTGGTCCCTCTCCACAGAACACTTGTTTATTCACCAAGACATATCTCAAACTCCCCTCAGGGTTACATCTGCTCAGCAATAGTAAGTAGACTTCATTTGATCCCTTTCTTTGACTCTTTGATGTTAATTTCCACAGCTACACTGATTAACGTAACAACTTTCTTTTGGAGACATTCCCTTGTGTGGTTTGGACAGAATTGAATTCAGGGTCACTTCTTTGGGATGCACCCTTGTTGGCTAAAGCCACTTTGGGAATGACATTCCCTAAGCTACAACAGTTGTCCAGACAAAAGTAGAAAAAGGCAGAGGAAAGAGGAAGATTCTTAAAACATGTAGAAATCATCTAGAAACTGCCTCGTATGGCAGGCAATGATGTAGTGAGAAAGTATTGGTACAGAACTGGCAGTCTTGCTTTATACCATGACTGTGGCTCCAGGAATCAGCAAGGGAAGATTCTTTCAGGATATAATGTGGTGCCCTGAGTTAGTTTTCTAACATTGCTGTGATAAAGTAAACAGGCTGGATGATCTAATATCTTCATGTGATTCTTCTCCGTTCAAATCTCGCTGTGGAAAACCATTCCTGCACTTGGGTTATAGTCTGATAAAAATCTGGTTTTAGCTTAATTCTCTCTTGAAAGAACACATGTCTAGGTACAGCTTCTGTCTCTGTGCTGGGATGGATAGCTTCAAATCTTTCTGGTTTAGTCATGTAAGCTAATTTTGCTTTTGGGGTTAGCCTCAATTTAATTTTTACTTAGTGTCATTTTCATGGAAATATCCCTTTGCATACAGTTCTGTCACATTTGTTAAGTATAGTTATCACATAGTCCTAAAAATAATTGGATCAGATGTCAACTCTCTGTACTACACTGTATGAAGACTTCTCCAGGTGAAGGTTGTTGCTTTCATCCCTAATTCTGGCCCCTTAGGTTCTGACATGCACCGGGTAAAAGGTTGGCAATTATTGTCAAATGAATTTAAAAATTTACTAATGGGAGCAAGAAGTCTAGAAAAGTCTTTTCTGACTCCTTTTGATCTTCATTTTAACTGTTTGGATTAGTAGTTTCTGGGCCACAACCCTAAGATGTCTGCAGCAGAAGTTTTATATATCACCTCAGCACCATTCCACTGTTGCAGGGCCCAGAAGAAAAAGGATGGTAGGAGTGGAAAGCAGGGAGACTCTTCTGGGGTAAGGAATATGAAAAAAACTAACAGACGTGCCTGAACCTGTGTTTGCAGAGACCACGTGCCTTCACTATGTGCTGCATAATAAGCCAAGAGACAAGGGAAACTTACTATCATCTTTCCTCTGAATTGTCAAGTAGATGTGTGATTTTAGATGCCAAAGTTCAGAACGATGATGAAGAGTGGTAAGTATAGAAACAGGTGAAAGTGATTTCACTGAACCTCAAATGCTCATGGAAACGTGTTAAAGTGTGCTTTTAAAAGGGCTCTCAGTTCCCCCTGCTCTTCCCAGAGGAAATGTGGTTTGCCTGGGGCTACTAGACACACCTCTCTCTCTCTTTCCTCTCTCTCTCTCTCTCTCTCTCTCTCTCTCTCTCTCTCTCTCTCCTCTCTCTTCTCTCTCTCTTTTCTCTCTTCTCGTCCAATCAGATAAAAAGACTATTTTAAGCTTCTCCTTTCTTAACTTTTGAGCTCCCAAGGTTAAACCTTAATTCCCTAGTGACATTTCACCCTCATTTAACAAGTTCAAAGTCATAATCCATTCCTCTTCTTCAACTATAAATTCCCTGAGTGATTATCTCCTGTGCTTTCCACTGACAGTGGCTTGGCTTCAGTCCAAGAACCTCTTTTACTACCTATTACAAACAGCTATTACAACCATCCCAAACCATTAACTTAAAAAAAAAAAGTTAGCTCCCTGTTAAGAGGTTAAACTAAATGTGTAACTCTCAACAGATGTCTCTGTTTTCAGGAGTTAGAAAGAAATGGAGCCAGAGGCAACAGCTGAGCCCTGAAACCCTCTGCTATCAGCAAGCTGGCTGGGCTCAAACTTCCTGGCTTGGGGAGGTTGTAGCTGTCAAGAGTGACTCAGGGATTGTTATAAGCAGGAAAGGTGTCTGGAGAGGGGAGGGCCTTTATCAAGAGAGGGATAGACATGTCCTGAGAAAAGACAGTTATTAGAGAGAACAAGCAGAATACAAATGGAGCAATGTGAAGAGTCACACAAATGGATACACTTCCCTGAAATCAGTCGGAGCTCAGGTCACAATATTTTAAGTTTCTTGTGGGTTATTTCTCCAGAATGCTATAGAAATTTGCATACACATGCTAGATGAAGTGTACTTTAATTTGTTGGTGTGTTTATACACATGTGTGCGTGCCATATGTGTGTTGGTTCATACGTGTATGCATTTGCATGTGCAGGGTGAGAAAGCTCTAAAACCTGAGGATGGGAGTTTGATCCACAGTTACACATAAACAAAAGCTAGGTGGGGTCATGACCTGCCTGTAATTTGAGCCTCAGAAATGCAGAGAGAGATTCCCAGAGCACACTTACCAGCAAAACTAGCGTATTGTGAGCTCTGAGCTTGATTGATACACCTTATTATAATGCATAAAAACAGAAGAGAGACTGATTCCTGACATCAACCTCAGGTCTTCATATGCACACACTTAAATGTACACATACATCAACTTACACACACACTGTACATATACATCAAGTATACACTAACACACACTCATACAAATACTCATACATATGCTTGCACACAAAACACATTCACATACTTGTACACTGATCACACATACACACACAAAGGAAAAGGAAGAAGTTATGCAGTACTTATTAAAATATATAGATTTTCCTTAGGCCTGTCATATTTTAGTGCTGAATCAATATCTAATACATGCAGTTTAAAATAAAATATCAATACAACTAATCATTCTCTCTCTAGCTTCCTTCATTCTTTCATTAAAGAATCTACAGCTAAGATCTCTGTTCACACAGTTCAACTCCGAAGCTTACCAAAGAAGTTCCCAATATGTTGTACCAACTTTGCAATTTCCCCAGCCTCTAATGACTACCCATCACCCATCATCTAGCTGTCTGTCTGTCTTTCTATCTGAAAAACAAAGAGAAACAGTAAAAAGTTACTAAGAATGGGCAAGACAAAGATAGTTACCATATTTGTTTACCAAGTCATCTCTTCATACAGTTAGCATGCATCATTAACATAAACACAGAATACATTCTAATTTGTTGATAATTATCTCCAATTAGATTAGCCATCCTTCTTGGAAATATCCTAATTATTAAAGCAGCATTCCTTAATGAGAAAGTTGAGCTAATTAACAAGCATGGTCATCAGTATCCATATCCAGTTTTCTGGTAAAAATAATATAAAAATGAATATAAAAAATAGTGATGCCTACAAAGCTTTTTTTTGGTCATAAAGTCTTATTTAAATTTTTTAATCAAAATTAAATGGATGAGTTTTATTTTGCCACTTTGATTGTATAGAATCAACCAAATAAATATTAATGTGTGAGAATGATGTAGGTTTCACAACTCTCCTTGGCATGCTAGTGTGCTTCTAAAAACTTTTAAACAAAAACTTACACATTTTCCTGCTTAGTTATATGAAGACACCCACCTAGAGATCGATATACTCAATTTTCTCACTCTTGCACTTTCAAGATCAGGGTCTATGCAAATCTGACTAAGTAGTTTGTATAGAAAACTCCCATCAAAATCTTAATGATTTTTTTTATGAAGTGAGGTATTTCACTCTGTTTAATTCTACTTTCCTGACAACTTACCAGCTATTTTCTGAGCTTTTCTGCCCTCCACCATGTTCTAAACAATTTATATAACTATACAGATATAGTGATATATCTATGCATGTGAGGTGAGTGTAAGGTTTAGATTTCTTGTGTGTTTTTTTTTTTTTTTCATGGAGAAATAAGACTCGTGTCAGCTATAAATTTTGCTCATCTTTCCAAATCAAAGTGTGAAAACTCCTTGTAGCCATATAAATGAAAAGATCAATTTATCTGATTTTCTTTAAAATTAAGCCCATTATTCTCTCTTCTCATTTTCTCAACACAGAATAAAAAACCCACAGGACACTTATATTTGTTATGTTAAACAGTTTCTGTAAGTCTCACTGTATTCATTTGAGACACAAACCATGAGGGGACATCTCTGGAACCCTGTCCCTGCTCATCCACCCAGCTGGTGAGGAGGGGAGAAGAGGGAGCCTCGGAGAGAATGTGATCAGTCATCCTAAACTGAAACTGAAACCATCTGATCAGAGTGAAAAATTCCATTACAGTATTTTATTAGGTTGAAGCTATATCTGAGTGGCCATTTCAGAGAGACTTAATGCTGTTCAGTTGGCTTGGATGATCTTCAGTGTAGTACAAGTACAACCTGGTCACTCAGGCCATCCAAATCCCTTAGGGTGTGTAGGTATATCTACCTTCCATCAACCCAGGATAGCTCGCACCCAGCCTGCTTCCTGCTACTCTTCTTGCGGTACGTTAGATTTTCAATACCTGAAAATTTAACCGAAAGGAAGGGCTTGTTTTGCTCAAAGTTTTTCATATTTCATTTCATCATGAGAAGACTCATGTGAAACCAGAGAATAGCCAAAGTTGAGAGACAATTTCACATGAGTCTTCTTTAAAAAACAATCCCAATATTATAATCCAGGTAAGTGTTCACACTTGTTTTTTAAGTTATAGATCTCAAGATGTCAATGCCAGCCAATGATGAGAATCATTACTGTGCTTGAATCTCCCAAGAACAGAACGAGAAGAAACAGGATGGGGATTCCACGACTAGAAGTTACAGACTTCTAAGAGATTTCTAAGACAAAGAGATTTGGAATTGTCAGGTTCTGAAGATATGCCTTGACTGGGACTCTGGGCTAGGATGACGGAGGAGACAGAGGAGGGGTCTGAATAACCACTCTGAGATGAGAACACTCTGTGGAGCAGCAGTGTGTATTCATCACTGCAAAGCGCTAGTTAACTAAGCCTGTGTCCAACACTGTGGAGCACTTGAGAGCTAAACAGTCTGCAAGACTTGGATGAGGAGAAGCCTTGTGTTCTTTCTCAGCTCAGCCCCTAACTGAATGCTTGCAATGAGATCCTGGCTTATGGAGAGAATGAAGAGAAGTAATTTAAAATCTTATCACCATCAAAAGGGTACAGTTTTTGTAAAGTTGAGTATATTTTTACATTTTCAAATTAAAATTATTTTCATTCAAAGATGCTTCAAAATTGTGACAGGATGAATTTACAGGAGTTCTTGGTAGAAGGAAAGAATGAAGTTGATTTGATGCTGGATTTGTGTAGTAAGCTCTAACTTTCTATTTTGATGTGTCCATTTAAAACACTGTTGGGGACAGTAGCTAAAGGAGATTAGCACATGATCATTTGACTACCATAAATAAAAAATATCTATTGTATATGTCTTATGAAAATGAACTCCTTTGTCTTGAGTCCAACTCTGTTTCAAAAACCTTACCTATCATGAAGACTGACATCAACACAGCACAGGAAACCTATGGGAGCCCGCAGTCAGTCGGTTTATGGTATTTAGATTCAGGCCGTAGAATCCACTGATGAAACACTGCTCATTTCTTATGCCTCACAGCATCACTTAATTGTGAATTTATGGTATGAATCCCTTGCTGTGATCTTTTTCCTGTCAATCAGAACCATGGTCACGTGGAACATTACTGAATGTGGGGCACTCTATTAGCACAGGGAGGGCAAGGGCACTTCTAAATTAAGTAAAGCGATTCATTGAACTGGAAACCTTGAACTGTTCATTAAAAACAAGTCTCTTCTTGCACTAAGAAAGATGTCAAAGCTCCTATATGAGACTCTGATTCTCTGTGATCATTAGAGGCACATTCTATCCCACTCACAACGCTACAGAGGCCTGTGATCCTGCACCGTTACTCTGTGAGTTTCCCCTTTTGTTTTGACTACAGGGATGTTTTCTAATACACCCTGAATCCTTCCTTCCTCTTCTCTTTCTTTCCTCATCTCAAGCTTACTTTTTTTCATTATCCATTTCATAGACAGCATTCCAAGATTGGTAAGTCCAATCAGTTTCTACAAGATTAGACCAAGGCCCACGGTTATTTCTTGTTCAAAGCTAACACCTCTGTGGCTTTGGACAAATGACTTTGAACCAATAGCAGTTTGAAATGTAGCTATCTATATAACGAATGAAATACTTAAGTTTCATTTAGTATCCATGTACTTAATTTCTTACTTTATTAAATGGAAAAATGGCACGCAGAGTGCCTTTTCTTTTTCAAGTAGTGAAAATATCTTGAGAAGTACTATAATATAGGGCTGAAAAGAATTCTTACTCCTATTATTAAAGTATTTTTCTTCATTATTGTAATGTCTTTAGGCCTGTTGGCATCCCAGCTTCATTTGCAAAGACACAATTAAATGACTATTGACTTCATTTTTTTCTGTATCCGTAATAAAAAGGGGAGGACAAAGAGGTGCAGAACTTTGCTCCTTGCCAAGGAAGCCTCCATTTTCCTTCTACATTTATTATCAGGCCTCCTGCTGGAGTTTACTGCCTTGCAAATGGCTTTGGTTCGGCTTGCAGGCTTATGTCCTTATCCAAGATCTACACACCATTTTACAAATAGAGTCAAGAGAGGTACATTAGATTAAATATTGATTTAACTGTAAATCCATCCTTCTAACATTTGGACAAAGCAGAAGGGTATCAGGTTTCCAGCAGGTAAGGCCAGGCCTATGGATGATTAAAGCTGGATGTGATGGAGTCAAGGGCACCTGACACCCAGAATTGGTGATCTGTGGCATCTAGCTGAGACGCACAAAGACAAACTGTATGTTGACTGTTGCTCTTTTCCTCCTAATCTCAATAGATCTTTAGAAACTTGAGTTAAGCGTTTTGTTGTGGTTTTATAAGGGGGTAGGAGAGGACACTGGCAAGGCTGTATAGGAAGTTAGAAAACCAAGATCCACTTCGAATCTCTCTCGCTGACAGTTCTAAGTAGTTCTTTGCAGACAATTGTCCCCTTCTGCACCACTCCACATTGTCCTGAGGGGCACACTACTTCAGAAGGAGATGAAGCTGTGGTATGAAGTTCATTGTCTATAACACAGTGTGGCACAGCTGCTCCGTAAAATCATGGTCTTTTTCTTTGTTTTATTTCTATTCCTCTTGTTCACTATCAAGAAGCATGCACTGCAAAGGTGACTCTCTTGGTTTGTTGGACATCTGTTCCAATTTATTCTCTATAGCAAAGCCTTCTGGAGGACTAGGCAGAGTCTCACACTGGTGCTTTGGCTGGCTAGCCAGGAGCCTCTATGTAGGCCAGCCAGGCCCTGACCTTGTGATAATTGTCCTGCCTCTGTCTCCTAGGTGCTGGGACTAGAAATATGCATCACTACACCCAGCTTCTGTAGCAATGTTTAAAATGATACAATTTAGCCAAAACACAGCAGTCTCATTAGACACATGTGCCCCACCGCAACTGAAGCAGGAAGACTAGCCAGAACAGTGTGAAAAAATTGCCAAACCTTTACATATTCATGAAGATGTTTAACCCTCATGGTGACACATGATGATACAATATAAAGGCAAGATGCTTATTCTGACTGAAAAGGGAGAAACCAAGAATTAAAGATGTTACATAGACCCGAGCAGTTATATTGAGGAAGATTCTGAGATATGGCACCAAGGGCCTAGAAAGAGAGTCTGGGTCATGGTTCATATCCATGGTCTGGTTACTATTTGGTCTGGTGGCATGATTAGTTTGGAAATCCCAGTGTTCAGATATTTTGGAATTTGAACATCCATTTCCTCATCATTTCTGCCTCTCTGATTTCTTGTTTCTGGGTACTACAAACATTTAAGCTTATGAAGGCATTTGGGTTCATGATTCTTACTATAGGCTAGATTACTGGAATGTATGCTGAAAATGAAACTAAGTCATTTTATATGTGTACAGCCTCATGTCTCCTTAGTTCCCACCCAACTCTCCTGTCATGCAGCCATTTCATCAGAGCAGCAACAAGGCCCTACATGATGCTTGCCCAGCCATTCATTCTTCAAGAAGTGAATTAGTTCTGTATCTTCCAAAAACAAAAAACAAAAAACAAAAAACAAAAAAAACCTTTAATCATTGATAAACAATTATAGTATAGGTAGAGCCTTGGTAAGTAAGTCATGGTTCAACTTAGGATTTTCCTTATTTAATGTGATGTAAAACCAATACACATTCCAGTGAAATCTTACATTGAATTTATTTATCTATTTTCTGAAGCAGTAGGAATCGAATGGGTTTTTAATTAGATTTTTTTTCTAGGCTAGAGACACATGGTGTGATATTCCTTCTCCATGCTGGGTAGCAGCAATGAGCCACATTTCCCAGTCAGCCATGCTATCACCAGGGGAACTGATGGATGCTCTACAGTGTACTGTGATGCTAAGCTAGGATCTTTAAGACATCCTGCCTGGTAATGTGCATATCAAATGTCTTTTCAAATTACAATGAATTTACTGGGAATGAATTTTATGAATTTACCCATTTAAATTAAAGAACATCTATGTTTATTATTACAGTTAATTATTGTTTTAATCTATACTTTTAAATAACATTATTTAATATTCATACAATGTGTATGTGTTTTATGAATCAATTTTATACTTTCCTATTTTATATTTGTATACAAATATGAATATGAGTACATATATTATGTGCATACTGTATGATACAGTGATCTGTACTTTTATGTCCCCTTCATATTTAGGACTTACGGCATATTCTTACAAATGGTTAGAGAATGAATAAATTAAACGATCAAAATATGTAAAGTGACACACTGTGTTCAGTATTAGCTAGATGTCATATGGACATATATCCCATTACCCATGATCTCTGAACCCAAAATTAACAGGTATAAACCACAGTGTGCCAGGAATTTTGCACAGAAGACCTTAGAGCTTTTCTGAAAAGATATTCTGATTTCATAAAGAATTTCTATGATCTTTACCCAGAATGGTTTTCAAGATGTCCTCCTGATGACATTTAATAAAGTAGCCATGATTTCTCATTTATTAAGCTTCTATCAAGGTCCAAGAGATGTCATTGGGTTTTCTTTTTAATAATGTGTATGTATGTGGGGTGTCCATGTGAGTGCATGTGCTAGTGGAGGCCAGAGGCACCAGATCAGCCTGGAGTTAGAGTTACAGGTGCTTGAGAGCCATCTAAAATGGGTGCAAGGAACTGAAGTTGGGCCCTTTGCAAAAGCAGTGTAAGCTCTCAACTGCAGAGCAGCCTTTTTGGCCCAAAGGGTAATACATGTGTTAACAAATCATGTCCTTCTATTTTCACAGTAGGTCTCAGTTTTACTTTACTAATGAGGAAACAGAGGCAAGAATTGGGACCTCACTGAAGTTACTCAGTAGTGTCTTTCACTGCCAGTGCTTAACAAACAAACCAATAAGCCCTTCAGGTGTATAGCAGAGGCTAGGACTCAAGTGCCAAAATTGATGATGTTAATGTGGAAACTGAGACCCTTACTCCTATGCGTCTTTATTTATTCTTTATTCCCAGAATCTCTTGTTTTGTTTACTTTTGCCACATACAGAGGCAATGGAAAGTGGCCTGAACACGCATTTGATCACAGGAATTCTTGTTCAAGTACAGCTCTTAACAACAGAGCCAAGGATAGGCCATGTTACTCTCCTCTGAAAGACACCAAAGCATTTTTCATCATCTCAACATGATCAGTGAACTTTTTAAGTTCTTTGTATGCTTCTAAATGCTAAAGGGCGGGCTAGGTCTCTAACTTCTTTGTTGATTGAGGCAGGAGGATTTTGAATTTGATCAAGCCTGGGCTACATAGCAAGACTCTATGAAGAAGAAAGGGAGGATGAGGGTAAGATGAAAGAAGAGGGAAGAAGAGAGAGAGAGAGAGAGAAGAGAGAGAGAGAGAGAGAGAGAGAGAGGAGAGAGAGAGAGAGGAAGAGAGAAGAGAGAGAGAGAAGGGTGGGATAAAGGAATGGAGGATAGGGTTAGAGCCACAGTCAGGGAACTATAACTTACTTGCACCTTTGTGGGTGAGACGTGTTTGCAGTCCCCCATCACCTTGTCTATCTTTGTGTATATGCACACAAGGCAAGGTCCCCTATATTACAGTACATATTGTCTTGTTCTGTTTTACTTTATCTGTTCTTCACAAGGAGTGTCCTGCTAAACACTAAGACATATGACCCTCTAGGCTTAATTGGGAGATATCTTCACAACAGTGTTAGCAGTGTGTGTGTGTGTGTTTGAGCATGTGTATGTGAGAGTATGTGTGAGTATGTATGTGAGTGTGTATGTGTGTGTGAGTGTGCTTATATGTGTGTGTGAGTGAACATGTGAGTGTATGTGTTTGTATGTGACTATATATGTGTGTATGTGACTCTGTATATGGGAGACTATATAAGTGTGTATATATGTGTGTAGTGTATGTGTGTGAGTGTATGTGTGAATGTATGTATATGAGTGTTTTTATATGTGTGTGAGTGTATGTGTGTGAGTGTGTATATGTGTGTGAGTATATGTGTGTGAGTGTGTATGTGTGTGTGAGTATGGTGTGTGTGAGTGTGTGTATGTGTGTGAGTATATGTGTGTGAGTGTGTATGTATGTGTGAGTATGGATGTGTGTGAGTGTGTGTATGTGTGTGAGTATGTGTGTGATGTGATGGTGTGTGAGTATGTGATGTGTAATGTGATTGTATATGCATGTGTGAATATGAGTAAATGATGTGTGAATATGAGTAATGTATGTGTGAAATTGTGTGTGTAGTGTGGAGTGGTGTGAGTATGCATGGTATGTGTGATAGTGTGTGTGTGTGTATATGTAGTAGCATTTTTTTTTTTTTTTTTGCTTTGATAAGAAAGGAAGGTGGTGGATAGGACATTATCAAGCTGAAAAATCTCCGTAGTGCTGGTAGATCAATGGATCCATGGTGCATAAACCGTACCCTGAGTCTCGAATTTAGAGTGTTTTTTTTCACTTTCAAACATAGGAATTTCTTAGATTACCCCTAACTCCGTCTGAATGTACAACCTGAAGATCATGTTTGTTTCCATCTAAATTTTTGCCCTTTGCTCCTCAATCTCTATGTGTTCTTTGTTCCTGCACTTCTGCTATCTGTGGGATTCATATTGCCTCTGTATGTGAAGGTCACCCTTCGGTTCTGAATGTACAAGGGCAATTCTGCCTTCTCTAAGAAGTACTCTTGGGTCTTATCTTTACTCCTGAATTCATTTGCTCTCTCACTGCATAGCTAATGTCTTCTCGATCATTGTCAATTAGACTTGCTTATCAATTGAGACATAAAACTATGCATAACTATGTGAAAGACCCTCTACCTTAATGAATGACCCGACCAGTTCCTTGGGCCAAGATTTAAGCTGTTTGTCACAGAGCACAGCTAAATGCTGCAAAAGGATTAGAAATAATGATACCCAAAAGCAGGCCAAATTAATAGATGAAACAACTGACCTCCAGGGAAGAGAAATCTCCCTGAGAATTCCCTTTTTTTTCCTTTCCAGGTAAAAATGAAACACACGTGATGTCTTCTGGTAGAAGTTCTAATCTTGATGCTGGCCTTCGGACTTATACTATTCAGACCTTTGATGGGCCATTGACAAGGACACCAAACAGTTAGAGATTGACATCACTAATCTGAAGAAATCCCCCGTTTTGCTGTCTGAAATGCTCTCCAAAAATTGCAAAGGATTTTATTGAACTTGATTTACTCTTTTACAATAGAAAAGACTGTATACAGCTCTTGACTGTGTACAGCCCTTAAAGGAGAATGTTGCTCTTACATAGACAAAACAGGGATGGTTAAGGAGAGCATGAAAAGGTCAGAGAAGGCCCTGAGAAAAGACAGAGAGAGAAAGAGAAAGATGAGAGCTGGTACAAGGATTGGTTTTCAACCTCTCCATGGTTGTCAACCCTACTTCCTCCCATCTTGGGACCATTAATTGGGTTATTTTTGCTGATTTCTTTTGGTCCCTGGGCCTTAAATAGGCTGACTAACTTTGTGATACAACAGATAGATAATTTGGTAGCAAAACCTATTCAGATACATTAGCATAAGTTAGCTATGGAGGACCACGAGACTCAAGATGAGGTTGTTACTCTATCCAGGGTGTTCCCAAAACCCATCTCCACCCAATCTAAAAGAGGAGACTTCCACCCCTAGACCAAGCAGAGAGAGGCCACCCAGAACCCCCTCTGACATGCGATCTGAATTCTTGCTTAGGCTTCGAGGCTAAGCACTGCAAGGGAATATAAATAAAAGTTAAAAATATCTCTCTGGGTTCCCTGAGGGACAAGCCTGACTGCATAGGGGTTGATGTCAAAAGTATCCCCTCTCCAGGAAAAAGACATCGGGATGGGTTTGGCCCTCATGCCTCACTGGACTACGACAGGAGGACGGGAGCCATTACAAGGTCCCCTTCAATTATTGGAGGTCAGGCCTCTATCCCCACCTTCACAAGATTAGAATCGCCAAGGCCCTTCTATACTTAGAGAAGGGAGGACATGTCAGGGTCAGCCCTCCTTATACACTAAAGACCTTAACTCAGCCATAGGCCTAAAATCAACAATAGGCCTGACATACATACATGCTAACACAAAGTCTTAGGTCTCTATGGAAAAACACTGAAACAGCAGACTATAAACTATTGTAAACAGGCAGCTTTTGTGGAAATTTACCAGCCTAAGTAGTCATAGATCTTGTAAATAGGTAGCCTCGAGCGGACAGTACCAACTTAGATAAGAACAAGTGAATCATAGGCAGAGTCATAGTGACCTGTTCCCTGAACCTTCACCCAGCTGATACCTTGTTCTGAAAGGTATATGTACTCCCCCTGAACACCTATGCTCTGGTGCCATTCCCTTCCCGACATCCTGCCTTTTTGTGTTTATAACCCCTGTGTGAATAAGTAAATTATGATTTGATTTAAATAATTAAATAAATTTAAAAAAAGACTTGCCTTATCAGTGAGTGTGTACCATGTGTGTTCTTTTGTGATTGGTTTATCTCACTCAGGATGGTATTTTCTAGTTCTATCCATTTGCCTAAGAATTTCATGAATTCATTGTTTTTAATAGCTGAGCAATACTATTGTGTAAATGTACCACATTTTCTGTATCCATTCCTCTGTTGAAGGACATCTGGGTTCTTTCCAGCTTCTGGCTATTATAAATAAGGCTGCTACGAACACAGTGGAACATGTGTCCTTGTTATATGTTGGAGCATCTTCTGGGTATATGCCCAAGAGTAGTATAACCTGAGTTTTTGATCATGGCCATTCTGACTGGTGTGAGGTGAAATCTCAGGGTTGTTTTGATTTGCATTTCCCTGATGACTAAGGATGTTGAACATTTCTTTCGGTGCTTCTCAGCCATTCAAGTTTCCTCAGTTGAGAATCTTTGTTTAGCTCTGTACCCCATTTTTAATAGGGTTATTTGATTGTCTGGAATCTAATTTCTTGAGTTCTTTGTATATATTGGATATTAGCCCTCTATCAGATGTAGGATTGGTAAAGATCTTTTCCCAATCTGTTGATTGCTGTTTTGTCCTATTGACAATGTCCTTTGTTTTACAGAAGTTTTGCAATTTTATGAGGACCCATTTAGTGGATATTCGCCCAAAAGTTCTCAGTACCCAAGATACAACTCACAGACCACATGAAGCTCATGAAGAAGAAAGACCAAAGTGTGGGTGCTTCGGTTCTTAGAAGGAGTAACAAAATACTCATGGGAACAAATATGGAGACGAAGTGTGGAACAGAAACTGAAGGAGGGGCCATCTGGAGACTACCCCACCGGGGTATTCATCCCATGTGCAATCAACAATGGCAAACACTGTTGTGGATGCCAGGAAGTGCATGCTGACAGGAGCCTGATATAGCTGTCTCTCTAGAGGTTCTGCCCGAGCCTAACATATACAGAGGTGGATGCTCACAGCTAAACATTGAACTGATCAAGGGGTTCCCAATGGAGGAGTTAGAGAGAAGACTGAACGAGCTGAAGGGGTTTGTGGCCCTATAGGGAGAGCAACAATACCAACCAACCAGAGCTCACAGGGTCTAAATCATCAGCCTGGGAGCACATAGGGAGGGACCCATGACTCCAGCTGTATATGTAGGGGAGGATGGCCTTGTTGGGCATAGGTGGGAGAAGAGATCCTTGGTCCCATGAAGGCTGGATGCCCCAGTGTGGGAGAATTAGAGGGCAGAGAGGTGGGAGTGGGTGGGTATCTGGGGGCACACCCTCATAGAGGAAGGAGGAGGGGAGATGGGATAAGGGTGTCTGGGAGGGAAATGGGGTAAGGGGATAACATCTGAAATGTAAATAAATAAAATATCCAATAAAAAAGACTTACCTTAATTATTGTCTTAGAATGCAAGATTGTAAATGCTTTAGAAATAGGATTTATGAATGCATGTCAACCCTGAGTGCTTACCTCAGAGAGATTCAACATACATCACTTAATACAATGGACATGTCTTTAAAGAAATACATTGACTTTTTGAATGCTGTGATAATTAATTTTCCCAGTTCATTTTGTGTCAGATGTAGTTTTCACTCCATCACTTTCTCCTGGCATATCCAGAGGGAACCCCTTGGATGATTCTTGTGCCATTACATGGCTTCACAAGCACATTCTCTGACTTGCGTCTACAGATGTGTTCTGCTCCACACGTGCAAAATAAGCTGGAAGTACTGACTTCCTTAGGAGTAACTGTCCACAAATGAGGAGTTTCAAAAAGGTTTCATCTTCCTTTCCTGTCAGCTATATCATTCCTAAGTGAGTGCCACACAGTCCCCTTAAAGGTACAGGGGCATTGAACGTCTCCTGCCCATGCTGTTCTGTACACTGATACATCCTTCTGTCTTCTGTTCTGTTCCTACTCTCCCTTAAGAATCCTGTCTGTTTTCCCTAAATACTTACTGCTCCTAAATTCTCTCCTCAAGGTCTGTAGCTGAAAGATTAAACTGATCAAAGTCTCCCCCTTTCCTATGCTTATTGGGAAAAGGGAAGCAAATGTCTCCTAAGCATTTCTGGGATTAGACTATGAAGAACTTAACTGACAGAGACTGGACTCAATCTCTTCTATAGATACCATAGGTAGGTCTTGTCCGCAGGTACAATCAAGACAACAGAGCTGTAAATTACTTACACCAAAGCCATTAGAGATGCTGATGCTGCAGCCAGAGCATACCAGAGTGCCTTTGTCTTGAAATTATTACTGTTGTCAGCGTTGGGAAAAGTGTCCTGATCTACTGGAGGGCCTGAGAAATCCCCCATCACTATTTGGATACTAAAACAAAACTGGTTACTGTATGTGTGGGAGTTTTCAAACACAATTGCCTAGAATGCAGAAGATTACAGATGCAGCACGAGCCTAAAGATGAAATGCCTGATGGAAAAGGTTCACACTTGCAACAGTAATGACATTTTTTCCATTCAAAAAGAGCAATTTGCTTTCCCAACTTTCCCCTCTCCCTATCCCTGCCTGCTAGAGAAAATCACAGTCTCACACATGAAATATTTTCAAACTGGAGGTGGCAGGTTTATGGAAGATTACACTGAATGTATTTGGGTTCCAACTAACTCTCCCAGTTCTATAGTATTTGTGATAAGTGTAGCTTCCAAGTTTTGAGTTGTCAGATTTCCCCATTAATTGTTAATATAACAGTGAAGTCTCCCTGGGGTGTGTGTTATTTTCTCATTTATAAAATCATAAGGCTTGGGATAATTCCTCATTAAATCAATAATATTCTCATCTAATGAATGTAACATTGACCATGTGAGAATATTCTGGCTAACTGTCACAGTGAAGTGCTGTTCCTATTACACTATGGATTTCTTTCCTCCCTGCATCTACGCATCTACTTTTTGAAGGTTTAGCAGCCTTTACTTGGACCAAAGTAGTTGTCTCTCAGTGAGAGCACAGTCCTTCCCCCTAGACTCCTCTAAACCATCTTTGATGCTGTCATGTGGTTCCCTGCTCATTACATTACAGATCTGACCATGTGATGACCCTGCTCTGAAATGGTTGACAGTTTCCATGGAGGGAGTTTGTGGTCCACCCTGCATCCACTCTCTCCTCCTATTAGGGTCAATACCTTTTTCTTCTTTTTGAAGAAATTTCCCTTCTCTTTTAGGAAGTTCTTTCCCAACATTTCTTTCCTCTCAGGTGTGTGGAAGACAGCTGGATGGTCTGTTTCTAGATTTTGGATCTTAGCTGGTTGCCAAAGACAGAAACAAAGGTTGTAGCTCGTGCACACAGATCAGATGCTCCTCTTTGCTGGGACTGTGGAAGTGCCTCTTTCCATACTCATGCATTTTCTTTAGCTTAAACACATTCTGTTGTTGACAAGAAAGAAACCTTGACTGGTAGAGCTCGCTGTGGAATTCGGAATTGAGATTTGTTTACAGTTTCAGTTCTTGCAAGGTTATCCAGTTTTATGTGATGCCCTAAGCTGCATCACCCTGTCATGCTATTTATTCAAAGAAACAAACAAACAAATAAACAAACACCTCATCCTTTCTCACTTGAGGATCCTTCCCTTCTACTGAAGGCCAAGATTAAAGGTCAGAACCTGACCTTTGCTATGGGTTTTCTAAATAGATTGGATTCTTCCCTAGCTAAGGCCATGTGTTTTATTGTTCTTCCCAACAACTGATCACTTCTTTATCAGCCCTTGCTATGTATGTACACAAGGTTCTTCAAGGCAGGGTCTATGGCTGTCTTGTCATCATTACCCAAGGGACACTGTGTCACCTAGAGATTGCATTTGTCACATGACAGTTAGGAGTTGAACATTGTGGGCTTAAATTTTACCTCTCTACTACTTCTCCCCTGCTAGCAAGCTGCTTTTTAAGTTGTTTCACTTAAAAGGGGGCAGCACTGCCTACTTTCCACTATCAGGCAGGAAGTGAGAACAGGCAGGCAGGGAGTCAGACACTAGCTAACAAAGGAAAATGAGATGTATCTTGGCAGCCACGTCTCCAGTTTCAATAGGGAGTTACATGTGAAGTAACCAAGGAAACAACAGTTGCATCCTGGCACTATGTCTCTCGATTGTTAAAATTCCTCTTTGTGGTTAGATAACCTTAAAACTTCAGCTGGGTTCTTCCTACTGTATCCAAAAATAAGGCACCAGACACCTTCACAATGCTACACATTTACAATAGCAAACATCTTGAAAAATCGGAAAAGAAATATTCAGAGGCATCTTGGCCCTGGGGTGAAATGAAACTGGGAGGAAGTTAACAATGAAATCACAAGAGGTAGGAGACCATATAAAATTGCTTAAAGATCTACCACATAGACGTAAAGGCTACCTGAGCACCATCATGTCAACATACTCCAGTTTCTCTTTGGAGATTATTATCATCAGATTTGCTTTCTTTCAAGTAGACAAGGACACAGGAAAAATCCCAACCCTATAACAAAAGCAGGGAAATAGTTCGTAACACCACCCAGTGTAGCAGGAACGGAGGGCTACCTCTATGTAAATGCCAGGAGCTGCACAGCCACTAAAGCATCTCCTGCAGGAGAACCTAATTGAAGACTGCCTGAGAAGCAGCATTCCTGCAGGACAACCTAATTGAGACCAAGGATTGCAGGTGCAAATGATGCAAGCCAATCAGGAACTGCTGTTTAGAGAAGTTGCTTTCTTGGGACCGATGGGAGCGTGGGTAGAGGGTATTAAAGGAGCTTGCAGCAGTGTTCAGAGAGCTTGCTGCAGGTTTGCTCACCTGCTCCCAGAGTCTGTGTAGTCGACTCTGTGCCAGCTCACCAAGGGTAGGCAGGGTTGGGCAGTGAGCAGTTCAAGGCACAGGCAACAACCCAGAACCCAAATGTTTGTTTAAAGAATAATAAGCCTTTACTGCCTATCAAGATTCCTTTACCTCACTGTTTTAAAAAGCTAATCCACAAATAAATGTGCTTGTGTATGTGCATGAGTGTATGCGCACACAAGTGTGTGTGTGTGTGTGTGTATCTGTGTGATGCTATTTGAAGGCCTCTCTTTTAGTCAGATTCTAAGAAAACAAAGGGAAAGACTTGTTTCTGTGATACATTAACATATTCTCTCATACATAAAAAAAAGCTAGAAATGTCTACACCAAAATAATTGTGATAAATGCAGTCAAATTAATACAGCTCTCTTTTCTTTTGAGAAAATGCCAAACAGCTCTACTGAAGGCTGTGGCCAGAAGCAGGTAACAGAGAACCATTCTTTTTCCCATCAACGTGAGCTTTCAGGACCAGTGAAGAACCCACTGAGTTGAGTCACATTACTAATCAGTGACACTACCATTTTTGCTAGTTAGACAAGCAAACAACAGCAGCTACAGATGAGTCTGGCTTGGTTTATGATCATGTGTAATTATATAGCAAAACAACATTTTTGTTCAAATATAGTATAGCTACAGAGAGTACAGTTGTAACGTACCTGGGAACAGGTTCAAATAATAGTATGTCAATAACAAAAAGTCCATTTGAATCATGAGGAAGACAGATCTCTGGGCATTCTGTGTGTGTTGTGGTGTGGGTGTGTGTGTGTGTGTGTGTGTGTGTGTGTGTTCTGGATTGCTTTAATTGAGGTGTGAAGACCTATCAACTGTGAGTAGAATTACTCGTTTAATGAAATCCTGGACTGCATAAGGATGAGAAAGTGAATAGAGCCCAAGCATTCATCACTGTCTCCTTGATTATCAATGTCAGGTGACTAGATGCCTTAAGCTTGTGATATTGCAATTGTCCTGCTATGATGCAATGTATCTTGAACTCTGAGCTGAAATAAATTCTTTCTCCATTAACGGCCTTTGTTGGATATTTATTGCAGCAGTGTGAAAAGAAACTTAAGACCTTGGTAATGAATTGAAGGTAGGAAAATATTAAGATATTTATTGATAAAAAATGGAAATTATAATTCTAATTTCACCAAGAAGGGTTAAATGAAACCCATCTCTTCAGTAGTTGTACACACTGATTCTAACTCTGAGATACAGATCTTGGAGTCCAACCAAGCACAGTTCCTCAGGGGACAAAAGACATCAAATGCAGCCATATCATCGAGCAAGAATTTTTGAAGGGCACATAGAAATTACTACAGAAGAGAAACATAGAGCTTGGCTTTTCTAGTCTAGCCCATCTGAGTGCCTGGCTGGATGAGGGCAGTTCTTTGGTGAAGACTGATTGAGATTAGAGTCAGGTGGCCTGGATTGATGCTCAGTGGGGCACCCATTTGGATGGACCTTTGACTATCAAATCAAGGCTCAGTGTCACTTTTCCTGAAAGTGAGGGGCCCCGTGATGATCAGAATTCTAGCTAGGCACCGATAGCCTGGAGTGGAAAGGAGAAAGCTCTGGATTTCAGGCCAGCCCCTTGTTTAATACCACAGTTTTACATTCCTTAATACTTAGGGGAATATTAATCTAGACAATGAAGAATTAGAATACACATTCGTGTAGTATTTATTATATGCTAGACTTTTTTTCTAAACCCATTTTCACATTTATCAAATTGCTTTATTTTATAACAATTCAGAGAACAGTGTTATCATCCACACTTTACTGTTAAAGAACGGAACACGTAACAATATGCCCATGGCAATAAATCCTAGAGGCAACAAACCTGGGATTTGAAGCAAAGCAATCTGACTCCATTACTGCTTCATAATTCCAGTGGCATGCTACTCCTTATGGCTCTCATTCCTGCTCAAAGAGTCTGTGACCCCAATATCACAAACTTGGTCTCCTTTAAATATAAACCTTATTTTTGAAAACTAATCTTAATTTACAAATTATTCTCCATTATAAGGCTTCCTTCGATCAAGAATTCAGGCTTATTACCTATTTCAGCCAAGGTCAGGCAAAAGGATCACTTTTGGTTTTCCTCAGTAGAAAGTAGACATTTGAAAGACAGATGAGGACCAATTTTCCTTCTCTATTGTTTCTTTACTTTCACATTTACTAATAATCTTTCATAGGCCAGAAACCAAGCTAAGCAGCAGAGACAAAAGAATAGAAATCATAGTCTGTGATATGTAAGATCTCAGAATCTGATTGAAATGAGTATCTGTAAGTCACAGGGTATGTTCAGAAACACCCATAGGCAAACATTGGCATGTCAGTCATGAAGAACACCAGAGACTGGGGATAAGAGACAAGAAAGAATCTAGAAGAGAAACCCTTTCCTATTGGACATGGTTACAGGGGACTTGGCACATAGTAAATGGAGATGTAGCATAGATGAATACAGAAGCATTTCACAAGTTATACAAATCAAAAGGGGTCATTTGGATAATGACATATCTAAAGACCTGCATAATAAGTACCACAATATACTTGAGAATCTTTAAATAATCAGCATATTAGGAAAGATAGGGGTTGCAGGTCTATTCCCACAATTGGCTCAAAAGACAAGTAAGGACCTGTTAAGGGAAAACCTCATATACTCTCCTTTGGATTTTGTCTTAAAGATAGCTAAGTGCAGTGTGGATCTAACAAATGGCTACTGGAGATGGGAATGGAAAGAATAAGCAATGTTGGAATAGAATCGGTAGAATCGGATATCTGTATTCCAAGGCTAAAATATGGAAGGAGGCAGTCACGTTCATGCTATTTACAGTATAGCTCCTCAGAGTTGCCTGACTCCTGAAGTGTAGACACCTAGTGTGGACCATATTTGGACACCCTCGCTTTCACTAAAGCTCCCCATACTGGCACATAGGCTACAGCGACTGCATAACAAACATGCTGCTGCTTCTCAGTGTTAGCTTCCATGCAGAAAGTTAGCTGAATCTGAGTCCACCATTCTTTGTTTTTCAGAATTTGATCAAATAGACTTTACCTTCAAGTTAAGGGCTAATTAAAATTGAAATGATTATAATCTTATCCAAAACTGATCATTTTAACTAGCAAACTTGAAAAGAAAACAGGAAAGAAAGTTAAAAATATAAAAAGCCCTGTAGTGACACAGGAAACAACCTAAACAAAACAGGCTAGTGCTAAAACCTACATGAAGACAGGCCTTCTTCTGGATTCTCTCTGGCTTTATTATAGCTTGCACTCGAAGCACTGCATGAGGAAAGTGAAGATGCCAAGGTACAGAGCCATGACTGTGGTTCCAGGAGTAGGTACTGACGGTGCCTGCTCCATTGTGCTCGACAGCAACGCCTACACTACTGCTGTCTGTGCAGTTTATCTTAAAAGACAGGTGAGGATGTAGTGTGCCCAAATGTACATGGGTGTGTGCAAAGTTCCGGCCTGAGTTGTTGGTTAATTAATCAGTGTTAATTAACTCACTGACAATTTGAAGGGTTACACTGGATGCTATGCCTGCAAAGTGGGTCTAGCCCCTTTCAGGACATCCTCATTTTCCGATTGATGCTTTCAGCTGCTGTCAGATCCTATCAGTTAACACAGGAGCTTAAGACTTCTCTATCACACAAATAGGAATCATCCTGCTCTTTTGCTATTTGCCTGGCTGCCTGTATCTCCTGCTGGCTGATAGCATTCAGTGACCTTAGCTAGGAAGGAAGCTGAGTTCACTTTCATACAAGTCTTACAGCCGTATGTCTCTTCGATGTCTGCAAAGATTTTCAGCTTGGTGGGGGATGGAGTCACATCTGCTTAGTGTGAGGAGCACCACATACAGTCTAAAGAGATGACATCCCACCCCCCACTCCCAGTAGCGTTTATGTGGCACAACTGAACACCGCACAATCTTATTTCCATGTGTACTCAGCAAGATCAAAACCACATTTACATGCATCATGTCTGAAAGAATGTTCTTCCTTTGTGAATGAACCTTGAAATTGTAAAGAGCCTAAGGCAGAGGACTCTTCACCCACCTCTCTTGGTTCACATTTAATCATTTTGAAGGCAATAGAAGTCCAAGGGGGAATACTAAAGCAAGAAGTCACAAAGTAGCATCTGAAGTTGGAAAAGTGACAGCTCTGAATTTTTGCATGGGAGCTAGCCCTAGTCCCTTTAGATGTGGGGAAAGCACTTGGGAGTTGCTTTGAATTGCCTGTTGTTTTGATAGGTTCTGATAGCTGAATACATAAAGAAGTTTTGATAACAACAGTTTATAAAGAACATTTCCCCTCAAGGGTTCTGTGAAACTCTGCGGTAAACAAAAGTAAAGTACATATTGTGTGGGATATCTCATTTAGCCCACACAGCAACCTTGTTACTCTGTCGTTATTGTTGAGGCAGTATCTCCAAGATTACTCTTACTGGCTTAACCTCACAGCAGCACAAGTTGACCTCAAATTCAGGATGCTCTTGCCCTAGCCAGAGAGCTGGGGTTAGGCAGGTGCCATCATGCCTGGCTACAACTTGCTCATGAATGCAACTTTTATTTACATCAGGAAAACTCTGAAGCCTTGAGGAGATAGTGATTGACCCAGTCTCTGATTAGCAATAAGATGTATTAAATCCAAATATTCTGCTCTAATGCATAAAGTATTCACTGCCCTGCCTCACAGATGTGTAAGGTGGCTGTGGTCAGGTCTCTCCAGCCACAGTCACAGAGTAACTGGTTCTAGGCAGCCAAGGCCGATGGAATCCATGAGTACTACCTACTCCCTGCTCTTCTCATGGCTTGGTGACAGTGGAGTGGGAGCAGTGTCACCTAATAGCCCATTACGAGTACCCAGAGAATGACACACAGCTTTGTTTGTTTGTTTTATTTAAGTTTTATTTTATTTATATTTATGTGTGTGAATACCTGTGTGTGGAAAATAGAAGAGGGATTTGAACCCCTGCACCTGAATTTACAAGCAATGGTAAGCTATTGAATGTGGATGCTGGAATTGAACTTGGGTCCTCTGCTAGAGCAGGGAGTGTGTTTAATTGCTCATCCATCTGTCTACCCTCTACACTGTTGTTTGACTGCCCCAGAGACATTCTCTAACCATCTTGTCTACCTTCTTCTCAATACTCTGCAAACAGACTAGAAACGTAATTCCCTGCCCCATCCCTCCCCTTAAGGATAAGGATTCCATCTTGGCCAATGATCTGTAAAGACAACCTCCTGGAGAGACTTAGAAAAAGAAACCATTCTCTTGCTGAAGACAGGTACAGGGAAATCTCGTTCTTGCTGTTCTTGGAGTTTTCCATGCATCATATGCTTGCTGGAGTCTTAGTAGCCATCCTGACGCCTTGAGAGGAAGCACAGTAGTGTCGGAAATACACTTACCTATGATACAATATCAGGAAACTCATGAAGCTGCAGAACCAAGTAAAGCCTGACTGTTTACCAAGTACTGTATCTTTAAGGTTTAAATCATGGTCTGTTAGGTTACTTGTTACCTGCTGTCTTACGTAGCCTAATTGGTATGGAGCAGGAAACAGCTGACAGAATCCCTGCTTTCCTTCTCTCTTGGAATCTTGGAGAGATCCTGGATTCTGGATTGCTGCTCCATAGAGCACGACAGTGCTTATCTTAGGTACAGTGGCATTACAGTAATAGGAGCATTACAGTTATAGGAGCATTCCTGCACGCAGCAATTAATTACCACAAACATTCTCTGTGCCTCCCATTTTATATAAGGCATAAGGCTAGACATAAGGCCATGTATACATGCAATTTCAACATGTGGGAAGGGCCATACTAGAGGATAATAGCAAATATTACTGGAGAATAGGACATGTATGGGTGTCTAAATGTGTATACAGAAAAATCAACAATGCAATAGATAGGCAAAGACAAAAGAGAAACTTCTAACAGAATTTGCTATATTTGATGTGCTGGTTTGTATATGCTTAGCTCAGGGATTGGTACTGTTGGTAGGTGTAGCCTTGCTGGAGTAGGTGTGTCACTCTGGGCGTGGGCTTTAATACCCTTGTTCTAACTGCCTAGGAGATAGTATTCTGCTAGCAGCCTTCAGATGATGATGTAGAACTCTCTGCTCCTCCTATACCATGCCTGCCTGGGTGCTGCCATGCTCCCACCTTGATGATCCTGAATTGAACCTCTGAACCTGTAAGCCAGCTGCAATTAAATGTTGTCCTTTATAAGACTTGCCTTGGCCACGGTGTCTGTTCACAGCAGTAAAACTCCAAGACATTTGACTATTAGTGTTCTATCACAATACCAAATATTTGTTCAGTATGTCCTTTGCTTGCAGCAACATTGTGATCGTTGCCTAGCAGTCTTTCTAAAACCAGCTCATCTTTATGGAGCTTAGAATGCAACAGTTACTGTTGCCCTATGACTCACATGTATGTATTTTTGTCATTCGCAACCCTAGGATGAAGCTGCTGCTATCTTTTCATTTCACAGATGGGAAAAAACAGAGACAAAGATTAAATTAACTTTCCCCACACACAACGAGTTAAGTGATGGCATAGAACTGAACCCAGGCTATGAGGCACCAAAAGGGCAGCTCTTAACCAATGTATCGAAGCCATGTTCTCTGCTCTCCGAATGTTTCCAAACATTTGAGAAGAACGAATATACATGCTCTTTGCATTTGATCTGCGCTTTCATCTTGTGCCTGAAACAGCTCCCCGCCCCTCTTCTTATGAAACATCCAGATAACCTCGGACATGAGTTCATCAGTTTCCACCTTCATTTTAAATGTGGTCAACACAGTTCCAACCCTGGGTGGGCTAAGCAAGTCTTTCCTGCCTATGGAAAATGAGTTTAAACATGCTTTTCACAAAAGGGATTTTTTTCTCCCTTACAAATGTGAGAAATGTGAAGTCTAATTACTTAGTTTCACTAGATATGCTTTTTCAGCTTCTGCTACACTTAGCGCAACACACACTGTGCTTATCCTGCATATACAACAAGCCTCATTAATTCCTTTTCCCTCCAAGCTCACTGAAGGAAAATGGGAGCAGGATCATGGGGGAGGGCAAATTCATCTCATGTTAGTGTCTCTATGGGTGGCATCTGCTCCAATCTGTCTCGTTCTGCTCTTCCAAGGTTTACCAGCCAGCTGAGGTGGTCAGAATTTATAGAAACTCTTATAAGAGTCATTGCTTTTCCTGAATAATCCATCAAAGAGTACTTGCTGAGGTCTGCAAAAAAGAGATATCACACAGATCCATGGTCTGCCTCCCCTTCTCCATTCCACTAGAAGTATAAGGATTCTCCAGTCCTATCAGAGGCCCCATAGACACAGTGGAGTAATGATACCCTCAGAATGCTGTTCTTCCTCCAAGGTATGAGTATGCAGAACGTTACACCATGCATTATTTCACACCCAGTGAATCTCAGGTCCCCTAAATATCTCACATCTCCAATGGAAGATTCCCCAAACCTCTTTTATAAAAAAAGATACAATGTATACATTTTATTACCCCATACCCTTTACATTAGCTGCCTATGTGCACATAAAAACCATGCTATAATTAAATCAAAATGAGAAAAATATATCCCTATGATGTTGGTGTCATTTATATGTAGAGAAAACTTAAGGAAGGGCAATAAAAATGAATCATTTTCATTACATGTCCATGTATTCTTCATTAAGCCGATGTGAACGTCTAGTTCCCTGTGTACTCCATCCCTGCATCATTCTTATTAAAACTCAATGGTCATCACAAAATGCTTAGCCTCCATTTAAACATGGCCACTAATACTTTAGTACTCTTCATGTGACAAAGTAGAGGTTCATAGCCTTCCCTCAGGCTGTGGACTCTAGGTGAGCAGGGCAAGGTAGGAGGAAGGTGGGTGTTATTTCTAATGCCAGTTCATTAAAGAACTTTTGACACACCCCACTCCTGTATTACCTATTTTAGGGAAAGCTAACTACCATACTCTGAAGGTACAATCAGCACCACGGAAAGCTCTCCAAGGGGCCCTCATAAGGCTTCCTGCCAAGAGCCAGCACCAACTTGCCAAGTGTTCAGTGACCCAAGATAGAGGTAAATTCTCTCCAGATTCTGACAAACTGTCAGCCTCAGTCAACCTCACACAGACCTTTAGCCAGAACCATGCAGCTAGGGGACCAACAATAATGGTGTGGACTTGTAAATGTTTTAAGCTCCTACATTTTAGAATCCCATTGAGCCAAATAGACAATTAATGTCATGTCAGGGTAGAGAGATAAGTGGCCTGCAACACAATGGTATCAGAGTTCTCAAGACAGCACATTTGCCATAAGCTATAATGCCTGAAAACAGTGAAGTTTTTCAAAACATTTCATATATTTTCTGATGTTAACTTTGCATCTACTTTTGTGGCCATTTTGTTGTTGTTGTTGTTTCCTCTTGGTTTTTGCTGCATCTGTTGTTATCATTTGCTTCTCTGCTTCTCCCCAACCTCCACTATGTTCTCTTTCCCCACTGTGAACAATTTTTATCCACAAGCAAGCAAACAAACAAAATCCTCAAAAATGTCTCTATCCATTCTATTTCATTTTTCTGTGTTCCTCCTCAATCCCTGTTCTTCTTCTACTTCATTGGCCTCTACATTGACAGGACATTATTTCTGAGCACCGCTTGTTCTGTCCCTATACCTTTTCCCAGAGCCCCACCCCATCCCGCCCTGCTTTGCCCCACTCTACCCCACCCCTCTCTGCCCATGAGTGACTTCTCTGCCCCTGCCAATGCTCACAGGTACCCCTCTGTGCTTTTTCTACTTCACCATTGGTGGATCTTCTCTATCTATGGTACTGTCTGTTTTCCTTCCCAGATCAGGCATGCTGCTTCTCTCTTTAAAAGCAACTCCTCTCCATAGAAAGTCATTCACCATGTGCTTTGAATTAGTGATGAAAGTCCAGGTCCTAAGGTAGATCTCCTTTCTTGGAGCTTTTGTCTTTAGTCACACTCACAATTCTAGCACTTCATTTCTTGAACCTCGGGATCTTTCTTGATTACCTGAAGTCTTGCTCTGTGTACCTGTTTGAGAACATCTGTTGGATGCTGGGAACATGAGTAAGGGGCTTTACTCATTACTTGGTTACTCAACTGATGAACATTATTCTCTTGGTCTACCTTGTAGACCAGATTGATGCCTCTATATTTGCAAAGTCTCAGGGGTCAGTGATTCTGTTGTACTGTTTAGCAATTCCTGTTGTGAGGTCCTTACCTCAACAGTGCCCAGGACAGGAAAAAGGAACTGACTAAACATCTTACTTTCTCATATCACTTGTTTGGCTTTCTTTGTCTCCTGTTTAATGGCTTAAGGACTCTCCCGTGCCCTGAATATTCCCAGAAGATTCTTGGGAAACCAGATTGAGCTGTGAGCACAGAACCAGAGAAGAACATCACCCAGGAAGAATTTCTTTTTGTCTGGCACAATCACTAGTTCTGATTACTTCCCAAACCTCCTGGTTTTATAAATGTTATATTTAAACTTAAAATAGATGACTCCATTTTAACAAATAAAATAAATTTTTTTTTGTAAATAAAAAACGGTGAAATTTTCTACAGATCTCTTTCCCCTAGTAAATAACAATTTTAACCAAACTTGTTTTGACAATCAGAATTGCTACCGAGCAGCAATTTTATAAAACTTGAGGAGCAATACAAAAGGAGATATCCATTTCTTATCTCAGCATACAAAGACACACACAATCATTTGTTCTCCCTGGATTTATCAATCTGTCTCATTTCTTTCTTTTCTAAGTAAATCTCATCACTTTTATTTTCTAAGTAAATAAAATTTTTAATTGCTTGGATTGGGGATGGAGGAAGTCCAGTGGAACCAACTCAATATTCTTAATATCCTTTGCTAGGTTCCATGTTTGAAAACACTTAGCATTCTTTCCCCTTCTGCCTCTTTCAGGGCTTTCCCAGGGGCTATGGCATCACTGATATTCATGAGCAACCATGGTGACATTTAAGTAAACAAAGCAGATGATAAATCCATCTCCTTCATCACATGTAACAGAAGTTCTTCAGAGGCTTTATTTATGCAATTTAGATTTTCTGGCTTAAAATATGTGGTGATTTTATTTCACAAAGGCCCCAGGCAGCAAAGCATTTATTTTACACTTCTGGACCTCATTGAAGATGTGGCATAACCTGCTCTTGTGTTTGTCTTTCTGCAAATGAGTGACATAATATGGAGATGCCACCTGTTTCATGGTGAGAGAGCAGGAGAGAAGTAGAGGATTAATTAGTTAATATCTACAAAGTGCTCCACAGATGGAAAGTAGATACGCAAGTGTGGGCTCTCATTATGGCAAGCTCATCTCCTTGATGCTTACTCAGGAGGCAGAAACAAGTAGGTTGATTTTTTGCAATGAGAAACCCTGCTGTAATTTATTATTTAGATGCTTTGATTTTAGAAAAGAAGTTCTGTTGTGATGATGGGGATATTTGCTCCCCACCCTAATGACTCTGTGAGAAAGGTAAATAATTTGCATTCTTTAAGGCACCAGAAATAGACACCTTAAAGAAACCTTTTATGAAACCATCAGGAGTGAATAGCTACCACTGGATTTCGACATTAGCATGCATGCTCTACACTTCTTCTTTTCCTTCTGGGAAAACAGCCAGTTCATGTTTAGAAGAGTATATAGAACCTCAAATCGTATTCCTTGGCATATAGAATTGCCTAATAGGATTTCCTGAACACTTCCACCTTAATTCCAAGCAATGAAATACCTAAGACAGCATTACTCACAATTGCCACACATTGGAAACTGTCCAACATCTTCTGAAAGTTGAAGAGATGGAGAAGTTATCGCACATTCACAAAGAAGAATTCAGTACAGCAGAGGAAATGGTCGATCTACAACTAAATCAAGTCCAAAGCATACACTTCTAAACATAATAAAAACAAAAGGAAGTCAGACATAGGAGCACATACTTTCTGACTCCACTCATACAGGGAGCAGAGCACAGAGAATGAAGCTTCACTGTTATTAGTGAGGCAAGGTGTTACTCTTGCATGGGTGATAACTGGAAGGTGTCATAGAGGCTTAGCCCTGCTGGCAATATTCTGCTTCTTGGTGTGAGCGGCTGCATAGATACTGCCCTGTGGAGGAAATATGATGGAAATTACACTCACTATCCATATAAAATTCTCAAAAGTCTCAACTTCATCCTCCATCCCTGCATTTCTTGTAGACAGGATAAATTTTGGGTTGAAAGTTTTGTGGATGGGTTGGTTTCCCTATCACTACACTGGAGTTCCTGCCTGGTTACAGGAAGTAACCTCTTCAGGTTCCATATTCCCAATGTTATGAGCCATAGCTAAGGTCACCCCATTGATTCTTGGTCACCTCCCTTATCCAAGGTCTCTGTCACATCCTCCTGGAGATGTCCTTCAATTCCCTACCCCTGTCAGGTACAAATTTCCATTCATTCTCATGGCCATATGGTTATCTCTCCTGTCTCTTCCCACACCTAACCCTGAACTCTCCCATTCCCTTCCCCATCCCCTCTCCCACTCAGTTCCCTCCCTCCATCTGCTTCTTATGACTACTTTATCCCCCCTTCTGAATGATATTCAAGCATCTGTGGAGTAGACCCATCCCATAGGCAAGCACCAATCTCTGACACTATTAATGATACTCTGTTATGCTTGCAGACAGGAGTCTAACATGGCTATCTCTGAGAGGTTCCACCCAGTAGCTGACTCAGATGGATGAAAATAACCAAAACCAAACAGTGAATGGAGCTTGGGGGATGCTTATAGAAGAGTAGGGGGGAAGGATTGTGGCCCCAAAGGGGATAGGACCTTCACAGGAGGACCAACAGAGTCAACTAACCTGGACCCTTGGGGCTCTTAGAGACTGCACCACCAAGCTATACATCTGCTACATATTGAAACAATTCAGAAGGTCAGTCAGTCTTACAGGATAGCACAGTGACAATGTGAACGCCTAGCATAAATGAGACCCTGGGGTTAGTCTCCAACACCTCACACCTCAGATGGCTTATTTTTCTCCTTTTGCATTAGATAAAGCCATTGATTTATAGAATAATGAAAAAACTGGAACCACAGAATCCAGTATGGAATGGGTATCTGGAGTGTGGGACAGGGGTTCCCTCTGTACTGTTTCAAGCTACTTGTGGCTGAGCTTGCTTATCCAAGTTAACAATTCTTCAAACATCTGAAGTTTGCAAACTTTCTCATGATGTGGACACAGAGAAGACTGAAATTCCTGCTCTTTCAAAGTACATACTTCAGTAAAGCCGTATAATGAGCCATAAAGTTAGTGAACGAGAGTATCACATCCCATGAGAGAAGGTAACAAGTCTTTTGGGACAAGAAAACAAAACCCACCAGGAAAAGGTACAGTGAATAGAGACTCATAGTTGGAGAGAGAAGCAAATTGAAAATTTCAGTGGATTAGTCAGATCCTCCAGTCTCATCGCAAAGGTGAGCTGGTCCCTGATGGACACTGAACAATCCTGACCCTGTGTGCTTTCTTCACACGAAACAGGCTCTCCTTAAGATCTACTCCATCAGTAATTGTCCTATGCCAAAACCAATTGTACATCATAAGGCATTATGGGCTATTGTGATCTGCATAGCAGGTGGCACCAGCTGCCCACCATAGCCATGGACATGTTTTAATAAAGCTTCTCAATAACCAACAGACTAACTTGCTCCATGGGACAATCAAACAAAGCCAAGTACATTTAAAGGACATCTGCCAAAAATAATGCACTTCATTTCTGAGCAGTAGGTAATTATGCCATTGTTTCCAGTAATAATCAGATAGCAAGACAAGATGCCTTTTGAGACCTCGTCTAGTTCTGAAGAGACAGATCAAATGATCCATGAAGAAGAGATTTCCCTCCTATTCTCAGTAGCCCTAGTGGCAACCATCCACAAACCTTCACATCATTAACTTATGAATTAGAATTAAGGAGGGTCATACAATGTGACTTTAAGGTCATAATCTGGCCTGAATTTAATGTCCTTCTCTTATATGCCATCCCATTCCCTTCACCTGACAAGGCTGATATGACCTTTAAGAACTTATTTATATTGCATGCTCCTCGACTTTTCAAAACCTCATGCCTTTGTTCTACCTATCCCTCAGCCCAGGAAGACCAAGAATCTCATTCTCATTTTGAATCCTTGTGGTGTTTTTTCTCTTTGTGAGGCCTTGTGCTCCCAGCCATGTCTCTTTTCTTGGCATTTATTTGGTGTCTGCATTATGTCTTGGCACCAGCTATAGACTTCACTGGGCAGTTAATTATGTTTTATGACTGTGCCCTCCATCCCTGGTGACACTGAAAGACCCTCAGTGGCTTTGGATTGCTGGGTCTCAGCCCAGACTCCTTTACTGGCTATATTTTTGACAGATGGCAATGAGGTGACATTAGGGGGGAGAATCAGTTGCAAACAATAAGAATTGATTCTAGTTCTTCCCTCAAGAATTCCTTAAATGTTTGTGAATAGAGACTGAGAAAGGCTAGTTGCTAAGTCTTGCCACCACGTTCTCACATGCCCAGTTAATAGGGATGCCATTATGACCACAGGGTATTTTATATACCAGATACTTACTATAGACAATGTTAAAATATACTAAAGTGTGGGTGACAGAATGTGCTCCCAGATGACATAAGATACTGAAGGAAAACACTGAGGAGTTAAGATGAAAACCTGCTCTCTTAGGGTCATTACAGCTCTACATGTAAAGGCACTAAGTATGGCACCCTACTGTGTGCCATACCTGAGGTTAGATGTTTCTTACAAAATGCCTGCAATCTTGCATCAGCCCATCTATGATGAGAACAGAGATGTTAACTGTTCACACACAAGGTCCCTCAAGTAGAGGCACTGGGAGCCTACCAGATCATGTTCGTAATGATCTCTCTACATTACCACACGAGTATGAGTCACCCTGTAGCTACCACTTGCTCTTTCATTCATAAGCAGCCACAGATTTGAGAAGTAGACTAGATATTACAAAATATATAATCATTTCTCTGTGTGTATTAGGGTTTTACTGCTGATAACATACACTATGACCATGCCAATTCTTATAAGAATAACATTTAATTGGGGCTGGCTCACAGGTTTAGAGGTTCAATCCACCATCATCAAGGCAGAAGCATAGGAGTATCCAGGCAGGCATGATATAGGAAGAGCTGAGAGTTCTATATCTTATTTCAAAGGCAAACTGGAGAAGACTGGCTTCTAGGGAGCTAGGATGAGGGTTTTAAAGCCCATGCCCATAGTGACACACTTCCTCCAACAAAGCCATACTAATTTCAAGAAAGCCACACCTCCTAATAGTGTCACTCCATGGACCAAGGATATTCAAATCATCACACTGTGCAAATGAAAGAATTGAAGGCTAGAGATTGTTGGAGCATGCTCATATTGACACACTTTATAGAGGGCAAAACTGTGATTAAATCTGGGTCTTAGGGGAACAAGGTCTCTCTCATTCTTTCTGTTGCTGTCATGGTTTGGATATAAACGTCCTCCATGGGTTCAGTGTTAGAATGCTTTGTTTCCAGTGACAGTGCTAATTCGAGAGGTTGGGGAAACAAGAGATAGATAGGGCAGAGTTGGAGGGAGAAGGTTATTGGAAGTAGATCCTTGGGAATGTAGTTAGTACCCCTGGCCATTTTCAATTTTGTTTACAGCTTTCTGGATAGGGTGAAATAAACAGCTGTCTTATGCCATGCTCCTGCTGATGTCACATCTCACCCACGTACATGGGCTCAGACATTAAAACCAGGAGCCAGAAGTACCCCCCGCATCATTCTCTCTCTCTCTCTCTCTCTCTCTCTCTCTCTCTCTCTCTCTCTCTCTCTCTCTCTCTCCTGTGTGTGTGTGTGTGTGTGTGTGATAGAGAGAGAATGTAACTAATACCTTGTCCAACAGTGAATAGGTGAGTGTCTCAGGAAGAGCAATAAAGAGCTTGTGGCCACAAAACTTTGCTGTCGGTTTCCCTTGGGCTACACATTATTACTGGATCTGGGAAACTTCAACTGTGTACTTCTGATCCTATATGAGAATTCACCAGGCCAGACCCATCGACTGACAACAAATAATTTCTTATATTTAAAAACATATACAGGGGCTGAGGAGATGGCTTTGTGGATAGGAGCGCTTGCTTAGCAAACATAAAGATGTGAACTGAAATTTCCAGCACCCACAGAAAAAGTTGGGCATAGCTGCATGTGTCTATAACGCCAGAATTAAGAATGAAGACAGTCAGCTCCAGAGAACTTTATTGAGAGTTTGCCTGAGTCCCCTGTGAGACACATGAGCAGAGCTAAGATATTACTCCAGCCCACTCGGGCTCCATTAACCAAATAATCAGGCAACCTTCAACTATGCGAGTGAAACCAAACTAGCAAAGCCTTTTAACTATCAAGTCTTACTGCGTGGCCACTGGGGTCAGGGGCATAGCTGAAAGGGTGAGCTGTTGATTCAGTGAAAGATCCTATCTCAAAGAGTTAAGGCTGAGAGTGACAGAGGATGACACCTGGTGTGCTGCTCTCGCCTCCCTGTGGGTGCATATACCACAGATGTGTGGCGCGCACACAACACACACACACACACACACATACCACATGCACACACTCACATACACACACCACCACACATGCTCACACATATGCTCATACATAATGGAAGTGGCAAAATCTGAAAGGTATACATCCTTTGACTTAGCAATTCCTCCTCTAGGAATATATCCTTTATGTTGATTGCTAAATGTTCAAAGATTTTGTGTGAGTTCTTGGCAATGTTGTTTGGCAAGTAAAGGCCTGGAAACAAGTTAGATTTTTGGTAATAAGGAATAAATTAAGTCAGAGTATACTTGAATTTTGCAGCTAGTTCAAAGCGATAGATCTTTTCTGTGATGACATAACTTTGGGACGTATCAGTTACCTACTGTCACAGAATCATTGCTTAAAGAAATAACTGAGCCCAGCAGCCTATCGGCCATTTCTAAAGCTTGATGGTCACATGTGGGCAGGGGTCACTAAAAGTCTTGGCCGACTTGGCTCCACCCACATAGGTAAAGGTTGTTTATGGAGCCTGAACTTAATAACTTGGCTTTTCTTGTGTGTCTCAAAGGTGAGCCAGACAGACTTTCAAAATGATGAGAGAAGTTTGCAGGAATGTTTCAGTGCATAAACTTCTTTCAAACTCTGCTCTTTTCAAATATGCTATTAACATGCTCACCTACCTGCCTTTGTCTAATGCCAAGTACAGGGCAGTAATGGTGCAGGTCTGCTCTCCAGAGCAGGAAAGGACTGCAAAGTTCTAGAATAGACTTAGGATATAGCACCATGGCTGCAATCTGTCAAGGCCCATCAGTAGGGGAGTTGTTTCCTCTGATGGCTCCCATTACTGTGCGTCTATATGTCTATCCATGCAAAGGCATACATAGGTCTGTATATATACCTATATGTCTATTTATACCTAGAACATTTTTAAATGTTTCCAAGAGAACTTATAAGAATAGTTCTTTCTTGGGAATGTGAGTTTGTGCAAATATAGTGATAAGTTTTTAAGTCAATATTAGAATCAATATTAGAATCACTAAGACTATCATTTGCATGATTATCATAAAGTAAATTTTTTGGGGGTTATTGAGGTCATGAGGTTCAGGGTGATTGCACAACTCTGACTGTGAATCTCAAATTCTTTCTGTTAGTTTGGTCTCCTGGGTTCTAAACAGTCCTTTAGATCCTTCTGCTAATGACTGAGCTTCCAGAGCCACTGCTTTTCTGAGAGAGAGCTCATTAGCAGGCAGGATAAATCAAACAGACTTGCCTTGAACAAACCCTGCCAGAGGAGGTGGACAAAAGGCAGAGAAATATGTCATACATAATAGCCAGTGTGAGGGGAACCTCTCTTGGCTTGAAATTGAACACACAACCCCTGTTCAATTTCAGCAGCATAATAGATTGGTGTTGACCCAAACCATCACAAAGTTTATATTCCTTATGTGTGATCATGTCTGGCTGTAGCTTTCTTCCACGGAACCATAACTAGCTCTCACAACCATAGGTGTCTCTCTCCTAAGAAAGCAGGAGCTCTAATCACGTGGACAGGTTTGTTACAGCTGCTGCTATGCCATTGGTATTCTGTTCTTGTTACATAATTTAATGCCTGCTGGGCTACCCCACCTAGCCACACCACATGTATGTGTTAGGCACAGAGAAACTGAAAAATTAATGTCTTCCTACTTTCATTGGATTCTTCTATACAAACAATACTAAATCAGGATTTCAAATGTGGAAATCAATCCAGATTTAAAATTTACTAAAGTAGGTTGATGAATTATTGACTGTGGGGAATCAGAGAGTAAAAAAAATCCAATTAAGTGAACAAATAATATTATGGATACTCTTCTAGAAAAAAATAATAAAAGAATTCAAGAAATTGTGAGCAGTGAGGATTTATCAGCTTGTTATGTGCTAGACACTGTTCCAGGCTTTGAGGATGTCACAGTAGGAATGAAATGATGCCTGTTTCACAGAGCTAGGTACTATTTCACTGGATAAAATAGATACTAAGTGAGAAAAATAACTAACTAAAACCAAGTGGTGGTAAATACAATGAGAGAAAATGAGGTTAATAAGATGGATATGTGAAGGAGAAATAGACCAGGCCCTGGGATGAGCAAGGAGGGAGACCTCTCTAGAAACATCACACCTGCCATATTTCTTCTAAGACACAAATAACAAAATAACTCCATCACTATGAGAAAATTCTGTGAGCAAGACATGGGTAATACAGAGTTCCAGAGGCTGGAGACTTGAGGTAGGCACTAGAAATACTCAAGGTAAGTTGGAACAGGAGGAGAGTTGATAAATGAGACAGAGAAACGGAAGGGGGTGTGGATCATGGGAGCCTTGGAGGCCCTCTGTCATTGTTGTTGACTTTGTCGTGGGTTTTAGCCCATCACAAGCTCAGCAGTGCCTTTCACTGATGAGAACACAATTGTCTTTGTTTTGTTCATTTGAGAGAGAAAGAGAAAGACAGACAGAGAGAGACAGAGACAGACAGAGAGAGACAGAGACAGACAGAAACAGCCAGAGACAGAGAGATAAAGAGACAGATAGATGGACAGACAGACAGACAGACAGAGATGGCATCGAGTTGGGTAAATACATGTAGAGGATCTGAGAGAAGCTGGGGGAACAGAAGATGTGGTCAGAATATATTGTATTCAATGTATTTTCAATAAAAGAAAGCAAGTAAAACAAAACAAAACGAAAGCAGCACTGCAGGATGGTTATTTCTTCACCTGTTTTGCTGGATTTAGCATCACCAAGAGACTGAGGCACTCCTCTGGGTATGTGGGTAAGGGTGTACCAGAGGATTAAATGAGGTAGATGACCCACCTGAGTATAGATGGCAGCACCCACAGGCTGGAGGCCCACTCTGAATAAAACAGGATCAGAAAAAAATAGCCTTGCCCTTTCTCTGTGCCCTGGTTGGTGTTGGGAGAACCCTCCGAACCTGGGAGCCAAGAGGAGTAATCTCCCCCTCAAGTTCTTTTCTCTCGGTAGCAAGGACAGGAATTAATGCAGCACACAGGCTGACAATGTTGCTGTGACACTTCTGTTTTCCAGCTTGTTGTTATTGAAGCATGTGTTTGCTTAAACGAATGGTACAAATGAAAATATTCATTGAGGAGTTTGCAAATTGTATGATATATCCACTGTACTCACACATTTATCCATTTCTATTTCAGCATCAACTTTACTTATTATTCTTTAATCCTTAAAACGCCCAGTATTATATTATTTACTCTATTTTATAGAAGATGAAACAGAAACTTAGTCATAGTAATTTATTCAAGTCATTCACTATTCACCATAGGAAATAGAATTTGATACACATATAATTTAGTTTCCAGATCCAGAATTTCCCTTAACATTGTTGGTGTCAATTCAACCGTATTCTCACTCATTTAGCTTAGCTGCTGGTCTGACAACAAAATAAAACAATATCTAACCAGGGGATTTAGTCAAGAGAAACCGGCAAATGCATGACCATTTAAAGAGAACAGCAGACATATGCGAGCATCTACAAGTACTTAGCAGTGCACTAGTATTTACAGAGACCTTTCCAATTCAGCAACATAGGGGCAGGGTGGCTGGAAAGAGCCAATCTGACACTGCAATATAAGCAATAGAAGCTGATGTGAACTGAAGGACTGGCACCATCATATCAGGTAACTGAAAAAGGGAAGATAGCAACACCGCCTGCCCCCACCAAAGACCTGGAGCTCCAAAGCCTAAAGTCCTAAGTACTCAAAATATGATTTTTTAAAAAATCATCCTTTCGTGAGAAAAATTACGACTCACTCGTGAGGAAGACAGCCAACAGGAACTAATGATTTAGTATATTTCATTTAATATATAAATTCATGTATTATATATATCATTTTAGTAGATGTGATGCCTTTATATTTTTAATTTTTATATCTTAACATTTAATTTTATAAGACTAAATACAAAAAATAAACAGTTAATTTTTTAAATCTATTGTTAAATGTGGAGTCCTTCATCTGGAGTAGCCACTAAAAGGGAATAGCTAGCTTTCCATGGCTCTGGACTCAAACAGCATCTCAACTGTCTGTGGCCACTGATAAGTAACCATATGGAATGATTCCCTATCATGAGATTTTCAGAGGCCTGCTCTTGTGATCACAAATACAACCTCACTTAAAGAATAGCTGCAAGCAACAGAGGGTTATAGTCTGCTATCACAGAACTGCAGTCCCATGCATTATGACTTGAGCGTTGGCACAGCATCTAATGCTGGTCAAGCAAGACTGCCTTTATTTGTGTGGCAGAGACTGCACAGGTGGAAATTAGGGGCATGTGGTTCACAATAAGATCCTAGAACCCTACACCTGCCATCTGGATTGCCCCGTGTTCTAGGATTCTATGCCAGAAACCTGCACATGTACAAGTAACTCACCCTAACCTAACAAGAGCTTCTCATATTAGAGACCCCAAGCCACACTGCTTTACACTACAACAGGTACCACACTCATTGCCCAGACTACTGCCTCTTGTGGTGGACCTAATATATCAATCTGTTTTCTTTCTATTCTTTTCTAATGGGTTAATTAAGTCACTGCCTACCATTCCCTTGCCCACCATCAGTATGGTTAGTCCAACACTGTTTACCTTCCCAGTACTTAGTTATATCAAATATACCTTCTCTCCTCAACTGCTTCAGTTCTCATTTTGTGTATGTGTCTTGTGTCTGCCTATGTGTACATTAATGCGGGTGCCTCTGAAGGTCAGAGGCATCAGATCCCCTGGAGCTGGAGTTACAGAGAGTTGTGCCTGATGTGGATGCTGGTGACAAGATTAGATTCCTCTGCATGAGTAGTTTTACTCAGACATCTCTCTAGTTCTTATTTCCTCATTTTAGGTGCAAGACAATAGTGTTTACAGATAGATTTCTTGGAAGGTTTAGAGGTCACACATGTACACCTTGTGACGATCTGACAAGTGAAGGGAATTTTAATATTCATTTCCCCCTTTCCAACACTAGCTTGGCAAATGGTACCAGTCCTGACCTTGAAATGAGATTTTTCTTCTTATTTTGGAAAGAGCAATAATTCCTGGAGTCTTGTCTTCATTTCTAATGCAATAATAATAGAAAAAATGGAATTTCATCCTCAGCCATTGTTCCCTGCCACTGACTGGCTTCTGTGGAATGCCAGGTCACATAAGACCCACAAAGAACAGCGTCAGTTTTCTATTGTGATGTCCACAGAAGGGGCCACTGGAAAGATTCATTGCACACACTCAGTATACATAGCCACTCCTGTACGTCAGCTTCTTTGTTTATTTATGTGTTAGCCTTTTGATTTACATACTACAGAAAACAATATGATGCATTTAGGTAAGTTTAGACTTTTAATATTGAGAAGGGAGAAGAAGCTGAAGGATGCGTTTGCAGTTGTTTCTCAGCATTTTGGCTAAAATCAACTATGGAAAAATAGCTCTGGAAGGCAGAACTGATAAAAGAGAAGACAGAAAAGTCATTCAGGAGAGACCTGGGCAAGTGTCTGCCACAAGGGCTGAAGGCTAAAGAGGAGGTGGAATGTCCATCATTTGGAAAATGGTTGTTTGTGTAAATAACTTTTTAAAATGTGCCACTTTATGTGCAAGCACTTAGATATATCAAAAAAAATATGAGGATTTTGTTATGCTCACTTTTGGGATCACAACTCCTAGAAAATATCATTAACACTTTCTTTACCGTTCAGGAAGTATTTGTTGCTGGACCTGGTTCTATAGGCCTGTGATCTCAGTTATTTAGGAGACAGAGGCAGGAGAATCCCAAATTCTAGATCAACTCATGTTATAAAGTGAATCCAAGTTCAGTCACAGCAATTTCTTGAGACCGTGTCTAAATATTTAAAAGTAAACGAGTAAAGAGAGGACTGAGGATACATGTGTGGTCAAGTGTCTGTCGTGCATACACGATGCCATAGGTTTAACCTCTAATACGGGGTGGGCTGGGAGGGCTGCTAAACAAGCATATGAGTCTTCAGCTCCCTGAAGATGTTGCATGCCTTACGATGGTTTACACCCTAGCTTAGTAGATGGGTTTGCCACTTTACACTGTTTATTTTGATTTTTATTAATAAATACAGTGAATTTCCAGGGAAGGCTGGTGTTTGTATCCAAAGGAAATCCACATGGCAGCTGAGGGCATCTCTGTTTAGCTCGGCTGCTTCACTTTCTCTTGTCCTCCTCCAATCATGTGCTATGTTTCTGTTTCCTCTTGTTCTACTCATCCCTAGTCTATCCTGAATCCAGGACACTGGTTAGGATGCTACAGCTGGGCGTGTCAACTCTTTGACAGAACAGCTTTTCCTGCTGACTAATGAGCATTCGGCTCTGGCTTTGTGACTAGGTACCAGCCTTTCATCATCTGTATAAGGGTTCTTGCTCTCCTGAAGTGCCATAGTTCAACATGACTCCACGGAGTACCCAAAGCACCAATTTGGATCCGTACAACTGATTGGTTCCTTTCAAGCCAGGAAAATAGATTTTCTCCAAGTGCACCAGTGGTCTCTTAATGTATTGCTGTATATCACAATGGTGCCCTGCAGGTGTCTGGTATACTGTCTAAGCTTTTATACCCAATTATATTACAAACTGATGCTCAAATTCTTTAGACAGACAGACAGACAGATACTGTAAGGATATTATTAGAGAGATAATAAATTGTCTCATAGATCCTCTAGGAAATGATCAACAAAATTATTTATGAAACGTCCTTTACTACCAAAAGAATCTTAGTTTGGACAGCAACCTTAGATTAACAGAGTCAGTGTGACCTTTGAAGGCACGCCAGCTAGATAGGATATTAAAACTGGAATGTAGAGATGAAGCTGGATGGTTATTTGAGACCATGGCTTTGGATTCAAAATCTGGCTTTATCTCTTGGGAAAAGTTTCATGCTGTTCTAAAGTCCAGTTCCTCAACAGTCACCGTAGACAGAGATCAGTGACCACCTGCTTGATTTGCAAAGCAATTAGCATAATCTCTGGCATGTAACAAATATATTCCTTTTAGTAATAATAATGTATGAAAAACTTGTAAAAGTGGCAGGTGATCTTAATTCTTGCTTTCAGTTCATTCTGTTTTATTTTAATTTGGGGGTTTGTTCAATTACTATCATTTATTCTCTTTATAATAAATCCATTGTTCTTCTCAGTCTTGTTCCTCAAGTTCCTTGTATCAAGTCACTGTTCCTCATAAACAGTGTCTTGTTCATGATCTTAAGCTTTACAAAGTGACTTTTGAGCCACGTGAGCATAGATCTCAACTCTAGTTGGGCTACATTGTTCCATAACTGTGATTTTCATTGCCCTGTCAATGGCCTGAGAACCAGATCCAAAGTGCAGGTCTTGAGTTATACTTCTGTGAATGAATGACGTGGGAACTCATGGATTTCAGTTTAAATACACATTGAGAGTTTCTTTAGAGGTTTTATTTATTGGGGGTGCTATCAATCTTCCAGTGCATAGTGATGCACCAATATTTTTTTTGACCGTTTGTTTTCTAACTGCTACTCTTTCGTTCACGCCCTGCCTTTCAAGTGAGAATAATTCATAATCTCATTGATGTAGTAGATGTACATTTAATTCTCCCCAACTTTTGTTTCTGCAGAGACATTCTCAGTTATTTATTTCTAAGTCTTCTTTGGCCACTAGCAAAAGAGATACCCTAGTGACTGTGAGATTTTTGTCCTTGAAAATGAGCTTTAGTGGGTTTGAGAGTTCCAGATAATTCTGCGGTTACACACAAAGTTACCTTTTCATTGAGGGTCCCTAAGGTTGATAAGTTCTTGGGGAGGGCTGCTAACTCAAAATGTATGTGGAAATGAGAAGAAAAGAATGAAAAAATTGTAGACACATTTCCCTGGATTGGAATACTGGTTCTTCATTTCACTAGCTTTCCTCCCAGCCAATATATATGTTTTTAGGTACTTGTACTATAACAGTCCATTTGACTTTTCTTTTAAGTAGAGATAAAATAGTACCTATCTGATGGGCTTGGTGTAAGGATTAAATGGATTTACAAGACAGTTAGCATAATCTCTGTATGTAACAAATATATTGCTTTTAGTTATTATAATGTATCAAAACTTATAAAAGTGGTAGGTGATATACACACATATATATGGTAATATGTAATATATATATATAATAAATATATATATATATATATATATATATATAAAATACATATAGCAGTAAAATAAAGATTTAATTATAAGATAAGAAATGACAACCATTTATCACCCAAAATGATTGATGTCAGCAAACAGGTATCATTCACTATTATGTACAACGTCAAGTATGGGTCACTTTTCACTTAGTCACTATCCCTTCAGCACATACTCTTGCCATCAAACGGCCAGTCAGACATTAGTAAAGATATAAATATGTACTGGACTCAGTGGAAGAATAGTCAGCTCACTCCAAGTGAACATAAACAAAATGTCAGTCTACAGCCCCCAACTCAGGACCATCTTCTAAGCCCTCCCATCCCTCAAAATAGCATATCTCCCCAGCCAGCCAAAGCAGGAAGCTTGGAGTTGCCCACAAATTTTCCTATTCCACCAAATTCAGTGAGTGATCATGTCTTACCTGCTTGCCTCAAGATCCAAGTGCTCTGAGCGTTCTGCATCCCCTCAGTGTCTGAGATCAGTCCCCAACACAGACCTCCCCTTCACAGCTGATGCCCCAGCCAATCCTTTCTGTCCATTCTTGTTTTCTTGTCTCCATGATCCCAGTCATTTTCCCCAAGTTACCTTTTGAAAGGACCAACTAGATACTTTTCATTCCTTATACTGAAATTCCTCCACTACCACTGCTCACCCACCCAAGTCTCCACTGTGGCTCCCTAGGGCATTGCTCAGTTATTCTGACCCTATAAATATTCTGGATAGGGCATTTTCTTAAAATTTAGTCATGTTTTCAGTCTTATTTCATTAGACTCAGTAATGACTTAAATTTTTATGAACTGGAACAGGAGGCAAGAGCACAAGACTAGCCCTGCAGTGCTTCCAAAAGTTTAGACACTTGAAGGAAAACAAAGAAGGAAGAGATTCTGAGGCATTTCCCTTCTTCCGCCAAATATAAGCAAAGCTACCTACCTTGTCATAATAGCATATCTACCCAGCCAGTCTGGGTACCAAACAGTCTACCCACTAAGTAAGTTTAGCATAGCTGGTTTACAATTAGAAGGCCAGACTCGCTGTGTAGCCACTTTTACACATACGAGCTGGAAGCCACTCAAAGCTCAGGCCTCGTTGCTCCATGAGTAGACATTGTTTTTAATGGCTCTAGCCATGCTGTCCCTCCATCCCCAGGGTGAGAGATAGCAGGAAAGAAGGGCAAAGGGGAAGGAGCAGATAAATGTACTGCAGGGACGGAAGAATGGGTGATGCTTTCTGCACGCTCACTCATTCCATAAATATTTATTAGGCATCTACTGCATGCCAGGCCTGTGTCTTGGACCTTGACCTAGGCACTGGTCTTGAATAAAATTCCACTGAACTGTAGAAATAGTCTGTCTATAGAAACACAACACACAGCTTAATTGCTTCCAGGTGAATGCCCTGCTGAGCCTACCCTGCTCAAGGTTTGCCTTAGAAAATATATCATTTTTTTACACTATGTCTTCAGTGCTGTGTATTCAATACATACATAAAAGAGAAAGAGGTCCCTAACTGACACCTTGAAATCTAACATTTGGATGAAACAAGTTTAATTCATGAATTTACTAGGATTGCTATCAAAATTATTGAGAGCAGCAGCAGCAGCAATAGCAAAAAGTCTAAGAGATCTGGACCTCTTTCCTTCCTGCCTGCCTCCCTCCCTCCCTTCCTTCTTTCTTTCTTCCTTTCTTTTCTTTCTTTCTTCCCTTCTTTTTGTCTGCAGTAGACACTTGTTCACTATAATGGCACAATTTAAATGCATAACTGTTAAAACAAACTCCTTAAACGGTTCCCCTGCATGCCCAGCATTCAACCCCTTGACTAGTAAGACATCAATTTTTCATAAAATACTGTATAACTGAAAAGGAGACATTTAAAGGAGAGGGGAAAATTGAATTTGCTGTTTCAGCTCGGGCTCTGATGAGTCTGGCGGTTTGTAAGGTGATTAACCAATTGGGTGCCAGGAAGAGGCAAGCCACACGCCACAGAGCTCCTCCGAAGAGCTCGAAGGCTGATCTCCAACTTCTAACATTTCCCATTCCTCAGGATCCTTGGCTGTTCTTCCATTCTCGAAGGCATCTCTTGTGTGGCAAAAAGGAGCTGGCTACACAGCAAAGTCTTCTCCACTTCTATACCTGCAGCTCAGGCTGGTAGGTTGGGTTAGTACAAGCGTCACTCTATCCTGTGGACGTTAATACCCACACTGCACTCCATCTTGATAATAAGGAAGAAAGGTGAAGATAATTGGGTTTTTTCTTTCAAGGGCTTTTCCTAATACATTCATATTAATAGGAGCTGAAAGGTGTTTTGTTTGCTTGCTTGTTGTTTTGTTTTGTTTATTAGATGGTGTTTTTTAATTGGAGATAGAATTTTTAATACAGTATGTTCTGATTGTAGTTTCATCTTCCCCCTCTCAGGTCCTCCTTACCTCCCAGGCCCTCCCCCTTCGTAGTCCTCCCTCCCCCAGATCCTCTCCACCTCCCTAGCCACCCACATCCATACCCTTTCTTTCTCACTCTCATTAGAAAACAGGCATCTAAAAAACAATAATAATAAAAACTAACCCGAATAGGACAAAACAAAACAAAAACCAAAGTAAAAACATAAGAAACATTTTTAAGTGAGTGCACCACAGTGTCTCCAGGTTGGCAGCTGTTCTGCTCTTCCCCATTCACAGAAACGTCTTAGTCTAGGATAAGCTAGCACAGGACCTCCAGGAATGTTTTCCAGCTCTTTTTGTTTTGTGAACAATTGATGATCCTCATCCCTGTCTCAAAAGACAATGTCACAATATCACAAAAGAAAATTTTATTCTTGTGCAGGGCAGATTAAAGTTTATTTTGATTTTAAATAAAAACAGACAGCTAAAAAGTTATAACACTCTAATACAGGCAAAACGGAGGGGGAAGGGCAGATACTGATGAGGGGTAGCAGAGGGGTAACCAAGAAGTAGGATAGCATGGGATGTGGGGCTGGTGGAGGGGGTAAGTGGGAAGTGGGATATCATTTGAGATGTAAACGAATGGGATGATGAATAATAATAAAAGAAAAAAAACCTTATAACAAGCTTCAAAATCAAAGCTACTTATAATAAGCAGCTACCTTAATACTGTCCTAAAGTATAATTCCTGCTGAATATTATTTATCTTTCAGAATTGGAAAATCACCAGGCACAGTGCCCAGAGAAGCTCTCTTTTCCCTAAATGAGCCATTATCCTTTGTATTTTTTGAAAGCCACTTGTGTCAAAGCCCAGGCAATGATCACAAGACAAGCTTAGTCCAAAGTGTCAGCCAAGTGCCACTTTTCTCTGATATGAAATCTTTCACTTGTACAGCATATAGTGTGTTTACAAAACACCAGTCAAGTGTTGAGACAAAAAATAAACCACTTGTGAGAGTCCTCCTTCCTCACACTGTAGAAGTGCATTCCCACCCTTAGCAATTCAACGACAAGTACTTATTGAGCAGCAACTATGTAATAGGTCTTCTTTGCCTCCTTGATATATGTCCATAAATGAACAAAACTAGTAATTTGTAGCCTGTGTTCTAGAGGAGAGTCAGACAATGTGCATGCTTCATACATTGACATATCTCGTGGCGGTTTGAATAGGAATGGTCCCCAAAGACTCATGTGTTTGAATGCTTGGCCCATTGGGGGTGACACTGTTAGGAGGTATAGCCTTGCTGGAGGAAAAGTGTCACTGAGGGGACTGTCTTTCAGGTTATATATGCTCAAGCTTGCACAGTGTGACACACAGTCTCTCACTGCTGCTTGGGATCAAGATGTAGAACTCTGTCCCAAGCACTATGTTGGCCTGTATTCGTCCATGCTTCCTGCCATGTTGATGCTGGACTAAACCTCTGAAACTGTAAGCCAGCCCCAATTAAATTTGTTTGTTTGTTTGTTTGTTTTAATAAGAATTATATTGGTCATGGTGTCTTTTCACAGCAATGGAAACCCTAAGACATATCATACTTAGAGCAGGATGAGAGTACCAAGAACAGTATTAATAAAGCAAGACTGGCAGAGACAAGGGGATATTTGCATCAAAGGTATGTATGCAGATATTTGGGGATGAGTCTTCTAAGTGGAAGGAGTGACCAATGATAGGTCCCAAGGGAAGTGTGCCTGGGGTATGCAAAGGACAACGAGAAAACTGAAGAGTAAAGTGGGGTAACTAATAGATGTGGGAGGAGAGATAGTGGGAGGGGCAAGGGAGAAAATGCAGGCTGCAGTGAGTGGGAAGGCTGGCACCGAGAGATAAGGAGCAAGTTGAAATTTGGAACAGAGTGGTAACTGGCTGACTAAAATTCTAAAGCAACCTTCTGGGCTTTGTGTCGAAAGCAGACCACAGATTCAGCAAAGAGACCAATTCAGAGATCACTAGACTTCCAGCAGTGGTATAGCCCATAGCCTAGCCATGTTGGTGGGAAGATGAGTTCATGTTCTCAAAAGGGTTTCTGGATGGATTGTGTGTGGGATTTGAGACAAACTAGTCAAGTATGATGCTAATGTTTTGACCTAAACTAACAGATTTTCTAAAATGAAAAGTTCTGTATCAATTAGAAAGTTCATATGTGATGCATAAGGCAGCCATGATTCCAGATAAGGAACGGGATTCCGGTTCAAATACTGTCTCAGCACTTACGGCTCACTCTCCACCTGGCCCCAGTAGGATTTGCCTAAATCCTACTGTGTTTTATTAATTCACTCCTTGTGTAACTTTCAGCATCAACTGCTTTCAATGATCAACCTCATACAAGAACACTCGTAAACAAATGGGAGCAAATTAAATGCCTCCTTGTAAATCCAGTTCATGATGTAGTTAACATTTGCCCGCATGAAAATCACACTTCTATGGTAAATTTACAACATTAACAGTGACTTAACTAGCAAGTGCTGCTTAGACTGTTATAAACTATCTTGGTCTCTCTTATCCCAGGCATAAAATATCTTTTAACTAGCATCATGGCCCATGACTTTTGAGTAAGCAAATGGTTTGGACTTTGGAATCAGATGGGACTGAGTAAAACCTGAAAACCTGGGGTGGGGGTTACAATCTGTAGCAATGTTAAACTTCACTTTTGACTCTTTGTCCTTGGGACAACAATTCCAACTTGCTTGGAACTTGAGACGATTTGAAACTAGATAGATAGATAGATAGATAGATAGATAGATAGATAGATAGATAGATAGATAGATATAGATATAGATATAATTAGATATAGATATAGATATAGATATAGATATAGATATAGATATATAGATATAGAAGACAGAGAGAGAGACAGAGAGAGACAGAGAGACAGAGAGAGAGAGAGACACAGAGAGAGAGACTGGAATTGGGTAGATCCTAGCAAATAAAGATGCTATCATAGCCTGCACTATGCAAATCAATGACTATTATATATTGCTATGTTCTAATGTTGATGATTATATATGAACACATTCTTCATATGATTTAAACACAACACCAATGATACAACAATGTCATGTAGTAGATTCAAAGCAGAAGTAATTTTTTTTTAATCAGAACACCCTGTAGTGAGTTTAGTTTTGGTGGCCCATATATTGCTACTGGTTGGGATGGAAAGGAGACACATAAATAAAAACATGTCAGCTTTAAACACCTCAGAAGCTGATGAGAAACAAGGCAACTGACAGCTGTTTCCCTATGTGGTGATCCTGCAGGAATGAGAATACAGAGGAAGATTCCCTGCCACAGGCCCAACATAAACACGATTTGTGTCACCAGCCACCTCAGATTTTAGAACAGCTCATCTTTACAAATTACCTCAGAAACATTTATCCCAGAAGGCTTCTTGACTCAGCATTTCAAGGAGGTTGCGGTTTAAAATTTTCCTTCCTTGGAGAGTCAGATCTCTTTAAGACAAGTCAGCTATGCACCAGTGGAAGGTCACGTATTCAAAATAGATGGGCAGCACAAATTAGACTCAATAGGCTTAGTAAAAAAAGAAGACAATGTTGAGTGGGTAGGGAAGAAGGATTGGGTGTAAAGAGTTTGGAAAGGGGAAGATATGGTCAAAGCACATTGTACAAAATTATATAAATATATATGTATACACAAACACATACAAACACACACCTATATTCCTTCTCACTTTTTTTTCCTGAAACAGTTACTGTTAAACTGGATACCATGTAATTTAAACCCACATTCTAGGTATCAAACTCACAGTTCCAAAATGCCAAGTTTTGTGTCTTTTTAGTAGAAGATCCAAGGGAGGTTCTTGGGAACATAACAGTGTTCATAGAACTCTCAACTTGTGATGCAATTCTCTTGGAAAGGAAGAGGAAAAGCATCTAAGTTAAGAAGCAGTGGACAGGTGGAAGATCTGATCCACTCAAACAGGCATCATCCTAGATGTTGTCTGGCCCACCTGACAAGGTGGATGCTATAAAAACTAAAGCTGGGAGAGATTCAATAAGAAAGCCTCCTCTGCATATGTAGTATGGTAGGGTTCTGAAGTGAGAACACAACCCACTGCTTTCTCACAGGACTTGCTGAACCCCGGTTCTCACAGACATATGACTATCTCTCTCTTTCTCCTGTCTACATTTCCCAGGAGATCAGGCTGCTTTTCTTCCTGTCATTTGGTTGGGACCCATAGTGCCACTAAAGTGGTTAGCTGTATTCTGAATTACAGAAATAAGTTAACCCTGCCAAAGGCTAGAGAAGTCTCTTACAGACATACCCAGGAACATCATGATAGATTGAACTTAACAGAGGACTAGTAATTGTGTGACTCTAATCTTCAGACTCCTATGAAAGCTCTAAAATCCTTTTGGGGGAAATTAAAATTCACTCATTCCAGTAATTACAATTGATATGACTCTATTTTATGCATCAGCATTTAACCACCGCAGGCTATAAAATCATTGGCTAATGAAAAGGACATCCTAGGTTTTGATTTATTGTCTCTGCTATCAGAGTCGACCATGGCAACATTTCCAAATGTATAAACAACCACAATGAAGGTTTAATGTGCTTTGATCAGGGGTCTCCATTGTCTGGGCCCTGGAGACGGAGCTTGGTATGCCTGAAATCGTGTAATTAAAATCCTTCCACTCAGAAGAAAAGCAATTTAGTTATCAACTAATTTATGAAAGCTGCAGGAAGACTCTTCGATTACCAGCAAGAGCCTCAGCAGGAATTCTGACTTAGGCACAGGCATTATTAATTGGCACCATGACTTTAGAGGTACTGACTTTCAAGATGTTAAACTTTCTTGAAAGTCTGTGTTTAGGCATCAATAACAGATGCTGGCTAATGGATACAACTACCAGCGTTAATTTCAATTACCTGCCTTCCTGCCTGCGTGAGTTGAAACAAAATTGTAGACTGTGGGTAGTTTTATTTATTTTTTCTTACTTGCATTAATTTATGCACATAGGTCTGTAGACTATAAGGAAACTGAAAAGCAAGATTCTGTCCTTGACTGATGAAAGCAGAAAAAGGCAGGATGTGTCCAGGAGGAAAGAGTTGGCAGAACATGAGCTAGCCATTCTGTTCTTTGGTGACTGAAAAGTAGGATACCCTTTGAGGACAAATTAAAGTTGTCCAGCTTGAGAACTGGAGATCAGGCAAGTGCAGGGTGTGTATAGAGAATGGGTTATTTGGATCACACAGGTGTTGTCTTTCAGAACATTTTATTCTACTTTTTTCAAGCCAGCTAACCAGCTAGTTAATTTACCTCCAAACCCTAGCAAGCAAGACTGCTTCTTAGTTTGAGTTAAGGCTTTGAAGAAGAATAAAGTAAGAATTGAAGATTTTTAGACAATTTTGAAGACTTAAGTTTGCTATATTAACAGAGTAGCATATCAGAACTTCTGGTAGGGAAATACAAATTCATAAAACTAATCAGTCGCCACCCCTAAGAACTATAATTGTCAAACACTTCAGTGGTTGCTGCACTCTCCCGACTCTTCCATAAATGTCCTCCTCTCATTAAGCATCATCAGCGTTGAGACTAAATTTCAGCAGGAACATAAATAACAAGAACTAGGTCCATAAATGATGGTGTGTGAGCTCAGGAGTAGCACAAAAACCCACAGGCAAGGAATGCATGTTGGTAGTACAGACCTAGAGAGGCACAGAGTGGGAGGTGTTCCAGGCAAAATTATAAAGTTTAGCTCGTGGAAAAGATGAAAAAGAATGGCAGGTGTCCACCCAGGAGACCCTGAGGCTCAAAATAAGAGCTCTTTCAAAATCTCATGGCCTTCACCTTGGTCTGAGGGAAGAACCAAGGAATCAAATCACTCACTCTTTCTACAGAATTAAGTGGCTCCCCAACAAAGGGTGAAGCTGAAGGGTTTTCCAGGGAATCAGGTGGTCACAGGTTTTGGCAGATGATTCTGGAGGCAGAAGCCAGTGACTTTGTCAGGATGACCAGCTTCCAATGAGGGACCGGCCCAGAAACGTGAGTTCCTTATAAAATCCTTGTTGCTAGGACGACTTCTGGTGAAGTCTGTAAGGCATGCACATTGCACACCCTGTTGCCTCATTCTTGGGTCACATGCCTCTATCTATGCCACTTTGGCATCCTCCAGAGAAGATTTTATATTTATCTGACTTTCAGCTACTTTCTAAGCATTCTCTCTATAGAGAGACACCACACAGCAATACCCCTGGCATTTCTTTTCTGGCAAGCTAGTTGTAAGTTGGTCTAGTCATGACAGAATTGTGAGAGAATTTTCAGTCACATTTCTAAACAGCAAACTGGACCATTTGGAAGAAGGATCACCTATGTTTATCTTTTTCTTTAACTTCCTTGAACAGTGCTCCCCTTTTTGATGTGAAGCCAGATTTAAACTTAGTCTAAGTGTCTCTTAAATACCTTGGCTCACTTTCACAGTCTTCCATAGTGGGTTCTGTCAGCCTCTCTAGTGTATTTTTCCTGTTCCTTCAAAATCACCCTGTTTTTTATGTGCCAAACTAGGAATTTTCTAACCATACTAAAGTTATTTCATACCACTGTGCTATGGTCTATCTACATGCTCTGTGAAATATGCTCCATTTGAAGAAGTATTGTCTTCAGACTATCTGATGCAGCCCCACATCGCCTCTTACTGTGGGATGTCCCAACCCTCTGGGGGACGCCTTCAAGGCACTGTGCCTGGATGCTGCCAGTGCTTATGCCACGACTATGTGCAATTGAGGAGTTTATTTTGTGGTCTGCTTCATACTTGAGCTCTCTTGAGGATGCTCGCATGTTGTATTCAGTGCTTTGCAGCAGAAATGAGGGAGTAGCCACATGCATGTCTGAACATGTTCAGTAGCCATATTACAAGAGTCTAAATACAGAGAGCACATTAATTTTAATAACATCTATATAATGTAGTAACATAGAGTAGAATATTACTCTTAAATATATAATTAGTTAAGATGTAATTTAGAGAAAAAAGTCTTTTTTTCATAGTAAGTCTTCAAAATCCAATGAATCTTGTATACCTAGCACACACTTCAGTGTAGATGAGCCATAGCTGAAGTGTTCAAAAGTCATATGTGCTAAGTCACCACCATGTTGGAAGGTGCAATTGTGTTCTATTGGTTTGACACATGGATTGACTCAGCAGTCATGGCAACACTTAACGTATGACAATTAATCTCCCTGTGCTTCTATATGCTTCTTTGTGACACGTGGGAGATGCAGCTTTCCTTTGCTTTCAGAGACCCTAATTTACTCAGTCCCTTTCCATGAGCTCCCCTGCCCCTCTTCTCTCTTAAAACTCTTCTGTCAGATGTGTTGCTTGCCCGTCTATCCTCTGTTTGCTTTCTTTCAGGTCTTCTGATTTGCAGAGTCCCAGGCATGTGTACAAACACAATTCTACTTTCTTGTATCTAAACAGTTAAGGGTTACACATCAACAGTTAAACAAAACATACTCATTGCTCTCTCTTGTCAAATACACGTTCAAAATATTGGAAATATTGAAGTAGAGATGCAGTTATGTTTTTTAAATGTTCTGTTAATAGCCTAGCAATATTAGAGGAATAACAAAACTGAATAATGTCTTGATAAGAATGTTAATTAATGCAACCACTGTAGGACCCATATGTGGCTTCTGTCTTTCTTTCATTGTATTGTAACAGACTGACCTCAGACTTGCTCCACAGCAAGGAAGATTCTGAACTGTTCATCTTCCTGCCTCTACCTCCCAAGTATAGGCACACATCCATCTGAAAGTGGCTCTTTGGAAACCAAACCCCGAGAAAAGAATTAGAATATGACCTAGAAATCACTGCTTGGAGATTTTAACAATTTTAAGATATATCTTCACCTCCATGTTCATTGTGGTATCACTCACAATAGCCGAAGTGTAGAATTAACCCAAATGTCCATTGGTGGAAGGATTTATAGGAAACTGGTACATACATAGTAGAATATTATTTGGCCTTTAAAATAAATTTAAAAATAATTTTTTTTTACTTGTGTTAGAAAGGAGAACATTATGTTAAGGAAAAATAAACTAATCATAATAAAAATGAGCACTTCATATTTTTAAGCATATGTGAAATCTAAAACAACTGAACTCCAAACAACAGGGAATAGAATGGTGGTCAGTAAAGGTGAAGGGAAAAGCGAGAAATGATAATCAAGGCACAAGCCTCAACTGCACCGGGATGAAGGAGAGCACAAGCCTCAACTACATGGGGTGGAAGGAGAGCACAAGCCTCAACTACATGGGGAGGAAGGAGAGCACAAGCCTCAACTTCATTTATAGCAATGAATGTATACTGGACATGTAAAAATTCCTGTGAGAGGATATTTCCAGAGTTCTTACCTGAAAGCTATTAACTCTGAAATGTCAAACATGTCGATCAGATCCATTTTATCATTTCACATTGTATTCACTGATCATGATCACTGATATAATTTATCATTCAAAATTCAAAAAAGTAAAATATCCATAGATGATATTTAGTCATTTTAGCTTCACCATAAAAAAAAAAATCTTTGAAGATTTTCTTTTATTTCAAGAGACCATGATCCTGTGATCTAAATCTCTTGTTTCCCAGGATCAATAAAATACTCTATCTTACTCATAAATATTTTAATTTAAACATAAAATTAAGAAATATATGAGGTTCATAAATTATTCTTCTGTGACTTTCTTTCAGATGTTCTACGATTACAATCAAGGTTTCCATGTATTCTCTATCCTTCTGATGTTCGCAGTCTAAAGTAGAAGTCAGCACACCTTTTCTGTGAGAGACTAACAATACTCCCAGTACTGCCAGAGGCCTCTGTAGCTACTGCTCAGTGCTGCACAAATAGCTTATGTGCAGATCACTGCGGCGATGTTAGATATAGACACTAAAATAACAATTTCCCATAAGCTATTCATAGCACAAATACTGTCACTCTTGATAATTTTTTTGAAACTGTTTTGAAAAGTAAAGAAAAATGTAGACTTGTGTAGGTTAGATTAGGTCCTCACGGTATACAATGCTGACCTTTAACATAAATGACCAGAAATGAAAGGAAATTTGTTTCAAAGTATATCAGGCTTGAGTGTGTTATAAAAATGTGAAGTAAAAACAAAAATAGTTTTTTGTATAATTTTTTGTTCTAAACTGGCCATAGTGGCATTTGCTTATAATGTTCCAGTGAGTTAAGGTGAAGAAGGTAAGAGGATCAGGAGTTGTAGGCTATCTTTAGGTACATGTGAGTTAGTTCAAAGCCAGTCTTGGTGACACAAAACCCTGTTCAGAAGGCCCTGAAACACCATGAATGAATGAATGAATGAATGAATGAATGAATATTCTCATCCTGTAATATTAGAAACTATCAAAATAAAATAGAAAAATATACATGTCAGTTAATAAATATAAAAACATTAAACCAAAATTACTTAGATATTTCAGTGGTCAGCTCCCATTTCATTATTGTAATTCTTAGCTCTTGATAGATGTTGACTCCAAACACAGCCTACTTTCTATAGTCTTTGAAACTGCAAGTCTTTGTTTTAAGCTCCTTCTATTCTGTTCTCAATTCTATTTAACAATTTGTATACTCAAGAAATACAGCACAATTTATTTTAAGATTAATTTTTTTAGTGTCTTATTTAATTTGTGCTCAGCCTAAGAAATTATAGACAACATCTCTTATACTTAAAAAATTACTTAAAATGCTTAGACATGGTGAATATTTCATTTTTCTTTGATCAGTATGAATACATTCATTTTGATAATTTACTCCAATAAAATTCAAACACATGGGATGTCATTTGCTGTAAAGTTGCATAGCAGAGTATCCTAAGAGATGACTCCAATGGCAAACAATTAACACAGGTAAGTGATGGTGGAACTCCAGACATTTCATCACTGCGTTACTTTACAAAGCATTTCCATAGACCATTTGTTTTTATTTTCAAAGCTCTATAGTATGGGCAATGACTTATCTATGACATTTTCCTATGCTTAGTGTCTCTTCCCCATCCAGTTGGTGACAGGCTACTTAGCTGAGCTAGAACAGTCCTTCATCTATGAAATTTTTTCAGTCTTTTCTCTAGAAGAGTTACATGTTCTACTATGATATGAAAAACAGTTTTCACAGTTACTCACCAAACCTACTCATCTATCTTGGTAAGGGTAGGCTCACATCTGCAGATATGTGTTTCCAAGAGTGAGGACCACAATTTCTTCATCCTGGAGTCTTCAGTAGCCATGAAGATGTATGGAAAGCAATATGCATTCAGGAAATATATTGACCGATTTATTTTTATGTTCAACATACATTATAAAGTGTTTAGTTTTGTTTTACATTTTAGGGATGACAATTGGTGAAGGGAATGCAAAAGTAAATAAAATATAAAAAGTTCCCAGTTTCGTTCATTTCATTCTAGCAAAGTAAGACAGACAATAAAGAAAGTGAGAGCATTAGTCAGAGATAGCCACAGGAACTGAACTAAGAAGAGACAAGCAGGTAGATAGACAGATATAAATGATAAATATAGATAACTACAGGCACATAATCAATTGATGGTGATGGATGATTGATAGACAGACAGACAGACAGATAGCTGGATAGCTAGAGATAAACAATTGACAAACAATTGGTATAGATGATAGTAAATATAGGCAGATTAGATAGATGATAGTCAAATGCAGATAAATTATAACTGCTGGAGAAATAAAGATTATAAATGGTTGATGTAGGTAGGTAGATAGACAACAGATCCATTATAAGATTTGACTAATGGGATCATGAACATGAAGATATGTCACCATTTGCCACTTTGAGCTTGAGAACCTAGAAAAGTGGCTGTGCGATTTAGTCCAAAGTCTGAGAATCAAGATGACAATGGTATCTTTCATAACATGGAGAAAGTAATGGGAAGGAAATATTGGTGTTTCTGGAGTTTAAAGGCTTAAGAACCAGAAACTGCAATATCAGAGGGCAGGAGAATATTGAGGTTCTAGATCAAGAAAGGAGATAGAACTGGTCTGTCCTTCTGCCTTTGTACAGCCGCTGAGCCCTTGGTGAGTTGGATCCTTTTTCACATCATCTGTTATTCAAATTCTTTCCTTCAGAAGTACTTTCAAAGACATGGCCAGATATAATGGGCATTCCTTACTTCATTCAAATCAACACAATTACCTGCCATAGGCTGGAACATGGGTAGCATATTCGAAAGCCTCCAGTGCCATAGGTAAAAGTTTAGTAAGGGAGGTTGTAAGACATACTGAGGTAATGATTATTCAACAAGAAACTTACGTTGAAATAAGAATTGAGGAAGGTTGTATAGCAACCTTATTCATTAAAAACTGGAGAGAAAATGAAGGAGTATAAACACTTTGTTGAAGGCAGACCAGAAAGAGAGGAAGAAGAGAAATGAGGGCAATCTGATATATTGCTGAAAATGTTTTTGCCTCTCTTTAGGGCATTGGAGGTTTTGAGCATAGTATTGACATGTTAGATATATATTTCCACTGATAGACCTGTTAAAATAATGTACATTAGAAAACTTGATGCAAAAACTAGATATTATTTGCCCAAGGTCACACAACTGATATACAGAACATGTGAGACCTATGTATAGACTTCCTGGTCTATGATTCTCATATTGCTAACATAGAAATAGTTTTCATAAATGTGATTATGGTTGAAAAGAATGATTTACTTTCTTTGCAAATTGCTCATTGATTATGTCTGGGGCCTGTTGAGTACCTTCAAGAAAAATCAGAAAAGAAATTAATCAATCACAATATTCTAAGCAGGCAACCCTGACATTCTTCATGGATTCTGCATGTGTATTTGTGACTGTCCAGACAGAACACCAAGATGTGAGGCCAGATCGCCCACTTTTCAGGTGCCTGCCTGTGGGTCATTTATGCACCAAGGCATCCTTCTTAGTTTTACATACATATATGACAGGCATCACATAGAAGAAGTTATCAGTGAATTTGAAAGTGCTTGCTGCATTCCTTTCTTTCAGAGACAAAAAGCAAAAACCCAAACTACCTTATGAGTATCACACACACTTATTTTATTTTTCTCCTTAATCTGAGACTCTGTAACTACAAATTATTGACCTGATGGTAACACTATATCAGCATAGATTGAGTACTTTGTTCTAAAATCTTCTTGGAATGAGAAAGACTATCCACCTGTATAGCTGACAAATAACCGATAACACAACAACAACAACAAATCATCCGTATTGCAACAAGATTAAATTTCATTATTGAAAGAAGATCCCCAGATAGCACATTCATATTGTTTATCATTTCATTGGCAAAACAATATCATAGATGACTGTTAAATAAATTACTGAAATAATCAAAGTGATAGCAATCTCAGAATTTGAAGATAAGAAGAGATGTAAATATCTAATAACTTTTCACTGAAAATAATGATCTAAAATAATTAGAAAATTAGTTGTCACTGTTATCACACAATTCTTGGAAGCAGAGAACAGCATTTCTGTTTTTTATGAAAGAATATAGAATCCCAAGAAGGAGAAATCATCTGTAGATCAGGGACATGCCTAGAACTATCCCAGATGCTCTCCTCCTCCTCTCTTTCTTGTCTTGTAGTACTGGGACCAGAGTGAAACATCAGTAGGATTGAGTCATCTGCACAGTAATAATTGCTGCTGTATTTATGTTGTTCTCAGTGTTTACAACGTGCACTCATTACATGGCATTTCATTTGCTTCTGTTTCAGTTTGGTGTCAATCAGTCACCATGAGAGAGTATAATAACTAGTGTATCTGAACCTGTCTTTCTTGGCTTAACCATTCACTGACTTTTCAGGTCCATCCCTCACACACATTCTGGATTTAGAGATAAGTCTGATTTGGCAAACAATGAGCCATATAGTCTCTTACCTATGTCTCCCATCATGCCTGTTATCTAGGGAATGCTAGGTGTGTGGTTGGGATCAGCTTCAAAAGACAATTTTGTTGTTGATCCTACTGACAAAGGCAGTGGCTGCTTCACAATGTTTTCAGTTTCTAAATTTTTTTATCATGAAAAAAATTTTTTATACAGTAGGGACTTTTGGCATCTTGGATTTCCTTTGTTCATACTGCTTCCATGACTTATTACAAGTGGCTTCCATTAGAAGCATTCCTTTCCTTCCTTGGTCTTCTGATGCCTAGAACAGTGTTGAGCGTGGCTTATCTCTACAAAACCATATGGCTAGTTTCTAAAAATTAATATCATTATATACATGGGAATAAATGTGATAGATGTAAAAGGAAGGTAGGGGAATGCCAAAATATGAGGCTTGACTCATTGAGAAGTAGTTAGCCAAGGAAGAGAGAGGTGGCATTCATGAAAATTGGGAAAGGACCAGGAGGGAAGCCAATAGTCAGAAGTCTACAAAAAGTTGTATGCAGATGGGAAGTTGTATGGGAAAAAGGTTTGATGGCAATGATTTTAGGTGCATGCTTGATCGGGGAGTTGTAAAGGCTCAAGATGATAAAGAGAGGAGATGTTGAAGGTGGTTCTTAGAAAGACTTTAGATTTAAGTCCCACCCCTTATAGAAAGAACTTCTTTATGTAGCAGACAGATCATTACAGAAAGAAACAATGGGTCAGAATGGAGAAAACATCTGGCTATGGGATGACCAAGCCTATTGTACACCAGCAACAAGGACCCTGCATCAAATCTCAGGGAAAATGACAGGAGATGGAAAGATTGTAAAGCCAGAGAACCATGGCATCTGATGAGAGATAGAGTCTTTTATATATAACAAAGAAGCTACGTTCACAGACTCTCAAAAATATGGTTGCCTAAATATAACCACATCACATGAAATGGCACAATGGAAAGGGGGAAATCTCAGAAGGACCCATCCCTAGATGAAGAGCTGTAGGCAAGTTATGACTGTGAGGAAGAATTATCCTGTAATAGATGATCCAATATCAAGCAGTCAGCCCTAAACACATATGCATATGAGCAACACCAAATGAGCCCAACAGATTGTATTATAAATGGTATACATGTAACAATAATAATGAAAGGGTAAGAGGCCATGAATTTGAGGAGGAGTAAGAAGGAAGAGAGAGAGGAAAGAAAGGATGTGAGCATTATACCCACATATGAGATTCTAACAAATATATGCTAAAAATTAGATAAAGACTCCTAATATCAGGATTTAGATAAGAGCTAAAAGTTTACAATGGAAATAAAAATAACTACCTTAGAAAAGTAAAGAGAGCAATGTGATGTCAATCAAACTCATGAGTTGAGGAAGACACTGTAAGACAGAAAGACTTCCAGTGCCCATAAACTGGTAGAAATGGCATTACATTTAATAAAGTCATGGTAGTTGAAGAAATTAAAAATTTTAAGAGTTACTGTAATAATTACTTTCACATTATTATGACCAAATGCCTGACAACACAACTTACAGGGGGATTTATTCTGGTTCACACAGCAGAGGGTAATTTGAACCATCATGGCAGGAAACGTATGGTGGTTAAAAGTGTGTGAATGAATTCTATCACAAATAGAGCCTGTGTTTCCTATTTCTATTCACATTATATAAGCAAACTTGCTAGCATGAATGTAGGTGTCTACCATTCAACTGGCAGCAAGAAGATATTAACACATATTAAAATAAGAAACAAATTCCAGCACATAGCTCATAAAGCCTCCCATCAGATTGGAGCTTCTCACTGAGTGGGATTGACCATCAGAAAGATCATCAGTGGCAGGCAGGAGCTAAGGGAAACTACCTATTGCAGGTAGTTACTAGAAAGAAGGGGAAAGGGCAAAGAGCAGAATTAGTCTCAACCATCAAACCCTAAATAATCCAGATAGTCCCATGTCCACAAGTTCCCACAAGCTCCCTAAGCAATTCTGCCAGCTGGAAACAAAGCATTTAAACACACGAGCAAATGAGGACATTTTACATCCAACCCTAAGAACTATTGTTTAACGATGACTATTTTTCCTATGATCTAAACTTCTTCCCTTACAAAGTATTTCTGAGAGGCTGTTGACCTATGAAACATGTAGGAAGACTCTCTTGGGTTAGTGGCTCTGGTCATCAGATAGCAGGGAGTTGATGTGGCATGCTTTCTACCTCATGATGGTCAATTAAAATCCAATGGGAATTGTGAGAGACAGTTCTGAAGAACTGGGAAGGAATGTATAGACAGAAATTATTAGTAATATTAATCAAACAACGTGTATCTAATGTTGACTCTATGCCACAAAGGAATCCAATATTATCATTATTTTTTGTGGTGAGGATGCTTAATGATAGGAAAAGAGTACCTTGTGCAAGGGAAAAGACTGACTAGAAGATTTGAACATTATTTGTTTGAATATGGTCTTCAATGTCCTACTGATGTAATCCGACTTCCATTAGTGTTAAAATTACCATTGAAAATAATGATTCTGGTATCTGTACTCCCCCTGAACACCTATGCTCCGTGTCATTCCCTTCCCCACATTCTGCCTTTTTGTGTTTATAACCCCTATGTGAATAAGTAAATGACGGTGTGATTTAAATAATTAAATTAATAAATTAATTTTAAAAAAGTAACAAGAAAAAAAGAAAAGAATGATTCTAAAATGTGTGCTGAGAACCAGTATGGAAGATAAATTAAAACTGAGACAGGGATCCTTAGTGGTGACTCAGTTTGAGATCTAAAACTTGGGTGCTACTATATTTGGTACTCATGAGTCCACAAGGGTTGAGAGGTAAGATCTTTATGGACATATTCGTTTGAATGTTATGCCAGAAGAAAGTAAGACTGTCAGCACAATAGAGAGCTCCAAATAAGATCAACTGAACACAGGTAACAGGAGAGTAGGCTTGGAATTAGGACTATTCCAGTGAATAGCATTCATTAATTTGGCAAATCCTTGAAGTACTTACCACATCTTATCACATACCAAAGACCACTGGTGAACAGGTAGATAAACTCCATACTCTCCTGAAATAATTCTCTAGCAAAAAGGATTGGTGATACATTATATAGATTGATTGATTGTGTGTGTGTGTGTCTGTGTCTGTGTGTGTTTGTGTGTATGTTGTGTGTCTGTGTGTATGTGTGTGTTTTGAGAGAGAGAAAGAGTAGAGAGTGAGAAAGATGGAATCAGAGAATGGTGTTATTTTAAAAAGTGGTTATATGCATAAAAGGTTCCTGACCCTGAACTTGTACTTTTGAAGAAAAGGCTAACACATCTCAACATACTGTCACATAACAAAATGATGCTATAAAATAGCCGATGCCATTCAGTTACAATTACTCTGTACTCTAAAATCAGAATATCTGTCTACAGAGAAATGTCAAGTCTACCTTTAAGGTACCATCTGAACCTTTCTCTCTTCAGGTTATGGAGATGGGTATGGATTTGGTTCAACACAAGCGTTGCTCACAACCTACTGTCAGGTTGGTTTTGCTCTGATGCTAAATGACAGTTTTGAAAGCCAATATGAGGAGAATGCCTGAACTCATAACTCATCATATACCTTATTCTGCACTAAAATGTTTTCAAAACATCATCAATACAGTAGGAACACTAAGGGAACAAATACTCACCTTCCTGTTCAACCCTGTAGAAACATATATTGCGCGTGGAAATATTTGACAGGGAATTTAATTTGATAATCTCTCTCCCTCCCCCCTCCCTTCTTCACTCCCTCCCTCTCCCCTCTCTCTTTCTTAAATTTAGTCTATCCTGATGGGAAAGAGCCGTATAAACTATGTACGGTTAACAGATAAATGGACCAGTAGAAGCTTTATTGTGAGTGAGCACCTGTGACCCATTTCCACATTGCCCTTCCAAATCTTTGCACTAGTGATGTCTCCTATCAGTGTTGCCCAGACTTGCAAAGATTTCTATTTCATTCTGCTTAAAATCAAAACGTTCTTTTAAATCCCTGACATCAGAGTAGAGGCAAAATCCATGGGGAGAAAAACAGAACATGTTTGTTTGTTTGTTTGTTTGTTCCTATAGATTCATTCCACGGATGCTCATGCAATACCTATGTGGCAGACATAAAGGCCTTAGGACATCAATGTCTTTGTAGTACACACAGCTGCAACATGTTTCTTCTCTTTGTGAGTCTGAATTTGATTGACATAAATGGCTTCATCCTCACTATGCTGCTTTCATCTACACACCAGCTGTTCTAGGAAATCCATATCTTTATGGGCACTGAGCCCTACCTAATAAATCCGAAAGGCTTTTCCTTGAGTGTCTCCTGTGGGCTAAAAGGAGCATTCTCATAGATTATGATTTATGAGACATTTGTAGGATGGTATCAAACTCGATATCCCTGTATCTAGGCTGTGCTTGTGTGTGCAGTTCTTCTCCTCAGATCAATGAAAAGTCATCAGACCTATGGTAGCAAGACATGGTTATTGGTAGGAAATAATAACAGGTTTCTTCCTTTGGAAAGTTCCAAACTCTGTTTCAGATTATTACAATATTATAAGTAGCAGTGAGTGCAATGTCCATGTGGTTTGTGAATGAAACAAAGAAGCAAGTTTGGCTACCTTGATTAGAGCAGCCAAAGTAATTCATAGTTTTCACTAAAATAAACATTACTGAATTTCTATTTTTTCCCTATTTGGCTTTAGTTATGCTCTATTTTTTAAAATGTATTTCTAGCATCAAGCAAAAATAAAATGCATCATACATTTCAGTAACTATACATTTATTTTTCTGACAAGATGGAAGTAATAATAGTAAGCAAAGACCTTCAATAAGATACCGCCAACTGCCATCAAAGGAGCAAAGCTGGGAATGGATTGATGCTGCTGACCAACGGTCAAGGTCTGTGGAGCAGAGCTGGCAGGTGATCATCCTGTTCAGATGTAAAAGTAGTAGTTTGGGGGTGTCTATTGGGCTGGAGGGCGTTTTGTTAGTGGTCATGAAGACACACAGTTAACGAGGCATGAAAGTCTCTATTGCCAATCCCTGGCAGATGTTACTCATTCAGCTATCTGTCTGGTAGAGAGGAGCAATGTGTATTGCATTTGTTCAATATTACATTATTGTAGAACCTGCCAGGGTCTACCATCCTTTGGGCTTGTTAAATCATGTTACAAACTTTAAAACCAACATATTAACTGCACAATCCATACATTATCTTTGCTCTTTATGAATGTAGGAATTTCGCTTGCAATATAAATACAAAGGTCTTTGATCATTTTCTTACATACATCATAAAATATCCTATTAAGGTGATTTATCGTTAGGTCATTTTCTTTTGTAAGATGTGTTTATTTTACTCATTTCACTTTCAACATAATCCTGTGTGACTATTGTTCAGAAACCAGGACCTTGATCATCATCAACTAAACATAGTCAAGGGGGAGTAAGAAGAGTACAGGAAAGTTTATGCTCAAAATTGTTGTAACTGAGAATATCAAATGTGGAAAAACTGAGCAGTAGAGTAGAACACGGTGAGTGGGTATTTCTGAGGTTATTTACACCATGATTCTGGTTGTAACTTTCTATGGAGGAGTTCAGTTGGCCCAGCCCTGGAGAGGGTGATGAACCTCGCTCATCCCATGGTGGAAATCTTTGGGTGATGAAAAAGCCAATGCCCAGGGAGTATTTGCCTAGACTAGTGAGCTTTCTGCCAAGGACAATTTAAAGGGTAGAGGGCCAATGGACAATGGAAAAGCAGGTAGGACAAGGGTGCTCCCTACTTGGGGGATATGATCAGAGTTAGCTGGTGGCCAGAGGTGGGCTGTTCCTGAGCCTGCCCAATGTTGTGAATAGCTTCAATAATGTGTGAGTGTTGGGGAGGGCACATGGACATTTTCTATATCAAAGTGGTTTGGTTTAGGGAGAGCAAAGACAGTTCTTGGTAAGACATAAATATCATGTTCTGTATTATGAAAGGTCTACATCATTCCAGAATCTTGTTCACTTGTGCAACTTTAATTACATGAGAATTTAAACATGTCAAAAACAAAACAACAACAAAAAACCCCAACCAACTAAACCTGATAGAAAAGTTCAGCAGCAAATCTTATTGGCAGCCTCCTCTTTCACAGCTAAGACCAGAAAATTCTGTATCATCCTTCTGAATAAAAACTGGAGATAGAAATGTACATGTAATGAATGGAGAAATGTTAATTTTTGCTCACTTGGCTCTTTAGACATATGAATAATTTAAAATTATCTTCATTATTAATCAATGTTCACACAGATTTAGTGGCTGACAAATATTTCATTGTAAAAGTAAGAGAGACATGATTAGATGATTAAAACTCAGCTCTGTGCAAAAACCTCTCTTCTTTTCTCTTCTGTGCATAGAAGAAGTTTGCAGTGTTGGCAGATATGAAGGTCTCGGGAAAGTGGGAGGGAGGAAGGAAGGGAGAGAGGGAGTGAGGGCAGGAGGAAGAAACGAAGGATAGAGCAAAGGAGGGGCTCCAGAATAAAAGCCAGACCAAACTGTAGAGTATAGTTACTATTGAAAGGAATATAACTTTTCCCCCTTGCTTCAGGTTTATAGTCCAGTGCAGCCAGGGACTCAAGAGAACAAGATGTGTGTCTTTCTTTGTAATCACAACAGATGAGGTGTCCGAACTGAGAGATGATAAGCAAGCATAAGCACCTAAAGCCTGAAAAATGTCACCAGTGTTAAGGTGACATTGTAGGAATAGGACATGAGAAAACTGACCTACCAGAGAAGAGTTCTGGTTGAAACATGTGCCAATAGATGATGTGTCTGTAGTTAAGAAAACTGCCTTATAAATCATCCTATAAAAGGTGTCCATGGTGCCCTTTTGCTTACAAAAGGACTAATGAATTCTCTCAGGTAGCTAAAACCTGAAGTTAGTAACCAACCCTGAAGAGTCATACTTCCCAATCTGTACCTAGAAATGTTGCTTCCAACGAAAGTCCAATTCAACATATATGGAGTCTGTGTGTGCTCCCACAGCCAGCCAGGACATGGGAGTGCTGTGGTGCAGCATATTTTAGTGGGACAGGAAGAGGCATCTAAGGATATTGTTGTCTTTAGGTAGAACCCATGAGGCTTGGAAGAGTAAAGGAGTAATCTGTCCTTGAAGTAGATAAAAGCCTCCGGGCAGCAGAAAATATGGTGCACCCTCTTCCCCTGTGGCAGTAGGGCAGCTGGTAGACAGGGCAATTTTTATGTAAATTACCTAAAAGTGGAATGAGGTAAATGTCTAGCAGTTACTCATCTCCCTACTAATTCACCCACTTGTAACATTTCCATAGGTGGTCCATACTCTTCTTCAATACTTTTCAGTTTTCTTGTTAGTAAAGTTCTTTTTGTAGATTCATTAAAAGCTTGTCTGGGAGATTTTGTTGTGAAGGATGGAAAGCCAAGGGTGGACAGTAAGCACACAGGAAGCCAAACGGAGAAAAATTCAATGTGGTCATTGCCCAGCTACTGCTCTCTTCTAGGTAATGAAATTACTTACAAGTCATCTGTATTCACCGTCTCTAATCCCCTCCCTCCCTCCTTCTCCTTTCCCTCCTTTCTCCCTTCCTTTATCCGTTCTTTCAGTTCTAGAGACAAAAACCAGGGTTTTGCATGTTCTAGGTAAATGCTTTACCACTGAGATATAGACCTGGCCCTGTTCCCCTGCTCTTTTGCCTACGTCCTTACACCAAAACAGCTTGTGATAAAGATACCAACTCTCACCTCCACAGCATCAAAACTTAGGGCTTATATTCAGTTCCACCTTACCTATGCTTGTCCTCAAACTTCTCCTCGTCACATATTCTTCATTGGCTCCTGTGACATCATGTGTCTTTGATGTCAACCCCCACCTTTACTGTTCTCTGTCTAGTTGTCTCTAGTTAGCTCTGCTTCTCCTTAACTACTCATGTTGAAGGCTTTAAGGCTGATTTTTGACCTGGTTTTTCTGCAGTTTTCATCTGGTCTGATGTCATGTGCATCAGGGACTCTCAAACCGATAACTCTAAATGTGTTCACAGCTCTCAAATTCCACATAAAGCATAAATAGCCCTAGATATTTGACATCTTATGTTAACCATGCCCCAGGTTTAGGATGTAGCTCAGTAGAAACACAAGAAATGAGGATGGATTCCCAGAACATATACACTAAGTGTGGTGGTTCATGCCTTTTATCCCTGAACTAAGGTGGTAGATGTAGAATAATCTGAAGTTCAAGGACAGTAAGCACACAGGAAGCCAAATGGAGAAAAACTCAATGTGGTCAATAGTTCCTGACTATATAGTGAGTTCAAGGGCAGCCTTGAATACATGAGACTGTCACAAAACAAAACCTCTCTCTCTCTCTCTTTACACACACACACACACACACACACACACACACCACACACACTAGATGGCTCAGCAGGTAAAGCCATTTGCTGCCAATCCAAATAACCCGAGTTTGATTTCCATAACCCACATGGTAGAGGAAGAAAACTGACCTCCACAAATTGTCTTCTGATTTTCTATGCACACATGAAGTAAGTTAAGTGTAGAAACAAAAAACAAAAACTGAAACTTCTATACTGATTTTCCCTATATATGTGTTTTATTTATGTTCTTTCTGATCATTTGAAAAAAATTCCAATTTTCCAGTTCCCTGGCTCTGAAATAAATGGTTTTTTTAAAGATAAGTTTTCCTAGATTGGTCTCAAACTCATGGGCTCAAGTATTCTGCTTCAACATTTTGAGTAGCTGGTAGAATAGGCATATATTGCCATAAAATGATGTTATTTATCAATATTATTCTCTGATCACAACTCATGTTCTGTATACCTAGTGATATATCTAGAATCCAGCTTCTGGTTATACCATGATGTCATACACAGTGCTGATGATTTGGAGGGGAATGACCTGCATGTCCTTCATTAATCCCTCCTTGGTCCCAGGTCCTTGGTCTGTCTCAATTAACATCAACTTTCTCTTAAATTTCTATAGTAAAACTTATGGATCCCTATTGCTATGGTCTATTATCCCAATATTTGTCAGAAATTGCTCTAAAACCTAAATTGCACCGGGCAATCATTCTTTGGAAAACCCTGCAAAGTTTTTCATCTCCTTCAGATTAAACCTGGGTTCTAGGTTCTGTACAATGGTCTAGGGTCCTACATGACCTTAGTCCCTGTCTTAGTTAGGATTTTACTGCTGTGAACAGACCCCATGACTAAGGCAAGTCTTATAAGGACAGCATTTAATTGGGCTGGCTTATAGGTTCAGTGGTTCAGTCTATTATCATCAAAGCAGGAAACATGGCAGCATCCAGGCAAGCATGGTACAGGAGGAGCTGAGAGTTCTACATCTTCATGTGAAGGCTGCTAGCAGAATACTGAATTCCAGGCAGCTAGTATGAGGGTCTTAAAGCCCACGCCCACAGTGACACACTACTCGAACAGGGCCATACCTACTAATAGTGCTACTCCCTGGGCTGAATGTATACAAACCATTACAGTTCCTATCCTCAGTTACTTTTTAGTCACTGTTCCAGCCAAGTTGATTTCATGTCTAATCTTTACAGTGGCTGTGTCTTTGGCTAGAGTACTCTTTTCCTAGAAATTTAATGCTTAACCTCCTCCTCCCCAGGACATCTTTGCCAAAGTGTCCCTGAGGATCATTTTAAATTACATTGCTAATATTCTCTAGCACTCACAAGTTTCACTAAGGTCTTTTATTTGCATATAACTCTTCACTTTCTAATGCACAATACTATTTACTGAATTATTGTTTGTGATTTACTATTTGCCTCCACCAGATGGACTGTAAATTTCACATGGATGGGAATTTGGGTTTGTTTTGTTCACTGTTTCATCCCAAGTGTCATGAATGGTGGGTAGTATTTCATGCATGCTCATGTGTTGAATAAATGAGGTTGAAAATAACCCAGATGTTGTGTAAGGAAGATTGAGGATTCCACAGCAGACACCTGGGACCAAGGAGGGATTAATGAAGGACATGCAAGTCATTCCCCTCCAAATCATCAGCACTGTGTATGACATCTGATTTTTAAAATGATGGATCAGTGATTACAAGGTCAAGCTTGGCTTCATTAAGGGTAGAAATCTACTGATACTTTTGCAAAGAAAGAGCCAATGCAAAGAGCATGTATGAAGACATGATCTTGTCATCCGCATGCAGCCAAAGAATGAAGTGAGAAGCATGTGGTTCACAAAGCAAACAAACTGACTGAATCAGAGCTTAGCTTCCTTTGGATGCACTTGTCTAAGTTCACGTCTATAATAACTTGTCATAGATCAGAATCAATCTCAAGCGACAAATGACTGCACAATGAGTAATCCTTTTCATATGATTTCCTGGGAAAAGCAAGATTATAGACACACAGAACAGACCTACAATTGCCACATGTCAGGCATAGGGAAGAGGCTGCTGCTGAAGGGTCAGCTGGTCCAAGGGAATCCCTTGGGGTATTAGGACTGGTCTGTTTCCTGTTTTGCATGCTGGTGAGAAGAGTCTCTGCATATATTAAAATTCTTAGAACTGTGAACCAGAAGAAAAAATTGAATACCACTACATGTAAATTTGTTTAAAATGACATCCCCTGTTGACAAGATACTGCTGATGCATTGCTAAAATCTAAGCTGGAGGCTACCTGGTCGTAAATTTGAAATAAAATGGAAGCTTAATGGTCCCTAGGCTCCTCATGATGCTTACATTGAGCATCTATAGATGATCAAGGAGGACTCCTCTGGGTCCAGATATTTACATTTGTCCAGTCATGCACTATTTGGCAATGGAAAGTTCTGGGTTGTGTTTACTCTACGGTGTCGTTTGTTAATCCCACTCTGTTCAAGAGGGCCGGTCATCTCTACGTGTGCTGTCAACTAACAAGTAAAAGAGGTATACAACAGTCATATTTGTGGCTCCCACTTTCACAACAGGCCTGATAGTCTCAGGAACTGTATATGCTTCGATATGCTTTGCCTTTAAACTTCCTTATTTCAGGTTTCTATTAACTGGTTCTTTTATAGGAGGCCGGTTTCCTGCAATTACGGTGTGTTTGATACTTGCTTAAAGCACAAGTTGTTGTCTTTTACAACCCCTGCTTACTCCACCTCACATTTGTGTTCTATTCGAATTCCAAATTAACATGTGGTATTAATTTAATAAACTTCATCTGTGAGTTTGATGTTATTGCATCTATTAGTATGGTAATACCTTATTTTTGTGTGTATCTTACAGTTGGACACCTACTTTTATCTGTGCAGCATCTTTTCATCTCTTAATAAGAAGTGAAATTGACATTCAGGTAGTATCATTTCCATTTTAAGAATTCTGACTCAGAGATCTAAATTGGTTAAGTAACTTTCTCAAGGTCACATGACCCATCAGACAAGCCCTGGGAGAATTAGATTCCATTAAATGCATGAGGTCAGCCATCTTCACTTCTTTTTTGAAAAATGAATCCTCACACCATTTTATGCGACTATGAAATGTATCAGCATACAATCGTGTTCTTTGCCTTGTCCTTTAAAACGTGGGTGAATACTAAGTAACACAGATGTTTGACTCAATTACCATATGAAATCCCATAGGCTCTTCAGCACCAAGTCACACTTACATTTTTATTTATACTGCCGAGAGGCTATCTTGTAAGTACTGTAGAATGCCCTCCCTGGTCACCAGAATCACACCCAGTTTATAGGTTGCCTTTTAGACCTTAACAGGTTGAGGAATTGCAACTCTATGTAAGATATCCTGAGTGGGTGAGTGTAGGTGGTTTAGCTACATGTCTTTGACACATTTATTTGACACATAAATAAATAAATATGAAGGTTTTGCTCAGGAAATTTAAAAGCCAATCAAGTTCACCTGAAAACAGATTTATCTACAGCAAAAGGCTTGTGGAGGGAAGTGAAGAAACTGAACAAGGGTTTTGGGGTCCCTACCCACTCTTGAAGCTCACACTGTATACACCAACTCCTATCAGAGACATTACTTTCTGAGAGGAAGTGCCATGGTAATATACACCTTGCATGTGCTTCATATTCAAGCCAGAAAGACCAATTCTCCATCCCCCAATAACACTCCTCAATTTGATTCAGCTTTTTCCTCTCTTGGTCAGGAGGACTCTCAGGAATGACTATGTGAAGAGCTAGCGATAATAAAAGACATCAGGGCAGACAAGTATGTAAGGCAGAAATGTGTCATCTGGCCTTTTGATGCTTCCTCTGCCCCATCCTTTCTCTTCTTCAGGTTACGTGTCAGCTGTCATGGCAGCCCTTGCTAGCTCCTGATTTTTAGTATATGAGACTTCTAGCTCTATCTCCTCACTTCTGTTCATCAGTGACTATTCCTTAGTCACAGTATTATGTTGTTCAAAGTGTGTTTCAAGTCATGCCACCCACCTCATATCTGAGGGGACAGAATGAACTCTACTTTATTCTGAACTCCACCCTTTACCCAGCATTCTCGAAACACTTCTCACCTTTAATCCACGTGGAGTATAACTGTCTGCCTCTCTGATGAGAGATTCCCAGGATACTGGTTCCTATACATGTTTTAGTTTTCATCAGACATCCAGAAAAGTACCTGATGCTTACTAAATGCTCAATGAATATCTTTTGGTTACATAAATAAATAAATAAATAAACAAACACTATTTTAGAATTCATATATATTGATATAATGGAGGAAACAAAACCAATAAAATACAAAAGCTGACTGAAACAATGACGAATGAAACCCCTTTGTTTCAGGAAATCACATGTTAGACTCCACTCAGGGCCCTTGGATTATAAGTCATCTGATCTACATGGTAATTTCTCTCTCAAGATCATCTATTCAGAAGGGTGTACTTTCTGTCTTTTTATTGACAAACTTATCTGAATCTGTTTGGCTGTTTGTCCAGCTCGTGTGTGTGTGTGTGTGTGTGTGTGCGCGGCCGCATGTATGCTTAACTCTGGGTCAAGCCCATCATTTGAAAATCTGCATCATTCTAGAATGTATGATTCTCACTAGTCTTGACATATATTTGAGTTTCTTACTCCATCCTGTGTCTTCACGTTTGGGTGTCTGTAATACCCCAGGGGCGTCTGTGGTCCTCCTCAACTCATGCTTCCTTTGCTTTGCTTTAATAACAAAGGCTAGCAGAGTGGACAGTGAAACATTATGAATTCAAGTGATAGCCAACTATTAGACATTCATCTCTTTATCCTGAAACACCTTCTGTCCTTTAAGAGCTCATTCTCCAAATTTGTATTAAGGTGTTTTTTAATCTTAAATCTGATCTAACCCAATTCAAATAGTGCAGTGAAATTATGGGAAAGCAGTGGATGAAACTCGGTTGGTTGTTCAGATTTATTTTCCTTCAGATATTCAATTTAGTTTAAAAGAATTGAATTCATTTGCCATGTTCTCTTTAGGAAGCATTGTGAGAAGTATAATTTAAAACTGTGCTCTCTTTTGCATGGTCTCTGCAAGAAATAAAAGGGGGCTCACAATACGTGTTTCTCCTATAATGAGGGCTCTGTTCTGTCTGTCTGCCTCTGTGTGAATTGCTCCTTCAGACAGAAAGTTAAAACTATAATGAGTCAAAATTCTCCCAGGGCCTAAACTGCTCCTAGGGAGTAAATGAGACATCTTTTCATGCTTAACTCTTTCAGATCCCCAGACACTCTGGAAAAAGTTGCTAGTGGTTTAAGAAGCTCATTTTTGCTGTCAAAGCTGTCTCATTAGCTAATGGTGACCATTTCCAGACCATTTTTTTTTTCTAAATTAAAATACCTAGTATAGATTCTCCCAACAGCAACAGCAGCAACAACAACAAAAACAACAGAAACCACCATCTTTCTCTGTCTACTGTTTCTCAAAAGGACGGTAAGAACAATTTCCTAAGTAGTAAAACTCAACTTTTGAAACCTAAGTAAGAATCCTCAGCAAAGCTTGCTCATGTCAGCCCAGCCCAGCCCGAGGGACCAAACTCCACATGCATCAGGAGAGAAGGCAGACGGGCCTGGGTAACAGGAACACATTGGGAACAGGGCATAGTGAATAGTTTCTTGGCCTACATAGCATATTCAAGAGAATGTCATAATAAAACCCAAGTGGAAGAATAGTTCTTATGGACAGAAGTATTTTCATTAAAGAATTTTGAATCAAATTATTCCTTCCAAATTCTAAAACAAAGTAGTGGATTTAAACAAATGACCTCATGAGGCAGTTTAAGAAAAAAGTTATTCTAACTCAGTAGGGTTTAGCAGCCCTCAACAAAATTTTATTTAATTTGTCCAGGTCAAATTTACCTTCACCAGGAAAAATATAATAGGGTAATATTGTGGGCTGAGCACAAAGGGTGGGCTGGAGAATTGCACAGCGAAGGGCCAGGAGGAAGCAGGATTATTAAGGAAAGAAACTCCAAGAAAATGAATATAATTTTGAATTCAGGATAAACCAGACCCACAATAGATTCTTATCAAGTCCCTATTCATGCATCTCGGGAAATTGATTTGCACATTCTGAGTTCATAGCTATCTGGCTTTATATAATGTCACCTTCCTGTGTTCTAATGACTAAGATGAATGTCCCCAGCCCTGGCTATTTTGATTAGTCATTTCCTTATTTTTGTTCTGTAATAGTGTTGGGAGGTTCAGCACAAGACAGATGTTGTATTCAAAAGAGTGTCAATGATATGTGCCCTCCGACAGATTTCTAGGGAGCAAATTAGTAGGTTCCTTTTCATAGTTTTAAAAGATTTACTCTTTTTTTCAATATATTTAGGGTGTATGTAGAGGGATCTATTTGTGCCCATGTATTTAAAAATCATCAGACATACACAGCCCAGCCTGGATTGTTATTAACGCCTTCAGGACATAACTCTAAAGAATTACTGATAATACTTAGTCTCTCATTACCTGGGAAGCTATTCACAAGTCTAGTAGATCATCTAGCAGCCCAGTAAAATGCTTTGTCAATAGCACAAAATGTTCAATCCATGCCAGGAATATAACGGAGTTGGCCAGCTTAATCTCATAATTCATTTAAAATTTTTTGTGTGCATGGATGTTTGCATATGTGTAAGTATGTGTGTGCATATTCCTGTATGGGAAGGTAACATACAGGTAACTATACATTCGTGTGAACAACCTTAGATGTTAACCTTCTTCAACACTATGCCATTTGCTGTTTTTTCCTGAGACAGATCTCTGGCTGACACGGGGTTTGCTGAGTATGACAAGGTGGGGTCTACCTGCTACTGACTCACCAGTGCTGGGATTATAAGCTCACGGGGCTGTGCTTAACTTTCCATTTTTACACGGGTTTTGGGGATTGAACTCAGGTCCTCAGGCTTGCATGGTGTGTTGTATAATTTTATGTCAACTTAACACTAGCTAGAGTTATCTAAAAAGAAGAATCTCAATTGAGAAAACACCTCCATAAGATCCAACATAGAACATTTCTTATTTATTTATTTATTTATTTATTTATTTATTTATTTATTTATTTAGACAGGGTTTCTCTGTATAGCTTTGGCTGTCCTCGAACTCTCTCTGTAGACCATGCTGGCCTCTAACTCACAGAGATCCACTTGCCTCTTCCTCCTGAGTGCTGAGATTAAAGGTGTATGTGATCACCACCTAGACATCAGGCATTTTCTTAGTCAGTGATAGATAGGGAAGGGCCCAACTTATTGTGGGTAGGGCCATCTCTGGGCTGGTGTCCCAAGCCATGAGGAGTAAACCAGTAAGCAGCACCCCTCCATAACATCAGTTCCCACTTCCAGGTCCCTCTCCTGCTTGAGTTCTTATCCTAACTTCCTCTGATGATGGATTACAATCTAGAAATGTAAACTGAATAAACTCTTTCCTCCCCATTTGCTTTTGGTCATGATGTTTCATTACAGGAATGGAAACATTAAGGCACACCACACAGCAAGCAAATTTCATCAACCTGAACTCTCACTGGCTTCTCCCATAGCATCTTATTGTCACAAGCAAAGCAAGAGACCCTTCTGGTGATACAGTTCACCATGTGCCTCTTTCCTTTTAATACCACCATGAAAAATAGAAATACAGTCGTAGTGACATCTTACGGCCTAGCAGTTCTAGTCACAGTGTGGAAATAGATGGGACAAGTTAGTTTCATTTAAATATCTATCTTTTTATCATGTGGTTTGTTCATGTTGGTCCCATGAGACCTGTTTAAAGAACTTTCCTCTCCCTATCCCTGAACTTATTAGATGTGGAAGTCAGAATTACCTTGTTCATTGAATTTATTTTAGGTCACCATGAAGCCATTTTCACCCATTTTCTTTCTACAGGGGAGTAATCACTTTATGTGCTTCTAAGTTCCAATAAGAAGATTGTTATACAAGATGTCTTCATAAATTCAGAACATGAACTGAAGATTTCTTTTCTCCCCAAATAACCATTGAGAAACTCAAGGCACGTCTTTCTTAAAGAGAATGCTCTCATAATACCCAAAAGGAAATTCCTATGAATTAATGCAGTGATAAATACCGCAGATATAGCCCCTCAATATATAGTAACATGCTGTTTTCTAATTAGGATGCAGTAGGATCCACAAAGTCTTTCATATTAACATCCAGAATTAGAATAACGTGTAAAAGACAACACTCAGGCACTTTCTCCCATCATGTGCTTTCAGTGAAAGCTGACTAATTTTTGCTTAATGTAATGGAATTATGGAATGACTCTGACTGAAATAACGGATTTGTTGGTAGTGTTGTAAGTCAGTGATTAGCAGAATTTTTCTTTCAATTTTGTCATTGTTTAGGAGATCATAGGAAATGAAAATACAGATACAAATGTAATATAGTTCTGGTGTTTGGAGCTTAGTTTCTACCAAATGCAATTTATTTTTTGCCAGGACATAAAGCAATTTCTAACCTTTCACTGTTCAACTAGTTGAAATGAGTATAAATCTAAGAAGTAGCCAACAGAGTTATTGAAGGCTTACTTCGTGGGTAGCAGTGCATAATGAAGTGTTTAATGGGATTGGTAGGCGTTTCCTCTGGACCAAAGCATATGTTCAGTCTGGGCTGTTACTAATATGTTCATTGGAAGTTGGGGGATGGGGCAGGGAATAAGGGAGGTGAGTGGGCATTTGTTTGACATTTGTTGCATGGTTGGGGAAATGATGAAACACTGTGAAGAACCACTAACTGATGTTTTGATTCTATGTGTCGAATAGTTCACCATAAAACATAATTTCATTTCATTTGCATGATATTGAGGACAGTGAGAGATTTAAAAATCTGAGACTGCTAAGTCTACAGGCAAGGTACTCTCTACCTGAGCCTGAGCTTAATGTGGTCCATAGATGACAAAGCCAGTTTCTAAGTTACCAAAGATGCCATTTTGCAGAGAGAAAGTCTTTTTACCAGAGAGTAGATACAGGCAGAGCATCCTGCCTGAGATGCTGGGAAAGTGTTACTGGAAAGCATGTACAGGCAGAGCATCCTGCCATGGGTGCTAATTTCTAAAGCTGGAGAAAAGGACCCTTTCCAATTGCAAAGTTATAAATGTCAGTTTACCTATTCAAACTCAAGGAGAGGCTGAGAGAGATTGGGGGATGGGAGAGGAGCATCTATACTCTTAGGGTGCAATGTCTTAGAACTTCTTTGTTTTTCAGCCTTGAACCCCAAAACTATAAGTGCCAGGGCTCAGTTATTGACAGGACAAATTCCACTGAGTCAGTTCAAGGTGGAATGTCTCCACATGCCTGGTCTCAGGAGAATAACTGTCATAGTTTGAGTAGAGGCTCACTTGAGAACACAAAACCTCCAAATGAACTGACGTCCAAATTGCTCTGTCTTGAATCATGGGAGCCATCAGTGCCTCGCATCCTGGAGACCTGCATTTAGGCCTGCATCTTTTCAACTATGTGTCTGTTTGAAGTCTGTGAAAACTCTGTTTAAGTATAAACTTCATACCAAAATGCCAAATATTTTGCCATAACAAAACTATGGATTTTCATTTAAAAACAATGAAGAAAATAATCATGAAAACTTTAAATTTCAGCCCTTAAATTTAAAAACAAAAACAAAACAGAAACCCTCATGTTTTCTTTGTTGCCATGTTTCTAGAAGAGTGAAGCACCAGGGGAGGCTCACACTCACCTCATGGGATCTTAAGTTTTAATTCTCATTCTTTCCTTTATCACAACAGGGTCTAATTTTGTGGACATATGTAAACCCCAATAGATAGATGATAGATAGATAGATAGATAGATAGATAGATAGATAGATAGATAGATGATAGATAGATAGATAGATAGATAGATAGATAGATAGATAGATAGATGATAGACAGTCAGACAGATAACAAGCAGATAATACTTCCCTTTGCCCTTTGGGAAAACTAAAATCCACTCACAATTTTAACTTATACTCTGTTATCCTCTTCAACTCATCACGTATGACTAGAAAGCAGAAAACAAAGCAGTTTTCCACGAGAACTCTGAATGACGAGGCTCTGTTACCCCATAACTTTCTACCCTGCTAGCGCATCAGGCAGAACATACAGACTCTTCTAGACTTAACTCCCTGTGTCTACTCAAGTGGGAGACAAGCAGCTAAGTTATAACTGAGTCCTGAAAACTGAACCTGCACTCTGGGTTGTAGTGCACAGCCAGGTCAGGGTGATTTCTAGAAGTAGAATAAACAAGCAGATGGTCACTCCCCATTCAGATAGATCTCCATTGTATTCGCCATCTCCAAAATACATTGCCTACCCATCACCTTCACAATGTTGGTCTCAGCCTGTGTATCCCCTGAATTATGACTTACCTTGTTCAGTTAAAGTGACTACTTTCAAAAACTTTAGCTAACCAAGTTACTTTGATCCTAGGCAGTGTCTTCTGAGGAAGCATTTTTTTTTCTATGTTAAGGTTGAAATGACAGCCATTAAAATGTTCATCTCTTAGCAGAATTGAAGACAGGAATAGATTTATGGTTTCCAAGGGGGAAGTTGATACTATTAAAGGCAGCTCAGTGCCTCATGGTGGTCCTACCTTGACTGTGGTAGCCACATAAATTTGCATGTTATGAAATTGAATCAACTAAACACAAAGGTTTTTCTTTTTCCTTTCATATTTTTTTTTTTTTTGTCAATTAGTGAAATTAAAGTTAGCAGACTGTCCTTGTCATATTCCTGATACACACACACACACACACACACACACACAACACACACACACAAAGTGTTCCCATTGGGGGAAAAGTAGGCAAGGGATATGCAAAGTTACTCTGTATTGTTTTTTGTTTGTTTTGTTTTGTTTGTTTGTTTTACAACTCCATAGGACTTTCTACTTATGTTAAGATAAAAACAATAAAAAACATGCAAGGTTCTCTGTTAATTTGACTTTTAGACAATTGCTCTGTGTGGTGTGTGTGTGTGTGTGTGTGTGTGTGTGTGTGTCCAAGTTCTGTGTGTTTGTGTTCACTGCAGTATTTGGGATACATTTTTGTTGTTTATCTGAGATACAGTTTTGGTCAGGTATATTCTATTTGCTTGCTTGTGAGAAGAGGGTTGATATGTACTCAGGCTAGCCTAGAACTTGGGGTCTCCCTGCCTCTCTACCTTCCCTTCTAGTATTAGGATTAAAGGACACCATCACACTGAGGTAGGCATCTTGTATTTTATATGATAGTCATGCATTTAATCTGAGATAGAGAGCAGAATAGCTTTGTAAGTGCATTACTGATGGAGAAAAAAATCACATGTGCTTAAGGTAAGAGAACAGTTGACAGCTTCAGTAGTAGCCAATGGTTGGTTGTATTTTACTCTGCCCCACATAAGGTGAGCAGCTAGGGCCATTCTCTTCCTGTAAAAAATCAGCTCCTCCATTTTGTATAACATTAGACTGACAAATTCTAGCATTCCTTTGGCCCTGGGGTTTATGACTTCTCTCCCCATCTTGCTCTATACTCATGTAGCATGACCTGCATGGCAATAGAAAACGATTGGTCTAAGAAGTTACCTTGCAAGTTCAACTCCCTCACACTACTGCATCCTGTATCCCACAAAATACAACACACATTAGATTCTGTAGGTACAGTGTGGGAATATGTGCTGTACAGGATGCGGGCAATTCTTCTGACTCTGAAAAGAGACAACCACAAGTTTTGAAATGACTGCCAGGATAAGCAGTGTGGCTTAGGGAAAGACTGCTCTTGGATTGAGGAGCTCTGGATGTGATTCTGGCTTTTGTCATTTACCAGCCCTGAGAACTAAAAAGGACCCTTAGCCTCTCCAAACACTGACTTCTTCCTTATGCAAAATGGGCATATTTACATCCCCATGGCTAATGCCCTTAGAAAATGCTGTGAGGTCTGGGAAAGCACATAAAATAAACTGGCTCCTTATAACCTGGTATTGTCCTCAGTCCTTCAGCTCTGTGAACAGGGGAGTCTCTGAAATTGTTCAAGCCAAGATTGACACATCATTCACTCCATCAGATTCTGTGACTTTCTGTCGGGTCTCTCAAGACAAGGAATCATGATTCTTACTAGAGAAGCAATTTTAAAGTAAGAGACACAAGCATTCTCAAATTGTTTATGTCTTTATATTTAGATCATTGCTCCTAATCATTTTCAGAGTAGTTTAGCTTATCCATGTTCCTTTTTTAAATGGAAAGAATTTTGAAATACTTAATGCTTTCCCAAAAACTTCCTGATGAAAATCTTGGAATCTTAGTTTTCTTTGAAAGTTAATATTAAAAGTATCTGATTAATTTGAAAGAAAACATTTGCCTCCTCCAGTTCCTATATTCACCACTTCTATTTTAAAGTAAGAAAATACATTTCCTAATGATTTTCAGATTATAAAGCTTAATATTTTAAACTCACATTTTAGGAGAAATACCTATGAATCCCTTTTATTATATAATTCCTAATTTTCACACACATAAAAAAGTCCTCAAAAATCTTGATGAAAAGATATAAAGAGAAAAGAATGATTTTTTATAACATTGGAAAGAAACATGGCTAACTGACAAGACCAAATGTCAGCTCTGTTGTCAAAAGGAATGAGAAAGTGTGTGTGTGTGTGTGTGTGTGTGTGTGTGTGTGTGTGTGTGTGTTGTGTGTGTTGTGTGTGTTTGTATGTTAGTACTTGTATAAACCCCAAGGAGTTGGGCATGCTCAACAGGTACTTTACCATCAAACTATACCACCAGTTTGCCCTCCATTTGCGATGAGGTCTTGAAGTCTGTAATGTAAGACTCATTAAGCAGCCCATGGGATCATTAGTCTTGGAATCCTCCTACCCCAGCCTCCCAAATAACTAGAAATATAGTCCAGCATCAATAAGATGAGTATAAAGTTCTATTTTCCTTGTTCCTTTGAAGATTGGCTTGCTAACTGCAGAGTTATGACAGTCTAAAGTGTGAGGTTATTAAATACAGTGACACACGTAGACCATTGAGGGAATGAAGTACTTCTGAGGCACATTCATGAATCTGGACAGTAGACTCTGTAGACATGCACTTGGCTCATACTTCCTAGGTAAACTTTGATAAACAGTTCAGTTTATTCTTCCAAAGCTCCATTTGAGGCTAGAGAGATTGCTCAGTGGTTAAGAATACTTTCTGGTCTGACAGAGTATCAGAATACAGATCCCAGCATCCATGTGAGGTGTCTGACAGCCTGTATAACTCCAGCTTCAGGGATCCAACACCCTCTTCAGGTTTCTACAGGTACCTCCATTCATGCCTTGATATCCAAATGCAGACACATCATATTCACATAAATAAAAAATGAAATGTCTTTAAAATGTTCTACTTGCATTGCTGTGGAAATGGAACTTTCAGTCTTAAATATTATTAATAGTAACAAATAAACAATACCTTTTATATCCCATATGCACAGTAATAATGGAATGTAGATATCCATTAAAATATAGCAATATCATGGTTTGCATCTCCCTGGTTGGCAAAATTAACCAAATCCTTGACCAAAAATCCCTAGAAATAATTAGTGGAAGAAGAGAATGGCAATGTTGTATCTCTGTGGAGGCAATTCTGCGGCCTCAAGTTTACTTCATATTCAGACAATAAAAATAATGCTATCAAATGAATGAAAATTATACACCTCCAGTTCACACACCTTACCCACACACTAATTGTCTTAGAGTTTTATAGTACAGGGATTCCACACAAACATATTAGGTCAGACTCCATGTCCCTCAACTGTAGTCTTTGCTGATCTTGGACAACTGAAGGTAGACAAATGAAATTATTCAACACTTTCAAAACATTAGCCTGTTTAGTTGAAGTATCAGAAAATTAGCTTTCTCTTGGTGTCTGTGTGATAACAAAACCAAACACATGGAAAGACAACTCTCCATGGAAACTGGCTGGCTAATAGTCTGTCTGCAGATTCTGATTTCTTTATATCATAAAGCAGAAAAAAAATTATAATAACCAGTGCTACATGTCACCCATCATTCCTGGGATTCTTCGACAATACAAAGATTTACATATACCCACACACTGAATATTGTTCTTTAGAACTATTTGTCTTCATACTGACAAGATTAGAACTCACTCATGCTCATCATATACTGATCTCCCTTATACAGAAATGAGGAGGCCAGAGTGTTTTGATAGAGGTTAGGGTTTCAAAATTACTGCTTTCTTCTGAATAAATACCTTCTAGAAAGGTAGGCCTGGAAGGAATCTTGCCCATCACCCTCAGGCCTCACCTGAGTTTCAAAGACACACATACCTACTGAAGACCCAGGAGGTGATGGGTCTGGACTAGAACTCAGGTGCTGAGTCTCAGGCTAACATTTCCTCAATTAAACCATGTAAACTAGTGATATATAATAGAAGATATTTAACCAAGTGTGGGTTTATAGGTATAAATGGCAGCAATAATAAAAATGAGAATAGTTTTTAGTAGAAAAACATTAGTAGTTGGCATTATGCTACCACTCATTTGCTTTGATCTAAAGAGTTAAAAGAGTTAGGAACTTGCTCACCATCACAGAATTAATAAGTAGTAGAGTCAAATTCTAAGCCAGTTCTATCTGAATACACTAGCAGATCTTTAGCGATCTCCTAAAGTATAATAATGTTTATAGAATAATATTAAGAAATGTAGCAGAAAAAGACACTCTCTTATCCCTATTCCTACTTACATCAGAAACCATGAACATCACCTCTCAATTTAAGTACAGATGTAGATGCTGTCCATTATCACTGGGGAAAACCAAATGAACTCTTAGAAACATGGTTAGTATGCCAATCATCTCCAATCCTGGAAATTGTAGCTCTGAGGACAAATGTTATCATTGCACTAAAAAAGATGGCATTCATTTAAATAAAATCGAAGGTTCTTGCTCAGTCATAACCCAGTTCCACCACAGGCACCTGTCATTAACCCAGCACATAACTCTTGAATTCAGGCTGACAAAGGCTTTAGAAAAGGCAGCCAGGCTATTAAACATTCATACATATATTGAGTAGAGATTTATTTTTTTCAGCCACTCATTCCTCACAGACAGAAAAGGTAAGGTGTGTATTGAAGAAGGAACTGTTTCCCCAGGACAGTTCAAAATAGGGGGAGTCACTATGTAGCAATTTCCTTACAATTGCATACTTGCTTAGCTTATTAAATTTTGAAGAGGTTATCAATTTGGAATATAACCCAAAGAGTTTATGTTTCATAATTTTACTTTATTGCTGAAATATTTATGCAAATATTCAGTGTAGGAAGATGCTGCCAGATGGAAATGCAATAGTTGTGGAATTCTTCCTGGCATTTCCGACAGAATGTATAATATCGAATCACTTTATGCTAATGTTTTGCAAAGGAATACATATTTTATAGCTACTTTGAAATGCAAATTTAAAAAAAAATCTGAAAACTCTCAAAATCATGCCAATGTAAAGTAAACTAATATAAAAAGAAGGAGTTGGGTAGATAAGTTACAGCCATGCCAGATTAACTGGGTTTTGGTAAAAGTAACGAAACGTTTCTTTATGCCTGTTGTGTAAATACACTTTGACATTTAGAGATAGAGCTGTGTTTTGACAGAGTTAATATTAAGCCCAAGATCTTGTGACACCTGAATGATGCCTTCTGAGGCTCATCCCCACGCCACTTCCTCAGACCTGCTTTCATCTCGCAGGAATCAATGAGGATGGTTTGAGAAGTTTGTTGTATCCAAGCCTGAGCGGCCAGCTCGAGCTATGCACAGGTGACTTTGAGTCTTGAGAGGATTAACTTGGTTTTTTATCAAACATCATCTCTTACTAATACTTGTTCACTACAGCTTATCAAGTGAGTTATACTGCCACACTTTATTATAGCTTGTCAGAATCCTCACCATATCCTAAGCCTGTCACTACTAAAGCCTGTGCTCACAACCTGGCGTTTACCTCTCAGACCTGTGAAATGACATTAGCATGCAGAGCTTTCTCACTGAGTTCATGGACCTATTTTCTCTTTGCACACTGGGATATATTTCTTCCGGGATTAAAAAAAAAAAAAAAAAGCATTGTATTTTAAAAGGTATGATTCTTCTTGACAATGATTTCAATTTATGTTCTCTATTTTGAGCTATTTTACCACTAATTATGACTCTGAGACTGAATCTGGGCAAGAAAAAAATCTTTCTTGTGAATGATTAAAATGATAAAGCCCAAACTTTGATTAAAATAACCATTTTGGCTCACTCCATGGCCTAAATATACCCTAGAGTATTTTCTCCTGTCCCATCTTCCCCAGTCTCAAAGATATTAAAGAACAGCAAACACATCAATGCCACTGGGATTTTTGCAGATAACAGAATATTGAAATTCAGTAGAACTGATTGAAAGATACTGCTGAATTCCCTATTAATCAAATATATTACACTGATAATAAAATCCATTGCGTTTGGAACTAGTCATTATCGCACTCATGAAACTCCAGTTTCGCAGGCAGGTGTGTGACATAGCTTTGTAGTGTTGGAGAACTGGCTGATGGACAGGAGTGTCTAAGAAGACTAGTTCCTTGTATGATGCTTCAACTCTGATAATTTCTGTCTGACATAACTATGTGCAAGGACTGGAATTCCTGATTCCGCATGATCACTCTCATCTGCTTTCTCTCACTAGAAGGCACTTGACAGAACACCCACTGCTTTCTGGCCCACTCTTTTTCCTTTTCCTAGGAGCCCACAGACACAGAACTACTTTCTATGTATAGTTTTGGTCTTGTTACATACTTCTGCAGCCCTACGTGGAGACTATCTGGGTATCTCTGTGGAGGACAGAATGTGTGAGGAACTCAGATACAGCCAGTTGAATGTGAAGCCATGAGGAAAAGGGGAGAACAACAGACTCTCCCAGCCTGCCTTATTAGAATCCCTGACCGAGACCGTAAATGAGCCCCAGCCCAGCAGTGCGTTCTCATTCTGACAATTTGCCCTTAAAGTCACCTTGTATTTGCAAATCCCAAACTGAGATCCTGGGAATTTTATTTATCAATGAAGAAATTTGAGTCTACTTTTTTTCCTGAGAGTGCAGACATTAAACTTTTACACAAAACTCTTGCTCATGCCATTAGAATTCTAGAATGAATCGCTATATGGCACCCCCATGCACACCAATGACCATAGTAACTTCACCTTTGCATGCCAATGACCACAGCAACTTCCCTCACTAAGACGAGATGCTGTGGGTGATTATTCTTCACAATAAAATTACTATTCTTGACAGCGCACAAACCCGAGCTAATGCAAAGTGAATCATGTGGCTGCCGACACATTTGAGGTAAATTAGGAATCACCATCTGGCAGAGAGTGTCTCTTCTTAAAATTGCTCTCTCCTTTTTTAATTAAAATGTGTTTTAATTAAAAATAGACATGTCAAGAAGGCTGTATATCAATTACATGACTGACAATATGCTTCCATTTTTTTTTTTCAAAAACATATGAACCAGGAATGGGATGTCATGTTATCTCTCAAGACAATAATGATATACAGCATACAGAAAGTGAGGTTTGTCACCAGGAGCCATTCTATATCAGAATTCAACCAAATATTTTATGGAGTGTTATTGCTTTGAAAAAGAACATTAAAGGGATATTTACTACTTATTTTATGCAACTATTGGGGTTTTCATTCATCCTTCACCATGAATGGTTTGCAAAAAGCTCTCAAATGTTCTCAGCAGCCTAGTGAGTGAACCTGGAAATTCCAAGACAAGTCCTTATTGCCCAGTCTATCCTGTGTCTGTGTACGTGTGTGTGCACACATGCTTACATACACATGTACCTGTGAATATAGAAACCAGAGGTCAATCTGCATTTCATCAGGAACTATTTATATTGTTTCTTTGAATCAGGTTTTCTCACTATGACCTATGGCTTGCCAATTCTGGTAGCCTATCTGGCTAGGTTGCCCCAGGAACCTGCTCATTTCTGCTGTCCCAGTGCTAAGATTACAAGTGCAAACTTTTACATGATCTAGGGACTGAACTCAAGAACTCACGCTTGAGTGGCAAACACATTCTCTCTTCAGTTAACTCTTCTTGAGTGAGTTATCTTTTCAGCCCCTTGAGCTCCCTTTGAGCACCTCTGGGTCCCTTTCCAGAATTAAAAAACACTAAGTGCAGCAATGTAATGGGGAGGCTGTGGTACATGACAGTGAAGGGTAAATATTAAAGTCACAGGAAGGATAGGTGGCACATCACATACACGTTTGTGTGTGTGTCTGTGTATGTCTGTCTGTGTGTGTATCTGTGTATGTGCATCTGTGTGTGTGTATGTGTGTGTGTGAGAGAGATGGGGGAGAGAGAGAGACAGAGAGAGACAGAGAGAGACAGAGACAAAGAGAGAGACAGAGACAGAGACAGAGACAGAGACAGAGACTAAGAGATGTTGTCAGATAAGTAAGTCTCCATGGCATGAAAGAGTCCCATAATAATTATGTTAAGCTCTAAGTGTTTAAAGTTTAAACACCAATGGCCACAATGAGACACATTTTAGCAAGAGTCATGTAGTTTTGAACTTTGATTTTCTCAATTGCCACATATAACCAGTGTCTACTTTCTTTAAAAAATGTTTCCCAATGCTTTATCTATCAGTTTGTTTTATTATGCTCCTTGGTGTTACTATAACTTAGTTTAGAAAAGAAAACCTTTCTTTTTAATTGGTATTTTATCTGCACACAGTGCCCAAAGAGGCTACCAGAGGGCCTCTGCTTCCCTGGAACGGTCATGATACACTGTTGTATGCTGCCACATGGGTACTACAACCTGGGTCAGCTAGAAGAACAGCTAGTACACTTTAAGCACTTCTTAAGATTTGCATTTCCCTGATGACTAAGGATGTTGAACATTTCTTTAGGTGCTTCTCGACCATTCGAGTTTCCTCAGTTGAAAATTCTTTGTTTAGCTCTGTATCCCATTTTTAAATAGGGTTATTTGGTTGTCTGGAATCTAATTTCTTGAGTTCTTTGAAGCTCATGAAGAAGGAAGACCAAGTGTGGGTGCTTTGGTCGTTTTAGAAGGAGTAACAAAATACTCAAGGGAGCAAATATGGAGACAAAATGTGGAACAGAAACTGAAGGAGAGGCCATCTGGAGACCATTCCACCTGGGTATTCATCCCATGTGCAGTCACCAAAGGTAGACACTGATGTGGATGTCAGGAAGTGCATGCTGACAGGAGCCTGATATAGCTGTCTCCTTAGAGGTCTGCCAGAGCCTGATATATTCAGAGGTGGATGCTCACAGCTAACCATTAAACTGAGCATGGGGTTCCCAATGGAGGAGTTAGAGAGAAGACTGAGGGAGCTGAAAGGGTTTGTGGCCCCAGGAGGAGAGCAACAATACCAACCAACCAGAGCTCCCAGAGTCTAAACCACCAGCCAGGGAGCACATAGGGAGGGAAGCATGACTCCAGCTGTATATGTAGGGAGAATGGCCTTGTTGGGCATAGGTGGAGGAGATCCTTGGTCCCATGAAGGCTGGACGCTGAATGTGGGGGAATTCGAGGGTGAGAATGTGGGAGTGGGGGGTAGGTGGGGGAACATCCTTATAAAAGTAGGAGGAGGGGGATGGGATAGGGGGTTCCTAGGTGGAGGGGGGAATGGGGTAAGGGGATAACATCTGAAATGTAAATAAAATATCCAATAAAAAAGAATAAAATAAAATAAAGTCTCAAAAAAATTATTAATTTATTTTATGTATATGAGTACACTGTCTCTGTCTTCAGACACACTCAAAGAGGGCATCAGATCCCATTACAGATGGTTGTGAGGCACCATGTGGTTTCTGGGAATTGAATTTGATACCTCTGGAAGAGCAGTCAGTGCTCTTAAAAGCTGAGCCATCTCACTATCCCAGTGGTTCTCAACTGTGGGTTACGACCACTTTGGGGGTCGAATGACCTTTTTACAGAGGTCAGTAAAGACCATCAGAAAACACAGATATTTCCATCACAATTCCTACCACTAGCAAAGTTAAATTTATAAAGTGGCAATGAAAATAGTTTTATGGTTGGGGTGGGGAGGGGTTCACCATAAACTTCAAGGAACTGTGTTAAGGGGTTGCAGCATTAGGAATGTTGAGAACCACTGCTTGTGTGCTCTAGTCCCTATAGAATTCCATTTTCTTAGTAAAAGTTTCTATTTTAGAGGAGTTTTACATTTACATGAAAAATATGGAGAGAGGACAAAGTTCCAGTTTCCTTCACTATTAACAAATCAAAATTGCTACATTGTTAGCTTAAGTTTCTCTTTATCTCAGACTTGCAGAAGCACCTAGATCCTTTCCCGCTGGAGTCCCGTCTGGACACTACCTTACCTTCACTTAACCTGTCTGCATTCCTCTCCGAGTGGGTGGGTGGCGGCGCATTTCTCAGATGTTCCTCATTTTTAATGACATGGGTCAGGTATCCGGGTTCGTCATTCCCCAGAAAAGATCACAGAAAGTGCTGTCACCACATCACATCAGTGGGACTTCCTGCTAGTGCAGCACAGGCATGCTCTACAGAAACACTGTGTGTCCCCTTTGCCTTAGCTGGCATCTAGCCTTTTTTCCCTCCTCTAAGTTCTGTTTTTATTATTTTTTAAATTACTTGTCTCCATGTGAGTTTATGTACGCAAGTTCAGGGGCCTACAGAGGTCAGTCAAGGCTTTAGACTCCCTGGAGCAAGAGTTTTGGGCAATTGTGACGCACCTAATGGGAATGCTGGGAATTGAACTCTGCAAGAGCAGCACATGCTCTTAACCACTAAGTTATCTATCTCTCTAGCTCCCATCTCTAAAATTATTATCACAATGTTAATAGTTCTAAAAGATAGAATTCTTGGCACAGTATATGTATCAGTGTATATATTAACTTTAAAGATCAGGTTGAAATGTTACTTTTAAGTAGAACTAATAGAACCTAATACCAAGTGATTCGATGCCTGCAACCATCAGTTTTAATACATATTTGATTTGGATATTAAGAGTAACAATCATTGCCAGGCAGTGGTGGTGCATTCCTTTAATCCCAGCGCTTGGGAGGCAGAGACAGGCGGATTTCTGAGTTCGAGGCCAGCCTGGTCTACAGAGTGAGTTCCAGGACAGCCAGGGCTACACAGAGAAACCCTGTCTTGAAACCCGGCCCCCCACCCCCTAAAGAGTAACAATCATTACTCTCACTCTAAGAAGGGAAATTTTAAAACAGATGCCAAAAGAAGGTACCAAAACAAACCTCTGATAGGTATAAACATGTCTAAATTAAGCTCCAGAAAGTGGTACATCCTTCATGAGAGAGTAGAGATTCATAGCTGAGCCAAAGAGAGAGGGGAGGGAAGGTGCCAGCCACCATTAAGCAAATATTGAGCAGCTGCTGGTGGGCTGGCATGATGGATTATTTCCCCAGGAGGCCTATCGTCTCTGAGAATATTCATTTATCTACATATTCACTCACAGGTCTTTCGAGAGTATGAAGGGAAATATGTCCAAAGCTTGGAAATCAAAGGAGGAAGGATTAGGATGAATTTCCTTTTAGGTACATAAATATTGTCCCAGGCCAAACTCCTCTGAAAGGTAGCAAGTATTGTAGGACACTGAAGGACCCCCGACAGGAGTACAGCAGAGGCTCTTGGAGCTTTCAACTACCAAGCACGGCAGCCAGCAGCGAGAGAACTAAGGGGGCTACTTCCAGGCCGTTCCAGGTCCTCACCAAGCCTAGGGCAGCAGCATTGCTGCAGACTAAGTGGGCTAAAGATATTAGCCCTGCTGCTGAATGAAAGGGACAGGTCTAGATAAAGAAGACAGCTCCCACTTGCCACAAAAGCCAATGGCAGCTGGGCTGTAAGCAGGGAGATTTCTCTCATAGCTCCCCAATTTGGCAGATGAACTCTAAAGCACAGGAAGGTTTTGGCTTCTTTCCAGGGCTTTGACAGGAAGCCTGGTTGAAAGGAAAGCCTGGGTCATCCCTCTCAGGCGTCTGCAATCAGGGTAGAACCACACAGAGAGACAGGTGTAGGGAGCCCCAAGTCTGATCAAAGACAGTTCAGAACCACAGTGTGAGCTTCATAGAAAAAGGGGAATTACCCTTTCTTCACTCTCTGCTGAATGCTTATATAAAATGGACACACACACTAACACACAACACACACACACACACACACACACGTCACAATGTACAAAAAAAATAGCAAGAAAATAGAACTCATGATAGAGAAAGGAAAGAATCAACAAAAGTAGATTCCAAACTGGCTTAGAGGTGCAGATTTTCCATATGAGGTGAAAGTAACTACATTTGCCTTGTAGACTAGAGTATGGGTAGATAGCAGTATGAGGGAGTCAGCAATTAAATAGTTGTATTCACCTGTTGTGGACAGCCCTAGCCTTGGCCTTGTATTTTGATGCTAATTCCCCTTTCCTATGAATGGCTGCAGAGGAGGAGTGAATCATTACACAGGTGAATTCTATTGAACCTTCTGCCCACCTTAATTTGTAAAATAAAGGCTGGAGCCCGTGATTGGGCAGAAGAAGAGGAGGTGGAGAAATAAAGGTTGGTGGGAAAGAGCAGAGAACAGAGGAGACAGAAGATGACAGAGGACAATGGAGGAGGATGACTGGGAAGCAGGAGGTAGAAGAACAAACACAGGGTCTGGAAAACCCTCAAGTTATAAGGGTCTCATAGCTGGGGAATAGAGTAGTGAAGTGGTGAATCTGCCCAATCTAGGCTTGCAGAATATATTCATAATTATTGAGTTGTGTTTTCTTTGACCAGTCCTATCTGGGTTGGAGATTTACCGCAACATTCACCTACTGCGTACAATATGAATTTTATATTGTGGCATTCCCATTGATTCCTTTGTCTAATTCTCTGTAAAAATGTAAATTATTTTGAAAGCTATGTCCTGACTATAAAGATTACAGCATTTTAAATATTTCACTTACTATCGTTCTAATTATAATTATTATTTTGGGTACTGCACATTTGATGAAAACAACAAATTTTGAAAGATAACAATTAAAGGTCAAATTATTTTTATTGGAATAATATCATTTCTTTCCATTTGATCATCTATTATTGAGTAAGAATTACCTCTTAACAGAAGAAGACAGGGATTATCTATTGATTCTTTTTCTGTTTATCATTTTTAATAAGCCTGATAATCTATAGGAGAGCGGATAAGAATTCATTTGTTGACCAAGTCATTAAAAATTAAACTCTTACAACCCCAGCATCTGTCATCAAATAATATGTTTGATTATCTATCAATTGATGATTGTATTGGATCATCCTTAATTTTATTGAAGACAAATAATTAAGCACTATATGACTTGTAAAGCTATTTGCTACCCCATGTCTTAGTTAGAGTTCCTAGTGCTATGATGAAACACTATGAACAGAGCACGTTGGAGAAGAAAGGGTTTTTCAGCTTCCATGTCCATGGTAGTTCATTATCAAAGGAAGTCAGGACATGAACTCCAACAGGGCAAGAATCTGGATGCAGGCGCTGATGCAGAGGGTACAACTTGCTAGCTTGCTTCTCATAGCTTGTTCCATCTGTTTTCTTATAAAACCCAGGACCACCATCCCAAGAATAGCACTACCCATAATGAACTGGGCCCTCCCTTGTCAATCACCAATTAAGAAATTGCCCTACAGGCTTGCCTACAGCCTGATCTTATGTAGGCCTTTTCTCACTTGAATATTCCTTCTCTGAAGCCTCTAACTTGTGTCAAGATGATATAAAACTAGCCAGTACACCTAGTTATTAGACTCAAGTCTTTTTCTTAAAATCAACATCAATAACATCCTTATCTTGGAGAGTCACATGCAGGTAAATTCTGTGCACACAATTTGGGATGGGTGCAGGATATTTTTAAGTAGAAGGGTAGTTATGGAAGGAGAAAGATATTCTCAAACATATTCATTGTAGAAAATGCTTAATGGAAAGGCAAGATTCTGTGAACTTTAGTCATTAAATTCCACTCATGCCCTCCCAGTCTATGGCAAGTATTTTTGTAGCTGCACTTAGTGCCATGGACTTGAAACATCCATTAGGTAAGTAAGTGCATAGACTGCATGCCTTTCTATCAAACGTCAGGAAAGAGAGTGCTGTTCTTAGATACTTGAATCACTGCCTCAAATACACCTTTGTGTTTTGTAGAAAACACAATGGTTTCCATCTGTGGAGGAACACTTCATAATTCTCTTTTTACTTCCTGAGGAAATGTCTTGAAAGAGTCAGTAGCTCTGAGGAAGGTGATGCTCGTGACCTTGGGTGGACTTTTAAAAGCCCATTGGCAGAGATGAACAGCAATGCTCACTCATGCAGAAACAAGGAGTTTTTCTTTATCAAAATATCAAGAAAACAGATGTGTGATCAGACATCACTGTGCTGTCATCCTAGTATAAACCATGAAGGGTTTTTTTCCTTCTAATTATGTTATATTTGGCAAAGACAGTGTTTGTCATTTTGAAGATTTCAGAAGCCTTTGTACTTTCTGAAATGGCTCAAGATGGTAATTCTTTGATGTAAAGGGTGTGGATACAACAGAAGAGACCCAGAGCTAGCTTCATTTGACAGTTTCATAAGATGCCTGTGGATATTTATGGAGCCTAGGAATATTCACATGGTTGGCTGTCAGTGTCAGGAAGTTACTCCAATACTAGAGATGCATCATGATATCAAAATGAAGCAAAATGAAGTGCCATGTTTCTTCCTCAAATAGAAGTTATCTCCAGAGTATATGGATTCAGGTTTCCAGTGGAGTATCTTTGGCTGGAAATTGCAATACACTCAACATATGTTAAGCACAGACTTTTATATTTGCTAAAAGAAAAGCATTGATGATATTCCATATGTGCTGAAAACAGGTCTTAAGATCAGCCATAGAACTCAACATCCGACTAGACTATTCATATAACGAAACAGCAATGTGGATTTGGGCTTCTATTAGTCATTACCCTGATCTAAACTACTATAATATTCTACCTGGGTTAAAACAATAGCCTCTAAGTTGTTTTTTTCTGCTTTCAATCCTGAATCCAAGCCTGTGTTCTGCTTGCAATGCGCAAGAATAAAACTCATGGTCACTTTAGTTGCTTTAGAGTGAAACTCAGTATGGTCTACCATGACCTCTGTTCTCTCATCTTCTGCTCTATTTTTACTTCACTCTGCACCAGCCACCCTGAATCTTATATGATTTCTTGCCCTTGCCATGTTGGCCGCATATCAGTGCACCCACTTGTTTCTAAGCCTACTCACAGTAGCAGAGCTATCTGCAAGGATTACCACCATCTTTCTCAACCATCACCTTCACAGAAGCTTCCCCTGGCTCTCCTATTTCAGACTACTGAGCTCAATAATTCCCTAACATCTTTTTACTTTTTATTTCTTTTTTTCCATTTGAAGGCAAACATTTGTATCTATTTTTTTCACTATTGTATTTCCAGTAACCAGCAAAATTTCTGACCCAAAGAAAGTACTCAGCAAATATTTATTGATATAAGGTTGTGAAAGAAGAAGCTACTGGACTTCTGCTTTATCATAAGTGGTAATGACAAAAGAATACATAAAGCTAATTGAGTGTCCCTTGATTTTCTTTCTTCTTTTTCCGTGTGTGTGTGCGTGTGTGTATGGGTGTGGAGGTCGGATGGTAATCCCGGGTGTTGTTCCTTAGGACACATCTATCTTGTTTCTTTGAGAAAAGATTTCTCACTGAGATCTGGAGCTCTCCATCTTGGCTAGACTAGCTGGCCAGTAAACCTTGGAATTCACCTGTCTCCACATCACAGGCCTGGGATTATAAGGAAGTGCCAACCAATATGTCGGATTTTTCTCATTTGGGTTCTGAGGAGCAAATGCAAGTGCTTCTTCCTGTCCAGTGAGCACTTTACTGGCTGAGCTACTTCCTCACACTGACATCTTTCAACGTCAACATTTCAGCCAAACTTACTGTAAGTGAGATGGATACCATCTAGACAATAGCACGCTGCATTTACGACCAACAAGAAAGAAGAATTTTAGATGCCATTGGAAGGGTATAGTAATGGTTTCATGATGCCTGATGGTACACATGGCTATCCCCTGCCACTAGACACTTGTTTGAATTAAAACAAGATAAATAGTACAAATTAAAGAATTCTCTCAAGGTTTCTTGACAGAATGATTTAGGCACAAAGTTGTTACTCAGCCCTTAATGGTACAAAGAATAGCAACAATGATCCATGTTTCTAGTTCATCTGAACTAAGTAAGTACCACTTATTATTTGATAAAGTCCAGTGTATACTTGAAAAAGTTAGCACTTGCTAGGATAGCCAAAATAAAGGTGACTCACCCTAGCAGAGGCTGTCTAAGGTATAGACTCTCTGGCATTGCTCACATGAGTATAATATGGTAGAGCCTAGAAGACAGTTTGATCATGTCATATATAAATAATTTATACCAGCAATTCACCCAGCTCTTTTACTCAAGGGAATAAAAACCTACCTTCATACAAAACCTGTATATGCATATTTATGACAGCATTACACATAAAACTGTAATTATACATAAACTGTAAATAGTTCAAATATTTTTGGTTTCTTTGAGACAGGGTTTCTCTGTGTAGCCTAGGCTGTCCTGGAACTCACTCTGTAAACCAGGCTGGCCTCAAACTCAGAAATCCACCTGCCTCTGTCTTCCAAGTGCTGGAATTAAAGGCATGAGCCACCACTGCCTGACAGTTCAAATATTTAATAGGAGAACAAGCCAACAAAATTACAACCATACAATGGTTCCACTACTAGTATTTCTGAAAACATGAATGGCTTTCAAATGCAATTGACTAGGTGGAAGAAGCCCATCAGTGTTACATAGTGAATAACTCCATTTATATGCCATTTTAGAGAAGACATGGATGGACAGGGTAGCATTACTAAGACTTGTGGAGTGTAGGCCAATTTGACTGAAGAATCAACATAAGAAAACCATGGTGAGTATACATGAATTTTTTCATCTTTTTTTTTTTTTTTTGCAGTTTGTGGAAATCTTTTCATTAGAGGATTTGTAGATACAGTGGTTATTCTGTTGCCCACAATTCCTTACCAATGAGGCTTCATGCTGGGATACCCTCCTCCCCACCATCTTAACACAGGATGGTCACAGACCACATTCTCATATTATAAGAGTCACATCTCTGGTAATCCGAGGACTGTGGTACAAAAGAAACACTTCATAGCTGGGGTCACTATAGTTTGCTAGAAACATCAGTTACTTTAGAATACTTTAATTATAAAATATATTCAATTTCCATATATTAACCATATACATGTGTACCTATTACTAAATGGAGTCAATTGTTACAAAATACAACAATTTGAGAGCAAGCTACATACACACATACCAGCCTGAACTCCCCGGGTGAGACCCTGTGCCATTAGCTGCAACTGTCCATCTAAACTCAGCTCCTAACTATACTAGTGGCTAAACATACCCACAAGGCACTGGCAACCCAGTCCATACAGGTGCCACCAGCTGTGTGAGCACAAGTCCCTCCAATTCCAGAGTGAAGACTCTTGGCTGCAGACCTGGTCACCCCTTGATTGGTCCCTGAACTTGAGCCACTGGTGCCCAGTTCCCATGTCAAAGGTCTTCCAGGGGGCCTCAGGGACAAGTCTGATGGAGACTGATCACTGCCTATGTCCACTGCGCCTCCCTGTGTTCTGTAAGCCCCAAGACCATAGACCCAGCCCAGGCAGGCCACTACCAAGAACAGCTTCACTCAGACCAGCAGAGTATGTAGACGGTCGTACCTGAGGACATCCTGTGCTGAGGCCACACTAGGCTGGTCTCCCGGGCCATAGGGTAGGGTTGAATGCAGGCCAGGAGGTGCAGGAGCTATGTGCTCAGGTGCTCTAGAGGAAGGACCCACTGTTTGCCTGGGCCTGTGGCAGGGTTGCCCCTTCCAGGTGCAAGGGTAGGGCATCGAAAGACCTGAAGCTAGCATTCAGGTCACAGTGGGGCCCCCTGTACAGCTAATAGGCAGGGATATCAATGCAGGTCAGTTTGTCCTTGGCTCTCACCTGGCCTCAGCCTTGGTCTGGATCAGACAGTCTTTCACCTTGCTGGGCTTTCGAAGCCTGGATGTGAGGCATGAGGATCTCAACACTGCCTAGTACCGTAAGGCCCAAAGACTCAGGTAGGGAGAACAGAACGCATCTCTGTACACAGTCCTATCTACAAAGAACCAAACAAAGACGGAGCTGCAGGGGGCCTGGGCATATCCCTAGCAGAAGCTGTGAGACCTCCTAGGTGCTGGTCCTGGGGCTCAGCCTTGGTGCCTGGAAAGGGCTGCAAGCCATGTGAGGAGGGTCAGACATACTGAGGCACCTCCTCATACTTTAATGATAATGCAACAAAAACCTTTATACAAACAGTTTATTTACTCTAACAGCAACACAGACAAAACACCATATAAACACAAAGGAAGTGGTACAGAATGGAGATGCTGGCCAACTTTGCATTTGAGGCTCACAAGCAACAGTCCAGGTTTCAGAGAAGGACGAGGGTAGGGAAGAAGGAACAGTGTGGTTTTGTCATACAGCCAGCTGGAGGCCAGAGCTCAGTGGGAAGCATGCTTGCATCCAAGTGTGACACTCCTAGGGGGTTTCCAAGTACAAAAGTTTATCATTTTATAGCAGTTGAAATATTGACATCAATATTAAAATAAAAGCAAGTTTTACTTAACAATCAAAATTACAAAAAACTGAAGGAAGAGGCCCTGTATGAAAAACTGGGGCAATTCAGCAAATTGAAACTGTTGTATTCCAGTGGCAGAAATGGAAAATGGTGCCCGCTCAACCCTCCCAGGCGACTAGCAACTGTGTGGAGTGACTTAGATTTGCAAAAGGTTGTAAACAAGTTCTTGCCATGTGAATCCCTTCCTCGTCATGGAGTCCAGGCCGCTGCTTATGAGGGGGCAAACTTCTTCGTTTGTTCTTGAACCCTTTTCTCATACTCCACTCTGTTTTGGCAGTAAATTGTGTAGGCCTCTGCTTGAGCTGGGTCTTGAATATTTGGTTCATTTAGAAGTTCTTGTATTCCTGATAAGATCTGTTTGATCGTGATAGCTGGCCTCCAGTCCTTGTCTTCTTCCAAGATGGGCAGGCACATTGTACCAGAAGGATACTTGTTTGGATGAAACAGTGATGGCTCAAATTTACATTTTGGTGGTGAGGACGGATAGTTATCTTTGAAAAACATCCTCCTTCCCATGGTGTCCCCTTCTTTCCAGGGACAGCAAACTCCCAGTTCATGAGGTTCCTTGCACCATCAGGGTTCTATGTTGGGACAGCCACAAAGCCGAAAGGGTGGTCCTTCCTGCAAGCTTTCCTTTCCTGCGCAAGTCTGCTGAGGGCAATCCCTGACATATTCAAAGTCCCTGGACAACCACGGCCCAAACCCTCATGGTGGCAGAGGCAGCAGCACTCCTTTTCAATTTTTTTCCCCATCCTTATCAGAGTGGTGGTGACCTGAACACATACATATGTCAAAATTCATAGACCTTTTCATCAAATAAAAATTATGTTATTAAAGAATTTATAAATGTCAGTTATTGAAAAACAAGAAAGAAAGGACATGATTCCCTAATACAGGCTCTGGGCAATTTTGAAGGAATGCATATCAAATTTCCGGTCTGGTAGTGTTGGGTGTGGATGACTGATCCTTACACATGCCCTCTCTCCCCTGTGACACATGCACAGTTAGATGTTGAACATCTCACCTGTGATGTTTTCCACACTCCCAGGTGACCTAGAAGGCCATCCAGAGGGAAAGACGTTAGCACACAGGATTCTCACAGGGCGACTCATTCTTTCGTGTTATGGTCTCGGCAGCTTTATTAGGGTATGCAATCTTGTTTTCATTTTTTTCTCAGATGATGATCTTTGGCAGCCTGTTTGACTACGTCACTGAGCTTCGTGTTGCATAGATAATAGGAAAAAGGACAAGACCTGAATACATTCCTGTTATCAACAAAATACATAGAGTTCATTCTTGGAGTTCAGAATTAACTATTTAGGTCATGTTTCTAGCCCATTGCTGCTAAATAATAATTCATCACCTCCTACATGCCAAGGTTTACTTAGGAAAATACATTAGTTTTATGTATTATAAGTTTAGGTATCTCCCAGTTCGAAAATAATATAAATTTTTCCCGAAGTTGATAGAAAGGGATCTTATATTTTGGTAGTAACAAGCCAATTCAAGAATTTGGCCTAAAGGTTGGCTTCAAGCTAGTGTGTCTAAAACAATTATTGCAAGAAAACCATGTTTGTAGCAACAATCTTTGATATCTTCTATTACCTTTCATATCTCCTGTGATGGAACCATGACCACTGAATACATTGTAAAAATTTAATTTTATCCTCATAGAAAGCATCAATTGTTTGTTTGTGTGTGTGTGCGTATTGCTAATAGCTAGGTATTGATTGGTTTAAACATAACAGAATAACAAGACAATACCAGTGATACCCACAGTAAACACTTTTATTTTAGATACTATAAGAAGACTTTTTCTTCATATGTTCTTCAATTATTCCTCCTCTAAATTCTCACAGAGCTTGAATTTCTAAGCCTTAAATTTCTCTTTGGGGATCTAACTGTCCCGGTACATAAATGGATGTAAAGAAAACATGCTTGCAATTTTAATTTTATAGACAATCAGCAGATATTGCTTATTTTTAAAATAAGGAAACTGGATGAATTTTGTTACACAACATAAAAAGGAAAAATAAAACCCCTTTGAGGCTGACATAATTTCATCTTGTGAAATTATTTCCTTATATTTTCCAAGGTATGGGCTTTGCTTCAAAACACTCTTCTGTATCACCTCTTCTTATGCTCCACTCACTTGGCTTAAACACAGTGAGCACTCTCTAGGGCCAGGATGTCCTGAAGACAACGAGGACCAACAAACAAGGACTGAGGCAGATGACAACTCTACTAGGAGACTTGAATCAGTAAATAGTGCAGAAACCTCTAGAAACATCTATGCAACTGTTCTGTAATTGATGGATAATCATCTTTCTCCACAATCAGTGATGTGTGAAAATTTATTGCTGTGTCCTAAATCGGCTCATCCCCAAATCCCACTGTCCTCACACCTCATATAAATCCTCTCCCCTGTCTAATTGACCCAACATTTTTTAAATTCCTGAGCTCAGATGTGTCCCATGAGCTAACTGGTTCATAGCAATTCTACTACAAAGTCACAAGGAGTTCACATCAAGACGTACACAACCAAACTTGCAGCTCTAGTGGTGTTCCTAGTCATGAATATTTCTTTCTAAAAGAAGTTTAAAATGTAAAGACCCAAACAATTCAGGCTGCTTAATTGAAAGTTACAAAAGACCAGGTGGAAGAAATATTTTGTGCTTTACAATATATTAACAGAAAGAATATAGACTTTTGAGACTAACTTGACATCAAACCTCAACTTTAGAATTAATTGTAATTTTGAGCAAGGTGTTAGAAAGGTGCAAAGATTAAGGCTGGCTTATGGGGCTAGTTTAAGGATTGACAAAGGTAACATAATCAAAGTAATTAAAAACCATTTAATGAGACTCTACTATGAACAAACACTTGGCAAAGTACTTGAAATTTGAGATTAATAGAGAACCACCCTGCAGGGAATGTGTTCCAAGTTGAGGATGTACACAACTAAGAAGATAATGACACTAGGCTGTCTAAGTACTGTGAGCTTTTCCTTGGGAGGGATGGATAAAGTGTCAGGAGGAGACACTTGAGGGGGTAAACTGTTATAATTAAATGATGAACCAGGACCAGCATAGGCTATGTAGAGACCAAGGAGCTGCACATGTGGCAGAGAGTGAGGCCAGAAAGTGACCTGAGATAGGAATGGTACAGCATGAAGCATCTCATGGTCAGTATCCCACACTGTTGCTGCTGATTTTAATCAGAGAAAGGTTGTGGTAAGGTTCTGTTTTGGAATCTCATTCTGGATACAGGAAGGACTGTATAATTGGCAGGGCTTGAGGCTGAGAGACAAGCCAGGAGGTGAATGCAAGAAGTGTGAAGAAAAGTAGGGTCAAGTAACACGGTGTCAATGTGTTGATGAGCTAAACGTGGTACAAGTTAGAGCTACAGAGGAGGGGGCATAGATAAGACTTGAGAGGAAGCTGGTGATGGGGGATGGAGAGTAGCTCTTTGGTGGAAGGAGATGCACATTGTAGCACTTTCCCAAGACAGAGCTAAAACAAGTTTTCAGTGGGGCAGACTTTGGACATGCAGAGGTTAATGAATAAGGAGCAGGAGTAAATCTAATTCACCTCAGTATTGTCTCACAAGGTTCCCTATTGGGAGCAAACCCAGCTGCCCACCACAGGAATCTACTCCACAACACACCTTCAACTCTGTGTCACTTCCTCAACTCCCCTGGAGCTCTCTGAGCCACCTTCCTCAGTTTTCCTCCAAGTCCTAACATGGAAGTCTGCTTATAGAGGGCTACCAAGCCAGACACTCACAGCAGACATGAGGCATGCAAATCTGTGTACTAGAAGAGGTCTGAGAAGGAGAAATAAATATAGAGACTCCCTCATATAAGAAGAGATCAGAGCCAAAGTAAGGAATGAGTTCACCTTGAGGAAAGTAGCCTGGGAGAATGATTGTGACATAAAGTAAATAAAAAATTACTTTAGCAAAGTTTGGGAACCCGATAGCTTTAAGAGGGTCCTGCATGTTTTCCAACGAATATCAGTGTCAGAAAAGTTTTTAAAGTTGTGTGGAAATACTGGACTAATTATTTTATAGTTATATAATCAATCTAATTTATGGTTCTTCTGCTGTACTTTGAAAATTGACTATTTGCTGGTTCTTTATGAGCTGTAACATTTTATGGCCTGTCAGAGCATTGATTGATACAGGGCACTGAAAATAATTATATAAGATTACCTTAAAATACGTATCAGTATCTGTCATTTTGACAGTGAAATTGCAAAACCATAAATCTACACAGATTAAAATTTTTAAGTTGAGTGTTCTAAGTCAAATATTTATTAAAATATCTCAACTACTACACCCAAGGAAAAAAAAATAGAAAAATTCTAATTTGACTCAAAGAAAAGTTAGCCTTGTGATTCTGGGATCATAACAGCTCCTGTATTTTTTTTGTTTTATATTCTTAAAGTTCTCCACCATTGTATCTCTAGTAAATGACAGGAAAACAAAGAACCTACTATGTATCTTGTGACAAATATTTTCAAACTAGTATGCAGTCTTTGAAGATATCATCTCCCAATTTCATTTTAAAGCAACATCTTGAAATAGCTGAATTGAAAGGGAATTACTGATCTGTGAATTCTTTGGTAAGTCTACTCTAAAAATCTGGGAAAACACACAGTGCAGATAATTGATTTTCAGCACCTTGAACTAGCTGGTTGTATCTAGTTACTCTTGCTATAGCCTTCCTCCATCTACTCTATGTGATCACCATCTTTCAGGAGCCTCCTCATCTGATCCTTAACATCCTTGTAATAGTATCTAGACCAACTTGTGTAACAGAACTCTAGTCATTCAGACTTATAAAACTGCAAATTACTCAAATATAGGAGTCACCTCTTAGCTGCCATGTACTCTTGGGGTACCCTGTCTAATAAAAATTTCTGGAATAAAGGAAATATTCTTCTACCTTATCAATACAATGGTTATTTGCCATGTGTTTGTGGCTTAAGATATGTACCAGAAGAATTGAACTAGTAATTTCCTTTAAGAAATTTAAACTCAATAGGTACAAGTGACTAATGGCTATTGTACTGGATAGTTCAGCTAACAGCCTTATCTGGAACATATTCCAGGTATAGTATCTACTGAAATGTACAAGGTTTCTTTCGTTAGGTCACCTAGGTTTTCCCTCTAGTTCAGCTCAAGTCTTTGCTCCATTTTAAATTCTTCTCTATCACTTCGGTGATGGAAACTTCTGAACTGTCTTTCATTTTGCCCATATGCCCTCCAGGCCTGGCTGACAGAACATCCTTCTCTATCTCAGAACTCCTTCCAACCACAGATTTGTTTCTTTTGCTTGTTTCTCCCCTGTTCCTCACTTCTACAGAGGCTATAAAACAGGATTGTTTTCCACCAGAGTCTCCTCCACAACATGTAACCATAAAACACAGAAGCACGTTATTAAAGCCTCAAGGGAAAATGTATGAGCAAAATATCAGCCTGATTCATTATGAACAGTTATTAAAACAGTGGGCTTGCTAGCAAATGACAGGAAAACTAATTTGCATTTGCAGCAAAATTATGCCACACACATCCATCCACTGCAGCTCCCACCCTCCTGCCCATTGAATTACTGAGACTTTTTAATTAAAGAAATCCTGCCAATTTAGAAGGTTTTGGGGGTCTGTGACTCTTGTGTGGGGTCTTGACTTGAAATCTTTGCTAACGATCTGGGTATTTCACAAACTTTCAGGAAGATAAAAAGTCCTTTCAATACCCATGAAGATGCTAAGCTATTAGGTACTGACAACATTCCAGGCAGTATGCCAAAAAATAAATCCTTTATCCCATCCTGGACTTCTGAGTATTCCCAGGAGGAGTTTCTATTTGCATTTGAGTAGGAAGAAGAGAAAAGCTACTACTAGTCCTACAGAAGGATTTGCCCAGCTCCAAACCCTGTATTTTTTCTACTAAACCTCTTGGCCCCTCTCAGGTGTCAAGGTATCATTCCAGCAATTAATAAACTCTAGAGCAGATAATTTACATTGAAATCATTTCCCTCTGTATATAAAAACCTTCACTATCATGAATCATACTTTTAAAGATATCTTCGATTTCTTCATCATCAAATAAATATATCCTGATTCTTTCCCTTTTCTTTAAGTTTTCTATTTTGTAAATGTTTCCAAAACCTTCAGAGCCATCTAAGGATAAATTCTGGGATAGGCTCATGCCATCTTGGTCTGCTTGGTATGTGAGGTAACTGGGTTTACCACTTTGCTGAACTCAAGCAGTGTTTTCTGGAAGGAACTGGAACTAGCTATAAACATACTGAGTACAAAGCTGAACTTAGGCAAGTATTAGTTTGGGATGCCTACTTTCACCTTTGATTCTTAACTGCCTCAGTTCATAAAATGATCAAAATAACAACATGGGATATATTGTAGGTTTTATGAGAAACAAATTAGCATTCTACACATACAAAACTGCTACATCAAACAAATCTAATCTTAATGTCACTTTATCATTAATATGTGTAATTTGCATAATTAGCATGCCTTATTCAATTAGTAGAAGACTTCAACTTAATAAGGAGGGATCCTTGGTAAGGGTAGAACAGAGGGATGGAGAAATAAAACTCTTACCCTATATATAATGTTTGGACATAACCATAATAGTAAAATGTATGAAGAAATACACTATATAAGAGAAGAATGAGTACCGTTTTAATGGAGACAAGATTGGTTTAATATACATTTAGTACATATATTTTTATCTGCAAAATAGTAAGACATAGACTCATACTGAGACTGGAATCTGTATTAAATCAGTTTTTCTATACTAAATGGGTGTTTAATTCTCTTTTTAAGGTCTAGACAATAATATTCACCAAATTCTGCTATACTGATAGATTAGTGCCTAGCCAAATCCTCATCAGACAGGCTTCCTCTGGCAGCTGATGGGAGCAGATGCAGAGACCCACAGCCAAACATTACCAATGAGAGAGCCAGAGTTGGAGATCTCTTTCAGGTCCTTTCTCTTGGAGCTCAGGGAATCCTGAAAGGGAGGAAAAATTGTAGAAGCCAGAGGGGTCACGGACACCAGGAGAACATGTTCCATAGAATCAATTAAACAGGGCTCATAGGGGATCACAGAGATGAAATCAGCAACCACAGAGACTGCATGGGTCTGCACTAGATCCTCAGCATGTGTTATAGTTGTTAGCTTCTCGTTTTTATGGGGCTGCAAACAGCAGGAGTTGGGGTATCTCTGATTCTTTTACCTGCTCTTATGAGCTTTTTCTCATATGGAGTTGCCTTGCCCAGCCTTGATATAAGTTTTTTTGCCTAGTCTTATTGTATCTTGTTATGCCATGTTTGGTTGATATCTCTGGAAGGCATGCTCTTTTCTGAAGGGAAATGAAGGATGAATGGGGAACCTGCAATCAGGATGTATGAGAGAAGAATACATTAGAATATTCATCAAAATAAATTGTATTTTCACAAGAAGTAATAGTGAATTAAAGATTCAAGTAGAATAATAGTCAAGAATGACCACTGTTCCACCAGTTCCACCATCTTCTCAGGATGATGGGCAGATGCTCAGCATCTCTTTGCTTTAGTACTACTGCCTATCAGTGAGAACGATCGTTCTAACTAAGAAACAGCGTTGCTAAGAGGAATAAATGATGGAGTACATGTAAACTTCAAGCAATGCTTAACACACTATAAGAGCCTGATCATAGTTCACTGTAAACATGAAAGGGGAATTACTACAGGGATTTCAGATGCAAAACCCCATAGCTATAGTCATTAAGTCTTTTAGTATTAAGCCTATATTACAGTTAACATTGTAGGAGGTTAGCGATCATTTCTTTCAAAACTAAAAATATAAAAATGTTAATGAGAAAAATATAAACAAATGATACAGCCTGTGAGTGCATGTATGTTATGTATGTATGTATGTAGTATGTATGTATATAGTATGTATGTATGTATGTTTTGTTTTTAATAAGAAAGTAGTTTAACATCCCTACAATGGGCGCCTACATTCTTGAAGTGTAAAGATGATGAAGAAATACATAATTGACAAAAATCCAGTCCACATAAGAATCAACACTCCTCTGAATCAAGCAGACAGCTTATATATTATCATCATAATTTGCTCTATAAGCCTCCTTTCCCAGACTAGGAAACTAGATTTTAAGAGAATTCTGGAAACACATCTGAGCACACAGTGTTTGAGAGAATACATGCACCTGTATTGTTTGCTTTTCCTCGGATTACACTGTAGTGTACACTAAAGGTAAATGATCTATGGTTTGCTTCCAAAGAACAAGTGTGTAGCCTTAACCATAAAACTGAGACTATTGAAACAAATATTTTGGGGGAAGATCTACATAGTTATCAATACAAATTTGGGGTAAATATGTGAATCTGCTGTAAAATATTGCTAATGCTAATATCAATAACTAAGATGGTTTATAGAGATGGGGGCAGGGTTTCATTATTCTCTAAAGACTGGCACAGTGGTAGGCAAATTTATTCTGCATGGAACATGTGTGTTGGTTTGTATTGTATGTATTAGAAGCTATCCAATCAGCACTTGGTTCAAGTTATAACACAGCTAGCTTATAAATATACAAACTTATTCCAAAGCTAATCACACACATATCAGGATTTTCTAAATTATGTGAAATAGAAGAAATGTCTAAGGAAATATCTTTTAGGTTATTATTCTAGACCAATCAGATAAGTGAGACTGTATTTCCTGTGAAATAGTTGTGTTTCTAATTGCAATCCCACATTTCAGCTCTATCTTCATCTTAATCATATTTTGACATTATATGGTCAATCTTCTGTGAGAGAAAAAGATCCCTTATGATGGGTGCTGACAACAGATAAGGTAAGGAATCCTATGCTCTAATTTCCATATTTCAGACATGTCCCTTCTTGGTTTTAGGTTAAATTTTTAGGGCAATAAATACCAAATGCCAGAGAGTTATTCTTTCATCAATATGCACCTTGATCTGAGGCAGGGTGTTGGAATTCAAACAGTCTATATGAGGAATACAAATAGATAATATTTAAAGAAAAATAAACAATTTTACAGAAAAATATTCAACCTCACTCACAAATTAAATTATCCTTTTTACCTATGAGAAGCACAAAGGTGGAAAGTTTTGGCAATACAACTTCCTACACCACTCCAGGCATAAGGACACTACATAGTCATCTAACTTTATAGAGGCAATTTACCAGTCTCCACTCTCTGTCTCTTTTCTGTAGATAAATAGATATGTAGATAAATTATATGCAATAAATAGATAGATGATAGACAGATAAATGGATAGATGATGTGTGTGTGTGTGTGTGTGTGTGTGTGTGGTGGTAACTTTTGCTAATAATTTTACCTAAAGAGTTATATTATAAATATACTCACATATATGTGCAGAGAGGCTGAAAATATCAATAGATAACAGTTAGATCATATATGAAAATAGAATTCTAACTCCCTATAACCTAATCAGGAAACTAACCCATTTTCTTCAGTAAACAGACTGCTATGAGTCAGGATTTCAGGAAGCCAGATTGCTTTCTCTGGTAACAATCCAGGAAGCTAAACAGCACTGTCTTCAGCAATCATCAGCAAATGACCTTTTGTTGATCACAATCTAATAGTGTCCCTAATTTCATCTAGTCTTCTAACTTAGCACCAACTGGAGAAAGCTCAGTATGTACTCCCAAACAAACAGTCTGTCCCTCTCCAGATAGCCCATATCTCCATGCCCAGTCTCCAGCTTGCCTTTACAGGAGAGATCTGCCTCTTTTCCCACTTCAAAGAGTTCCCTCTCTCTGCCAACTTTTGACAATCTGTCAAATACAAGTAGCAATGGCCATCTTGGAGCAGAGCTAGCTTTTCTCAGTTCATCTTCATTTATTTTTGTAGTGTGCGAAGGCTACATAAAAGAATATTTATTCCAGCATTACTTAATGTATCAAAGGGCTAAAACCCGATGCCCATCCACAGAAGAGTTTTGTGGTCCTTTAATTAAAAAGTATCACGCTTTTTTTTATTTTTTCCTATAGTTCTTCCCAGCCTTGATTAAAAGGTTTTTTTGCCTAGTCTTTTTGTATCTTGTTTTTTCCTGTTTGGTTGTACCTAAGGATGTTTTTTCTAAGGGAAAATGAAAGATAAGGGGGAAACCTGAACAAATTTGGAAAAATAAAAAAAATTATCAAAAAAAATTGTATTTTAAAGGTAATATGAATTTAAAAATTTCAAATAAAAAAATGTAAGAATGCCCGTTAAATTCCAATTTTCTAGGGTGGGCAAATCCAGCATCTTTTTGGTTTGTTATTGTATATTTAAAAATTTTTTCTTCAACTAAGAAAACACGGCTGGGAAATAAAATATAAAAACCCCTTTTCAAAAGTTTAAAACACACTAAAGGTTTAATATTATGTAAAAAAAAAAGGGGAATTATTTTGGTTTTTTCAGAAAAAACCCCATATTGTCTTAAGTTTTTTTATTTAACCCTATTTACATTAACATTTGGGGGTTTAGGTCTTTTTTTAAAAAAAATAAATGTTTGGAAAAAATAAAAAAATCCCTTTGGGCTTATTTAGAATGTTTTTTTGTTTAGGTTTAATTTTTGTTTTTAAAAAAAGTATTTTAAAACCCTACTGGGGTTTAATTTTTAAGGGGGTAAGAGATAAAAAAAAAATTGGGAAAAAATAAAAAAATTTTCAAATTAATCAACCATTTAAATTAAAATTTCCTTTTTTCCATGGAAACAAATTTTGGGAAATTTGGAAAAAACAATCTGACACACAGTTTTAGGGAATACATCACTTTGTTTTTTTTCCCCTGGTTTAATGTATGTAATAAAAAATTTTGATTTAGTTTGCTTAAAAGAAAAAGTGTGTTTTTGGACTTTTGCAAATATTTTAAATCTAAAATAAAATAAAATTTTAAATATTGAAAGCTGTAAAAATTTGTAATGTAATATAAAAAAAAGGGTTTTATAAATTTTTTGGGGGAAAATTTTTTCTTATTTTAAAAGAGGGCACACGGGTGGGAAAAATTTTTTCCCAGGAACAGTTGTTTTTGGGTTTAATTTTTTAAAGCTAAACAGCCTGGTTAAAGATCAGCAAGCTTTTTATACAAAACCAAAAAATACCCTTCAATTTTCAAAAATTTATGGAAAAGAAAAAAATGTCTAAAAAACTTTTAGGATTTTCTAGCCCAATCGTGTTTGAAAATTGTTTTTCCCTTAAAAGTTTTTTCAATTGAAACCCCAAAATTTTTAGCTCTTCTTCCCACAAATAATTTTGACTTTAAGGGCCCATTTCTGTAGAAAAAAAGACCCCTTGGGGGTGCTGACAACAAAATAAGTAAGGCCCTTGCTCTTTTCCTATTTCAGCTGCCCCTTCTTTTTTTTAAAATTTTTTACCCTTAAATACCAAAGCCAGGAGTTATTCTTTCTTCAATATGCCCTTACGACCATTTTGGCAAACACTTTTTCAAATAGATTTTTTTTTAAAAAAAAATAAATTTTCCAGAAAATTTCCCCCCCTCTTTTATCCTTTTTCCATGGGACAAAGGTGGAAGTTTTTGGCTTACCTTTTCTCAACCCCAAATTTAGGCACACAAGCATCTTTTTAAAGGGGGATTTACCATTTTCCTTCCTTTTTGTAATAAAAAATTTTAATAAATTAAATAAAAAAAATAGTAATATCCCAGATAAATTAATGTTTGGGGGGTTGGTTGTTTTTTGTAACTTTTCCCAATAATTTTACCTAAAATTTTAAAAAAAATCTACCTTTGGGAAGGGGGAAAATATCTTTAATAACTTTTGACATTTTAAAATAAATTTTAAACCCCAAAACCCAAATCGGGAAACTAACCATTTTCCTAACAGATGCAATAGGGTTTCCCGGGACCCAGATTGCTTTCTCTGGTAAAATAAAAAACTAAACAGACTTTTTCACAAATCAGAAAATGCCTTTTTTTGATACAAATTAAAAATTGTCCCAATTTTATTAGGTTTTAATTAGAAAGGAAAAAGTATATGTATAAAAAAAGTTGTTTTAGTAAAATTTATGATTAAGTTGTTTAAAGGGAGATTTTTTTAATTAAAGAGTTTTTTGAATTTTGAAAAAAAAAAAGAAAATCCATTTTGGACAGAGTACTTTTCCAGTTCTCTTATTTTTTTGTAGTTGGAACTAAAAAAATTTTTTTAGCTTACTTTGTATAAAGGGAAAAAAACCCTCCCATCCAAGAAAGTTTTGTGGCCCCTTTTAAAATTATTTTAGACAATAAAAGAAAAGGGGAATTTATTCAAAATTCCCCCCACCATAGATCATTTAAAAAACCAAAACTTCTCCAAGGGCAGGAATACAAGTTAAATATTTTAAGTCAATCACAAGAAATTTTTATAGAATATTTTTTTTGGGGGAAGTGGAAAGGGTTTTACTTTTTTTTAACGGTCCAGTTGCCCATGCTGTTATATATTTTTAAAGAAAACCCTTGAACTTTTTATCCTGTCCCCTCTACCCCTCCACTACAAGTTACAGGTTTATGGTTTGCAGGGCCTAGTGTATGGGGTAGTAAGACTGAAATAACCCCCCACCCCAAGCACTCTACAAACTGAGCTCCAAATATTTCAAAAATTTTTGGGCAATATCTGATGCAATGAAAGAGTGGGGCCATTTCCTCTTTTAAGACCTTTAAGTTAATCAATAACTTCTCCAGCGAAAATACAACAGAACTGGAGAATGGCTCAGCGTTAAAGGTGTTTGTGCAAGCTTGGGGGTATGAGTTAAATCCATGAACCAAATAGTAGAAGGGGAGAACCAAGTTTCATGAGTGTCCTAAGCTTTACATACATTGTGCTGTACAATGTGCACACTAACAAAAAAAAGTGAAAAAAAAAACATGAAACACTTTGCAGAAATTTTTAATGCAAAGTCTTTGAAGGGGAACAAAAAAAGTACAAGGCCATGTGTTAAGTATCAAGAGTAGTTGCTGTTAAAACCTTTGGAATGATGGTATGTTGCCCTGTACCAAACATTAAAGGGAAAGGGGAGGCAGTCTCTTAAGTTCGGGGCCCCCTTTCTACAAAGAAAATTTTTTGACCCCAAGCTGTTAGACACAAAAAACCCTGTTTGAAAAAAGTCAATGGCACCCAAACAGTAAAAGACGTGTGCTGCAGTTGGAACGTGGGTGAAAACTAAGGTACCCCAAGATCCCCGATGACTATGAAGCCTAATATGACAGAGAAAAATGCTGCCTCCCAATCGTACTTAGACAAAGTTCATTGCCTCCCAAAAATTTCGTAAAAACCCACATCATTCTAATAACATCACTCTCTTTTCCCCCTTCCACCACAAAAAATAGAGCTCAAAAGTTTCTCAAATCATTTTTGCCCGCTACTCCTTTTTCATGTGGCTAGGGGGAGGAGGAAAGTACAAAATTTAAAAATCTCCCTAATTTGCCTTTTTAAAAAAAGCTTCCCAGATAATTTTTTGCAGAATGTAGGAAGATTTGCTGTACATCCCCTCACACGGGTCACCAGGGAGCTCCTAACTAAATATCAGAGTTTGTTGAGCATCACAAAAGTTTTATTTGAACACAGACCTGGCACCCCAAAGGGAATCTTTTTTAACAGTGACACTAAGGTTTTTTATTGGGTATAGCATGAGGGATTGAGTCCCAAGTCTAACAAGAGGGGCGCAAGGGGTGGCAGCAAACTGATGTTTGGTCAATGGTTTTCCCTGGATTTCACAGTTTGGGGGGACTGCCAATTAGTGTTTCTTCCTCCCATGATTTTGACTTTATCTAGCTCACCACCATTAAAAGATAGCCCCCACACAGAAATCAGGCACTACACAACTGACCTTTTTGCCAGACCCCCTGAAACAATAGTGTTTTGCCACACATGGGTATTCAACAAAACCGATAGGTCCAGTCCCCATCCCCTCATGGTTAGGAAAAACCCGCTTTTGTTCTATTCTTAATGAGTCAATCCAACTTTAGTGTTTTTATTACCATTTTCCCTTTTTTATTTCATAATGTGGGTGTACATTCCTGTGTACGTGTGTTTGATTGGTGGGTACAATGTTTAGGTGGCATGAATGTGTGTGGTTTGTGTTGTTTGTGATGTATATATTGTATTTAGGGTGTGTCCTATAGGTCAAAGGTTGGTGTCAAGTGTTCTTTTTCAGCAGGCTCTTCCACCCATTTGGGTTTTAAGTAAGTCTTTATGAAATCAAAGCTCAAATTTTATGGTTTGTTTGGCAGAAAACTTTTTTTTGGGGTCCCATTTCTGCCTTCTAAAGGGGTGCAATATTAGGGTTCCCAACCCCAAAATGCATTTATGTGGGTTTGGGGTTTTGAACACTGATCCCTATCTTTTGCTTGCCATCTCACCTCACCTGAATCTTGTCCTCTAAACCTTCACAACCTCAGTCTTTCCCCCCTGGCAAAGTGTAACCTGGTTGTCAAAGATGGCCTGGAATAATGCCTCTGCTGGAGTATACTGAATTCAAACAAAAGTTTTTTTGTACTTTCTCGACCAAAATTGCTTTGAAATTCTCCATTTTTTCTAAGACTTTTTTTAAATTTCCAAAATTTTAATTTTTACGTTGAAAATCACATTCCCCAAACCAAATGATGAAAAAAAAATTCAAAAACGTACTTATACAGGTTTAAAAGCTACATTTTCTTAGAAATCTTCAGATTTCTTTTTTAAAATTTTTTTCAATGGATTTTTTTTTATCTTTTCTAAATAATATAATTTTTTGCGGGGTGTTAAAAGCCTGAAAAAGTTCTTATGAAAAATTAAAATTTTTCAATTTAGATTAAATTCTTTCCGAAAAAAGGGAAACGGGGGGGGGCCACGGGGCCCTGGGCAAAGACACTCACCCAAAAATTTGCCCCCTTTTTTGCCCAAACCCTTGCCCCTGGGGTTTGGGGAGGGAAAAAACGCTGAAGTTGCCCCCGGGCCCCCAACTGCAGTTGGCACACAGACATCATTGCACATAGTCCATAAATAATTAAAGAAAATGTTAAGAAAAAATTATGTCATGATTTTTTTTTGTTTGAATTTTAACACAAAATTTCTCTATAAAGAAAAAATGCTTTCTTTATATTTTTGCCATGTCTGAAAAAAATAAAGCTTTATTCTCAGATTCCCAGTTTTTATTCATTTAAAAGCAGAATCTTTTTAGCATATGAGACAGAAATTTTCCATTATTGAAAGACCCCTACATCAGAATCAAAGGGTGTTTTCCCTTTAATTAAAAATGCCATGGAATATCGAGTTTTCTTTAAATTGGGTTAAATCTAAATTTGCACTGTTCCCCGGCAGATTCATGGGGTTTCAGAAACCACATGCTATGACAAAAACTGCATTTGGGAAAAAAACTATGTTTCATGCACAAACTCATTCCTTGCTGCCCTTTCTGTTTTGGAAAAAATAGAAATTAAGAAAGTAGCCCACTAGAAAAGTAACTTTAATGCAGATCTTTTTACCTTCCCCCGTCCGATTAATTTTTTTTTTAAAAAAACCGTAATCATCACAGTATGTTGAAATAAAAAAAATCCTTTTAAGACAAGTGAGGGTGGTCAGGATGAAACCCCCAAAAAAAGTAGCCAAAAACTATTGTGTGTTCTGGGATGTAAAAAAAAAAATACACGATTGGGGTGGAGAGTAGCTCATGTTTAAGACATTGACTGCTTTCAGAGGTCCTGAGTTTTAATTTTAGCAACCATATGGGGTCCAGTATTATAAAGGGTCCCATGCCTCTTTGGGGTTTCTGAGAGAGTGAAAGTGTACCATACATGAAATTTAAAAAAAAAACAAAACCAAAACCCAAACAAAAAAAATTCACAGGGCTGTGCCTTTAAAAGGAAACTTATTTTTCAAGGGATGAAAGTTAAGTTGAGCTCAAGGTGTCAGGTGTGCTTGGCTCCTTAGAATGAATTTTCAATTCTTCTGTACCCCCGGGTTGGAAGGAACATGGAGCCCTCGAAAACTTCTCTTAAAAGACACAAATTAAATTATGAGGGCTCCACCGGGTTTTGCAATTCACCCCCCAGAGGCCACCCTCTTAACAACATCCACGGTGATGGCTTTCCCAAAAAGCATTAGGGGCGGGGAAGCCCCTAGCCCGAAGTAAGGATTACTCTCTATCTGCCACAAAATTTGCTGTGGGATGTCAACAGAGAAACCCGTGAAATCCTTCAAACTTAATTGGCCAACATTAAAAAGCTTTACAGATTAATGAAAAGTAAAAATGGTTCTGAAAGACCCTGAGAAAGGCTTTTATCGCTAAAATTTTTTGGAAGTAGCAAAAAACTTGGGGGAGGGGGGCTTTTTTTTTAAAAGAAGATCACAAATTTGTAAATCAAATAAAAATAAAGCCTTAATGTTAGAGCAAGATCTGCTTATCCACTGACTTAAATTTTAACATCAATCCCAGAAAAAGGGGGTGACTGTTGACATTTTAAAGGGTTTTAAAATACTGGGTAAAAGGATTGGCTTGCTCGGGTTACAGTCCCGGTCTTCAGAACCCCCTCCAGGAAATGTGCGACAGTGGGGGATTTTAACCTATTTAAGTTGTTCAAGCAGGGATTTTTTTTTTTGTTTTGTCCAAAAGTTTTTAGGCCCAAATAGTTTTTCCTGTTTGGGCTCCTTTACCTTTTTATTATAGCATAAAAAAAATTTGTTTTGTTTTTTAACTGTTCGTGTGTTTTTTACTTTACGTTTATATCAGGTCAGAGGGTTTGGGGGGAACAGCAACTTTTAAAAATGCCTCTGCTCAAGGCCCTTTGTATTCTCTCTCTTTATTTTTTATTTCAAACTTAGCACTCACGATTCCCGTTATAGCAATGCGCTATGGGGGGTATGAAAATGAATGTTGTTTCATTTTTCCCTTTTTAGGGAAAAAAATTTCCCTTTTGACATACTACACACAGCTTCACTCATAACTCATTAGCCCAAAAATCATGGCAGACCCTTTCCAAGGGAACTGCTGGCAAAAAAATGGAAAGATAGATTTGGCCAACGCAACATCTTCACTGCAAAAAATGGCATGAAAAACCCAGGATAACTCATTAGCAGCTGAGTAAAAAGAAAAGATTCGGGTCCAAATCCCCAATTTTTGGGTCCTGTTTAGAAAGGAAACAGATGGTCTCAAAAAACACAACAAAAATATAGAGAAAATTACCTTTAAATTTTTTTGTTCTTACAAAAAGGAAAGTCAATCAATTACCCCAAGTCAAGGGGGGAATCAAATATTACAAAGGAAGACAAGAGGGGTCAAAATTTCCCTTTAAGGGACTGTTAAATACAAAAAGAAAGCCCGGGGTCACCTCAAGCTCTAAATGTACTCTGGGGTCATTTACATTCTTGTATAATCAGATGACTCTTTGTGAAAACTAACAGGGGGTTAAATTGCTGGGTTTTTTTTTTTTTTTTTTTTTTCTTCCCAAACCATAACTTCAATGTGACTCCAATTTAAAAAACAAAAAAAAAATTTTTGATTTTCAAAAAAAAGGGGGGGGGGGGGGTTTTTTTAAGGACAAATTTTAAAAAATAAATAAAAACCCTTTGGGTCTTCTTCCAAAGACTATAAAAAAAAAAAAAAAAATTTTTTGGGAAAAACAAAAAGGGGGGTGAAAAAAGAAAAACCTTTTTCGTTTTTTGTTTTAAATAACAAACTTATTCCAAAGCTAATCACACACATAATCAGGATTTTCTAAATTATGTGAAATAGAAGAAATGTCTAAGGAAATATCTTTTAGGTTATTATTCTAGACCAATCAGATAAGTGAGATTGTATTTCCTGTGAAATAGTTGTGTTTCTAATTGCAATCCCACATTTTAGCTCTATCTTCATCTTAATCATATTTTGACATTATATGGTCAATCTTCTGTAGAGAAAAAGATCCCTTATGATGGGTGCTGACAACAGATAAGGTAAGGAATCCTGTGCTCTAATTTCCATATTTCAGACATGTCTCTTCTTGGTTTTAGGTTAAATTTTTAGGGCAATAAATACCAAATGCCAGAGAGTTATTCTTTCATCAATATGCACCTTGATCTGAGGCAGGGTGTTGGAATTCAAACAGTCTATATGAGGAATACAAATAGATAATATTTAAAGAAAAATAAACAATTTTACAGAAAAATATTCAACCTCACTCACAAATTAAATTATCCTTTTTACCTATGAGAAGCACAAAGGTGGAAAGTTTTGGCAATACAACTTCCTACACCACTCCAGGCATAAGGACACTACATAGTCATCTAACTTTATAGAGGCAATTTACCAGTCTCCACTCTCTGTCTCTTTTCTGTAGATAAATAGATATGTAGATAAATTATATGCAAATAGATAGATGATAGACAGATAAATGGATAGATGATGTGTGGTGTGTGTGTGTGTGTGTGTGTGTAACTTTTGCTAATAATTTTACCTAAAGAGTTATATTATAAATATACTCACATATATGTGCAGAGAGGCTGAAAATATCAATAGATAACAGTTAGATCATATATAAAATAGAATTCTAACTCCCTATAACCTAATCAGGAAACTAACCCATTTTCTTCAGTAAACAGACTGCTATGAGTCAGGATTTCAGGAAGCCAGATTGCTTTCTCTGGTAACAATCCAGGAAGCTAAACAGCACTGTCTTCAGCAATCATCAGCAAATGACCTTTTGTTGATCACAATCTAATAGTGTCCCTAATTTCATCTAGTCTTCTAACTTAGCACCAACTGGAGAAAGCTCAGTATGTACTCCCAAACAAACAGTCTGTCCCTCTCCAGATAGCCCATATCTCTATGCCCAGTCTCCAGCTTGCCTTTACAGGAGAGATCTGCCTCTTTTCCCACTTCAAAGAGTTCCCTCTCTCTGCCAACTTTTGACAATCTGTCAAATACAAGTAGCAATGGCCATCTTGGAGCAGAGCTAGCTTTTCTCAGTTCATCTTCATTTATTTTTGTAGTGTGCGAAGGCTACATAAAAGAATATTTATTCCAGCATTACTTAATGTATCAAAGGGCTAAAACCCAATGCCCATCCACAGAAGAGTTTTGTGGTCCCTTTATGAATGGAATTGTGTAGACATATTAACAAGAAAGAGGGAGTATGTACATAGACATTCACCAGGGTAGATCATTTAAGAAACAAACTTCTGCAATGTGTGTCAGGAATACAAGTCTAAATATCTCTAAGTCAATTCACAAGAAATTGATGAGAATATTTGTTTGGGGGAAGAGTAAGAATGAAGATGAGAAGCAAATGTACTTTTTTTTGAGACAGGGTCTCATGTAGCCCATGCTAGTTATATAGTTAAAGATAACCTTGAACTTGATGATCCTGCTGCCTCTACCTCTCCACTACTAGAGTTACTATATGTGCTATACCTATGTGCTAGCATGCCTAGTGTATGAGGTAGTAGAGACTGAAATCAATGCTTCCATGTGGCAGCCAAGCACTCTACAAACTGAGCCTCACAATATTTCAATAACTTTGGCAATATCTGATGCAATGAAAGAGTGGCTGGCCATTTCCTCATTAAGAGCCTTAAGTTAATCAATAACTTCTACCAGCAGAAATACAACAGAACTGGAGAAGTGGCTCAGCAGTTAAAGGTGCTTGCTGTCAAGCTTGAGGGTATGAGTTCAATCACTGAACCCAAATAGTAGAAGGAGAGAACCATCTGACTTTCATGAGATGTCCTATGACTTCTACATGACATGTGTGCTGTACAGATGTGCACACATATACAAAAATAAGTGAAAAAAAACATGAGAACACATTGCAGTAATTTTAATGCTAAGTCTTTGAACTGGGGCAACAAAAGAAGATAACAAGGCCATGTGTTAAGTACTCAAGAGTAGTTGCTGTTGGAAAACCTGGAATGATGGTATGTGCCTGTAATCCTAACATTCAAGGCAGAGGGAGGCAGATCTCTGTAAGTTCGGGGCCAGCCTGTTCTACAAAGCAAGTTTTAGGACCCCCAAGACTGTTAGACACAAAACCCTGTCTTGATAAAAGTCAATGGCAGCCAAACAGTGAAAGACGTGTAGCTGCAGTTGGAACTGTGGGTGACAACTGAGGTATCCCCTAAGTTATCTCCGATGACTACTGAAGCGCTAATAATGACAGAGAGAAATGCCTGCCCATCCCAATCTGTATCTTCAGAGCAAAGTTCTATTGCCTCCCCACATTCAGTAAGAACCACATCATTACATAATAACATCATCTCTCTTTTCTCCCTTCCACACACAGAAATAGAGCTCAAAATGTTTCTCAAAGTCACTTAGATTCCTGCTACATCCTTTTTCATGTGGCATAGGAAGGATGGAGGAAAGTATCAAAAGTATAAATCATGCCTAATTTAGCCTTCTTAAAAAGCATTCCAGATAATTTTCATGCAGAATGTAGGAAGACCTAGCTGTAGCATACACTGCACACTGAGTCACCAGGGAGCTCCTAACTAAATACTCATGAGTTCTGTTGAGCATCACAAAAGATTTTCACTTGAACACAGACTCAGTGGCACCTCATGGGAATCTTTTTTAACAGTGACACTAAGTGTTTTAGCTGGTAGTAGCATGAGGGATTGAGTCCTCAGAGTCTAACAGAGATGAGCTGCAAGATGGCAGCAAACTGCATGTTTGGTCCAATGGCTTTCCAGTGGATTTCACAGTTGGAAGCAGACTGCCAAGTTAGTGTTTGCTTTCCTCCCCATGATTTTGACTTCATGCTAGTCTCACCACCAATATAAATGATAGCCCCTACACCAGAAATCAGGCACTACACAACATGACCTTTTGACCAGCACCTCTGAAACAACTAGTGTCTGCCACACAGTGGGTATTCAACACAAACCAGATAGGTCAACAGTACCAGCATCCCTTGCTCATGGTTAGGAAACCAGCTTTATGTTCTATTCATTAATGAGTCAACTCCAACTTTAGTGTTTTATCTATCCATTTTCCCTTTTTGTCACATGCATACATGTGTGGTGTACATTCATCTGTGTACGTGTGTTTGAATTGTGTGGGTACACATGTGTGTAGGTGAGCATGAATGTGTGTGTGTGTGTGTGTTGTTTGTGCATGTATATATGTGTATGTGAGTGTGTCCATATAGAGTCCTAAGGTTGGTGTCAAGTGTCTCTTTACAGCAGGCTCTTCCACCTTATTGTTTGAAGTAAAGTCTTTCAGTGAAAATCAAAGCTCAATGATATGGTTAGTTTGGACAGAAAGCTTACTCTGGGAGTCCCATTTCTGCCTTCTAAGGCTGCAATATATAGGCTTCCACAACCAACATGCATTTATGTGGGTTCTGGGGTTCTGAACACTGATCCTCTATCTTCTTGCTTGCCATCATCACCTCAGCCTGAATCTTGTCCTCTAAATCCTTCACAACCTCAGTCTTTCCTGCCCTGGCAAAGTGATACGACCTGTTGTCAAAGATGGCGCTGAGAATAATGCCTCTGCATGGATGTATACTGAATTCAAAGCAAAAGCTTTCTATGTACATTCTCTGACCAAAATTCTGCTTAGAAAATTCATCCCATATTTTTCTAAGACATTTTTCAACTTTCACAAATTGTTACTGAATATAACGTTGAAATCACATCCCTAAACTCAAATGATGAAAAAAAATTCAAAATCTGTACTTCATATCAGTGTTTAAATGCATACATTTGCTTAGAAAATCTTACAGATATTCTTTTAAAATTTCATCTCAATGGATGATTTTTTTTATCTTCTCTAAATAATACTAATTTCTTGCGAGGGAATGTTAAAAGCCAATGAAAAAGATATACTTATGAAAAATTAAAATTTACTCAATTTAGATTAAATTCTTTCCTGAAAGAATGAATCATGGATGGGGCCACTTGGACCCAGTGGGCAAAGACACTCACTGCCAAACATGCCAACTTGTGCCCAATCCCTTGGCCCCATGTGGTGGAGGAGAGAACAAACTGCTGAGAGTTGCCCTTTGACCTCCACACGTGCCATGTGTGCACACAGACATACATATGCACATAGTCACATAAATATATGTAAAGAAAATGCTTAAGAATAAATTACTGTCATGATTTTCCTTTGTTTGAATATCTTAACACAATATGCTTCATATAAAGAAGAAAATGCTATCTTTATATTCAGCCATGTCTGAAAATAGTAGAAGCTTTCATTTCTCAGATTCCCAGTTATTTATTCATTTAAAATGCAGAGATCTTCATAGCATCATGAGACATGAAATTTCTCATTATTGAAGACCCAATACATGCAGAATCAAGAGGGATGTTCCTTGAAATTAAAATAGCCATGGAATATCGAGTTTCTACTTTAAATTGATTACATCTAAATTTGCACTGCCTTCCCAGGCAGATTCATGGAGTTCCCAGAAACCACACTGCTAGTGACAAAGAACTGTCATTGGAATAACAACTATGATATTCTATGTCACAAACTCATTCCTTGCTGCCCTTTGCATGTTTTGGAAAATATAGAAATTAAGAAAGTAGCCTACTAGCAAAAGTACACTTCATATGCAGAATCTTTCACCATTCCACCAGTCACGATTATATTATTTTTAACAGAAACACAGTAACTCATCACAGTATGTCTGAAATAAATAGTCCTTAAAGACAAGATGATTGGTGGTCAGAGATGAACCACCAGAACCAAGTAGCCAAGACTATTAGTGTGTTCTGGATGATGTAACAAAATACCACAGATTTGGGGATGGAGAGATAGCTCAGTGTTTAAGAGCATTGACTGCTCTTCCAGAGGTCCTGAGTTCAATTCCCAGCAACCATATGGTGGCTCACAGTCATCTATAATGGATCCGATGCCCTCTTCTGGTGTTTCTGAAGAGAGTGAAAGTGTACTCACATACATGAAATTTAAAAAACAAACAAAACCAACCAAACAGACAAAAAAATTCACAGACTGAGTGCCTTATAAAATGGAAACTTATTTTTCACAGTGATGAAAGTTGGAAGTCTGAGCTCAAGGTGTCAGTGTGCTTGGCTCCCTGTTAGAGACTGAATATTCTGCCAATTACTTTCTGTACCCTCGGGTTGGAAGGAACATGGCAGCCTCTCTGAATCTTCTCTTATAAAGACACTAAATTAATTCATGAGGGCTCCACACTGTATTGACCAATTCACCTCCCAGAGGCCACACCTCTTAACAACATCCCATCGTTGATGAGCCTTCTCCATAGACATGTAGGGGCGGTAAGCCACTAGCCCAGAAGCTAAGCAGACTTACATCTCTATGCGTGCCACAAAGTGTTGCTGTGGGAGTGTCAACAGAGCAAACCTGTGAAATCCTTCAACACTTAATTGGCCAACATTAAATACTGCTTGACAGATTCAAGTGAAAAGTAAAGCATGGTTCTGAAAGACCCTGAGAAAAGGCTTTTATCGCTAATTATACTTGGAAAGTAGCAAACAACATGTGGGGGAGGGGTTGCTTTTATTTTTAACAGAAGACTCACAAATTTGTAAATCAAATAAAAATAAAGCCTTAATGTTAGAGCAAGTATCTGCTTACTCCACTAGACTTTAAATATTAACATCAATGCCCAGAAAAAGGTGTGAACTGTTGACATTTTAATGGGGCTTTAACATACTGGGTAAAGGATCTGGCTCTGCTCTTGGCTACAGTCCATGGTCTTCAGATCACACCTCCAGGAAGTGTGCAGACATGTGTGGGGATTTATAACAGCTATTTAAGTTGTTCATAGCAGGGATTTTTTAATTGTTTTGTCCCAAAAGTTTTTAGGCCCAAATAGTTGTCTCCTGTTGGGCTCCTTCTAGCCTCTTTTAAATATAGCATAAAGACATTTGTTTCTGCTTATTAACTGTTCTGTGTGTTTTTACATGACAGTTTATACTCAGGTCAGAGAGTTGGCTGGAACAGCAACTTAGAAATGCTCTCTGGCATCAAGGCCAGTTTGTATTCTGCTCTCTTTATTTTTATATTTCAAACTATAGCACTCACAGATTCCCGTTATATGCAAGTGCAGCTATGGAGGGTATGAAAGTGAATTGTTGTCTCATCATTTTTCCTTATTAGGAAAGAACATTTCCTTTAGACGATACTAGCACACAGCTTCATCTCATAACTCATTAGCCAAAAGTCAGTGGCAGACCTGTTCCAAAGGAAGCTGCTGGCAAAAGAAATGGAATGATATGATTTGGCCAACAGCAACATCTACACTGCAATCATGGAGCACTGACCACCAGGATAACTCACTATAGCAGCTGATGTAAATAGAATAGATTCGGACTCCAAATCCCCAATTTCTGGCTCCTGCTGAGAAATGGAAACAGTACTGGTCTCAAACAAACACAACAAAAGTATAGAGAAAATTACCTTTACAGATTTTCTGTTACTTACAAAAGGAAAGTCAATCAATTACCCAGAGTCAAGGGAGAATCAAATATCTACAAAGGAAGACAAGATGGATCAAACTTTCCCTCTTAAGGTATCTGTTAACTACAAAGAAGAAAGCCACAGGGGTCACCTGACAAGCTCTCAAGATGTAGGCTCTGGATCATTTATACCTTCTTCGTGATAACTCAGATGACTGCTTATGTGATACAACTAGACAGGAGTTAAATTGCTGGTTGTTGTTTTTTTTTTTTTTTTTTCTCTCCCCAAACCCATAACTTCAATGTGACTCCAATAAAACAGCAAATGAATCAAAGTTATAGGACATTTTAAAATGCTAAACAGTCTTCTTCAAAGACTATAAAGTGTTGGGAGACAAGGGGGTGACAAAGAACAGTTTCAGGTTTGTGGAAGTGAGGGGCATGAAAAAGTGGTACAACTAGGATCCTGGGCCAGGTGCAGAAGTGGAAATTGGAAAGAGGACAGCGGTAGAAGAGAGGATAAGATCCAAAGTCTATAGTTTTGCTGCTGCCATTATAGAAACGGAACCTCTTGCTTCGCTAGAGCTATTGTTTTGTTGCAAGTACTAAGAAAAAAAACAAGCACAAGGCACAAGAACTCTCTGTTACTATGCTTACAGCCTTCTAAATCTAAAATTATTCTGAATTACAATTCTAAACAGTGATTCTAAAAATTCTCCTTATCATATTTCTGAGTCAGAAAATTCATTAGATGTTATCAAACTCACATATTTTTCTAGTTATTTACAATAGTGGCCTTTGTGAATGTCACTATGGTAGCCAAGAAGTAAACATATTAACTGACAAATACATAATGCATCTAAGCTTTGGAAGATGCAGCAACAATTCAAATGTCATAAAAGTAAAACAAAACAAAACAAAAAACTCTGTTCATATACTGTGCCCTTTTCCCTGTGTATCTTACTTTAGAAATAATTTTCTCAACTCTGTTTGGGCTCATAACTCTCTCCCATAATCCTCATAATCACTGATAAAGAGCCTCTTTTTAAACTCTATTATATGCTTTAAATAGTAAGGACTGTAGAGGATTTTACTAAGTGGCTTTAAGGTAGCTAATCTGAGCTACATGAGAGCAAACATGTTGACTAGGCTCTTACTATGAGACAAATACATTGGCAATTTCCCAAGAGGAGGAAGGGCAAAAGGAAAGATGATATTTTCGATTGACGCTAAAGAATAATGCAAGATTCCGTGAAAGCAATGGGAAAAAACGTGCTTCCTACCCGACTGTTGATTGTCTGCTTTCCAGGCAGAAAATGTCAACCATGTTTTCCCTTGTTTCATGAAGTGTATATGAGGGCTGAGGAGTGGATAATTTGCCTTTCTAGCTCACAGGTCAGTAGAACAGCAGAGGGTCACATGACAAGCAGTGCAGGCACTGAGATCTCCTTTTTGTAAGGGTGGGAGGGAGATGAAACAAGCACTTGGTAAGCTAACTAGTGAGGGGTGACAGATCTTTTGGACATTGCCTAAGCCCATTTTTATTTCCTCCCAGATGAATAGTCAGACCTCACTTGCAGACAGGAGGAGTTATGAATTCAGTTCTGGCCATGAAACATGTGAGGAAGTGATATGTGTCATTTGCAGAATGGCATGTGACATGTCTTCTCTATGCCTTCCGCTTCATTTTGGGCCAGATTCTTACCCTTAAAAGTTCTTTGCTTGTCTCATGTCACAGGGAAAGTAGTCCTTGTCATTAGTGGATTCTGAACTATGACATACTAAGCATCATTCCCTCACCAATATAATGGACAATGGTGTGAATGAAAGTAGAGGCTTTTGTCTCATGCTGCTGAAGTTGCTCTTTATCACAGCAGGTAGTCTGACATTAATAATAGAGTTTTCTTTATGATTTAGGAAATAGTGACATAGGAGTCCCCTTTATCTCAGCCTGCCATGGTGTTTGTTGGTCCAGATGGATGGAAGTCAGGGAGGCATGCTTGGATGTTTGTCCAGCATCTGCCCCTTCTTTGACCTTTTGTCTTCTGGTCTGTTATCACTTTATTGTACTTGAGCTTTTGAGAAATGAGGTAATCATGTGTTCCCAGTATGATGTCTAGTATGAAACTTCCATATTTAAATTTTGTATATCAAATTACATGGTCACTCTCATCCTCAGCGGTCTTTCTGTCTCCTCTTGGGAATGTATGAGATATAAATTAAAGAGTGACTGAATTAGATCTATCACATAGAACATCTGATTTTATGCGTCACTATTTGCTTCTTCTATTGTTTTAGATAACCAAAATATGTGCTTTCTCTCCAAGATATTACATGTGTATCATTTATTTATGAGTATATCACAGTGATTGGGAAAAGATTAAATGGGAAACCCATGGAATACGATGTTAGAATTTGTTTAATGGCTTAAAAATTGTTTTGCTGGATATAGTATATGGTGATTATTATTATGGGGTTACAAATTCAGTTATCGAGTAATAATAATTTTAAAACTATGGCATAATGGTTTGAGATGACGAAAATCTACTCACGAGTTTAGAGTTCTCATGGGAACTATAACTGGGAAGGAGAACTGGATCACCTGTGCATCTGTAGACTTAAGCTTGCTCTGAAGTCTATGTGTAAAGATTAATTCCATGTGAATCTTTTCCATTTAAATGAATTTCAAACTGATAAACTATACTTTATTGGCAAACAGGGAGTAATTCTTATTTTCTGCATCATTAATTGCAAATAGACATTTCTTCATACTCCTTTGAGACAATGTGAAGAAATCACTTTAATTTGGATTGGGTTTTTTTTTTTCCAAAACAGGTTTTAAAATGAGACAATAAAAAGGGAAACTCTCGCTATAATGATGACATCAGGATTAATTAGAAATTAACCTTAGAATGACTTCTTCTTAAACAATTACAATGAAGACCCTTCCCTTGCAGAGAAAGAGTGTGGAAATGGGAGGCGGCCTTGTGATTATAGAATCATGACTATCATCACATGATATGAAAACATAAGTAGCAAATTCACCTTTCCCCTACTTCCTCAGTAATCCAAAACCTTGCCCTTCTGAACACGGACCACAATCTATTTTAATTCAGACATGCAAATGAGATTGATTTTATTCAGGTCACCACCTGAACCTACATCATTGAAATTTCTCTCAACTTAGCTCAAACTTAGGGTCAAAATGCCACTGACCATTCATGAGAATTAATCACAAAACATACTGGAATTTTGTGTTATAGCTTGTACCTGCAGACCTATTTGAAACGTGTCCTACTGCATTGAGTTTCTGTCTGAAATAGCTGATTTAAGCCCTTGATATAGTGGAGCTGGTCCTCCATTCATTGTGTTATCATTTTATACAGTCTGTCCATAAAAACCCCAAGAGAAGAGTGCACTGTCTGTCCATGAAAAATAACTCACCCTCTGTGGCTTATGGAAACAACAATAGAATTTTAAATACCTTGAAAAGGCAAGGCTATTTATATGATTTTGTCAGTGTCCCTCTGGTTGGGTGGCAACATCCACAGATAATGAACAAAAGAACACAATTAAACATGCACTCTAATACGAAATGGAGTGCTGAGATTTCTGCCACTTTTCAAAAACTAAAGCTTCCAAAATTTAAAATAATGAAATAACATAGTCACTGGAGAGGCAGGGATGCGTTATTAGGCCCAGTAGTAAATGTCAAATGTAATATACTATGGCAATATTCTTCAGTTTGACTATGGCCTCTTTTATTTCTCATTCCCATGTATCTCCTGCTGTTACCTGTTCATCTCCCATCAATTCTATTCTCATCAGTGCATGCCCTGGTCAGACACAAAGACTATCTTGGTTTAATTAAATGTCCCCACTAATAAGAGGAAGCTAGGCAGGCTCGGGCATGCCTGAAGCACCAGCTCTCACATTTAAGCAGGTGGTGACAAGCCTGGGGATAACACTGAACTCTTGATTTTATATCTTCTTGAGTTAAAGACTTAGAAAAACTTCTCTGAGTCTTGAGGCCCTGCAAAATGAATAGAATTTATACCAAGATAATTATTATTGATTTTTGCTACATGGAACTCTGTCATAATGAAATCAGATATATTAAGCGCTCAGTGATGTTGCTTTCAGTTAAACTGTGACACAAACATCTCACTGAGGACTTTGCAAGGCATTCAGCTAAATCATATTTGTTGAAATTATGAGTTAGATCTTGAAAACATTATTAGTCAATTTTAGATCAAGGAATAAAAGCATGAGTATTTTTGTTTCATCTGTACCCATTTCAGTCAGATAAAAAGGGAATTAGAAAAGGAGGAAGAGAAATAGTTGTGGATGAGCTAGTAACCTGAAGGGACAGGACACCCTCTTCATAGGAGTGGGAATCCAAGGTGCTTCACCATTAGCAGATGACATGAATCCTCAGTCATATCCACATCTGTTGGGGAGAGGAGGTCGATGAACCAACAAATGACTGCAGAATTTTAAGATTTTGAGAGCAACTGGAAGGAGAAGCATCAGTGTGGCTCGTGGCTGCCCTTGGAAACGAGGTACTCTATTCGGCTGATCACACCTATTTAAACTGATACAGACCTAAATTAGAGACAAAGCTAATTTGTAGTACACTTTTGAGGGATTTCTCTTGCTGATGGCTTCTACCTAATGCTCATGTGTTACATAATCATTTGAAAATTAACCTACAAGCTCCACCATTCCAAAGCTTCATGTTTTTCTCTTTCTCTCTCTCTCTCTCTCTCTCTCTCTCTCTCTCTCCTCTCTCTCTCTCTCTCTCTCTTTCTTTTTTTTGTTGGTTTTTTTCGAGACAGGGTTTCTCTGTGTAGTCCTGGCTGTCCTGAAACTCACTCTGTAGACCAGGCTGGCCTCGAACTCAGAAATCCACCTGCCTCTGCCTCCCAAGTGCTGGGATTAAAGGCATGCGCCACTACTGCCCGGCACTTCGTGTTTTTCTTATCAATTCTGTTAGCTGCTGTTTTGTGTATATGTAACAAATCAATGCACAGTGTTTGCCTGAGTACTTCCTCAATTAATCTCCACAAAAACCTCAGAGTATTGTTCACACTTACACGAAGAACCAAACCCTAAGAAAGCTTAGCAATTTTCTATAGGTTGTCTCACATTTTTTTTTCTTTCCTTTTTTATTAATCATTTGTTTACATTTCAAATGATATCCCCCTTTAGGGTTACCCCTCCACAAAGCCCCATCCAATCCCCTCTCTTCCCCACCCCTTTGCCTCTATGAGGGTGCTCCTCCACCCACTCACCTACTCCTGCCTCACCGCTCAAGCATCCCCCTATGCTGGGGCATCAAGCCTCTACAGGACCAAGGGCCTCCGCTTCCACTGACGTTAGATAAGGCCATCCTCTGATACATATGTATCTGGAGCCATGGATCCCTTCTTGTATACTCTTTGGTTGGTGGTTTAGTCTCTGGGAGCTCTAGGTGGTTCAGATTAGTTGATATTATTCTCCCTACGGGGTTGCAATCCCCTTCAGCTCCTTTAGTCCTTCCCCTAGCTTTTCCACTGGGGTCCTTGGGCTCAGTCCGATGGATGGTTGTGAGTATCTGCCTCTGTATTGGTCAGGTGCTGGTAGAATTTCTCAGGTAACACCCATACCAGGCTCCTGTCAGCAAGCACTGGATTCAATATAATGTCCCTATACCCCTGGCCACTTGCAGCTCCCGTCTTACACGATATGGCCCAGTGTGGTCATTTTATACCCTGCATTTGCCTTTTCATCTTGCTAAGTCAACTTCTCATCTGTATTATTGGATGATAAAAAAATCACTTGGAAGAATGTATTAAGTTTAATGGCTTCTGTCTTTCAGGATATTTACGTACATCTCTTTGTTCTTCATATATATGTAGCACACTAGTGAACATTTTCTTATACAATTGTTTCTCTTTTTCTTTGTGTGTAAGTTATTGCTAAGAATAAGTTCCTAAGAATTGTATTGTTTATTTTGGCAAGAGATATAAACAAAATATATAATTATTATATATATATATGCTTTTATGTATATTATATTAAATATATAAATGAATGCATATATTAAATCCATATTTATGCATTCAAAATAATTAAATATTTTTGTATATATATGTACACACACACCTCATAGAAGTTTTAGAAGGCTTTTTGTAAAAGGGTTAGGATTGTAATAAATTCAGCATTTCCAATGTATTCCTGTTACATGATGAAGACACATCTGATGTTGGATATATGAACAAACCAATGAGAATGTCAGGTCTAACCTTTCAGGCACATAATTACACTGAGGTTAAAAAAAAAAAAAAAACTGAGAGAAAATGTACCTTTTGGATATAATCAGCTAAAATTTCCTGGATTTTTATATGAAAAGTCTAAAACTCAAATATCATACCATCATATTAGTTAATAGAAAGTTGTTCTGATACATACAGAAAGGAAGAATTAAAAGCATTATATCCAAATTTGCAACGCCACAAAATTAAGATAATAAGAATTCAACACATCATAACAAACTCTTCTCATGGTCTTGCACTTTGCTTTAAATTTGTTCTAATTGGATTCCATGTGTTGGGTATGTGTGATAAGATGTGACATGAAATGTTTAGGATAATTATGGCTTCTCTTCTCATGTGTGTGTTAATAGAACTATAAGGCAGCCATATTTTATGAACATTGCTGTGAATTGTGGATAAATAATGTAGAATCATGAGCTGGCAAAATATGAAAGCACAATGTGGAAAGAGAATTGTCAAAGTAAAAGAGAAGACTAACAACCCTTGTTTTCTTTGGAGCATGACATGGTAGGTCTTCTGTGCCTAAAACTTCATCATTGTAGTAAGCGATGGCAATTTCATTGAAATTAGAGAGTTGAATGCAACATGGCTGTCATTGATCACATTTATAGTATAAAACGCGGTCTGGATGCTTATCCACATGGGAGCGTGATCTGATCGAGCCAGCTGGTCTCAAGTCGACCAGGGTATACAAAACTGCAAAAAAAACAAAACAACACAACAACAAACAAAAAACAAAAAAACAATCTCAAAACTTAAATTATGAACAAGTAAATATTAGGTTATTTATTTCAGAAAGATACCTTAGGGCCTCGTACATCCAGGCATTGTACACTCTTGTTAATTTACTAATCAGTTCCTTCTCTGGAATAGAAATTGTTTAGCATATCAATCTATATTTAAATGATGTACTGGTAAGTTCATAGGATTGGGGTTCTTAAGAAAGAAATTTCAAATATTTGTTATATAAATTATTAATATATGTGTATAATATTTGTTATTTAAGTAATATATTATGATATATTATTTTAATATATATTATATTGAGAGACTGAATGCTACGTGGGCCATATCACTTGGCTGTTACAAGGAAGATCTATTTGTTCATCAGAACGAACAGGTCTTCAGTGTATGTCAATGAAAAGATGTAGTTACATGAAGGGTTACAGAAAGCGACAAAGAACAGAGCTTTTTTCTTTATAAGGGCACAGATACAGATAAAGTGATATTCCATTATCAGCCAGTTATTATCCGTGTCGTCAGCTTAACAAAAAGCCCTCACAGTGCTGATTCATGTGACTGAGGGGTAAGATTGAGGACTATTAAACATAATAAAAACAGTTCATCTAGAATTCATCAGCTACATTATAGCATCACTTCCCCATGAGCTCCTTCTTTACGGGTATAGATTGTGGAACATAGGGATGGGATTGAGTTGTAGAAGTTGAATCACTGTATCCAGAGACCCTCTGCTAATTTGGTCAAGTGTTGTAGTATGAGAACTAGATTCAGCGTAAGACGTTAACAACGAAATATACGACAAAGTTGAGTGAATCTGAGTGATATTTAAGAAACGTAGCAAAGGGAAAGGATTCATGAAGTATCATTCATATGTGCTTAATGCATTCAATATGCATGTACTTATCCCACACTTACATTTGATTTGATGCAAAATGGATATATCATGACATTAATGTATAGATAAAGACAGTTCCAAAGATACATAGGACTTGTGATTCAACTCTTTTTTTAAAGAATTTAATTTAATCATATGTAAAAATCAGAATTGTTGTGAGAACAGATTAGAAGAACGCATGGATGTGTACTTCTTTGCAAGCGTATACCCGATCTATGAGATACAAATAACTAATATAAACATGAGTTTGTGTGTGTTGTTTCTGAAACTGTTTGTAAAGAATTGTTTCTGTATTCTGTATATGTATGACAACCTCTAATTCAACTGTAAAGGGATAGTAACTGTCAAGAAAATTTGAAGTGGGATAACTAGTAATTCAGATCAGAGAAGTCAAGTTCACTGGCTTTTTCCTGTACTAGTAAAAATTTGTAAAAATAAGATAAATATAAGGTGAGATGTATTTGTCTAGCTTTAATTTGTCCATATGGTCACCTCCCATTGGTTATGGTATAGTCTGCGCGGTGGGCAGAAGAACAGGAATGTTGGATTCACAGTTGCAAAGAAAGAGAAGAGAAATAAATAACTTCTGATTTGCTTTGGGGAGAGCACTGACCATGCGATGAAGATACAGAGAGCTGCCTTCTGTAGAGCTGGAAAAGAGCCTCACAATTGAGTTAAGGAATGACTGAGGGCCAAATTTTTCAAATGAAAATCAAGGAAGATTTGAAATGCAACTATAGGCTTGGCAGTGGAATTCAAGCTTTTATGAGTACATATAACAAAACTACAGGGCAGGTGGTGTCATCCTTTGAATCCCAGACACTGGGGCAGAGGCAGTAGGATTGTTAGTTCTGGCCGGATGGCTAAGAAGAGTGATTTGTCACTGGAACACAAGAACAGAGAAATGAGGCTCATAGAAAAAGATTGAATGAACCTGAGACATACCTAATAACAACCTAAACCAACAAACCAAAGTCCTCAAAAGAATAGCTTCAATGTAGAAAGCCAAAGGTTAAATAGTGAGGTGTTTATTATTTGCCAGGAAAGAGTTAACAGTAGCTACTTCAAGAAGGGTGGCAACATGGGTGTAAGAAAAAAAAAACTGGGAAGTCTAAGCTGCTGGAAGAACTTAAGGACATAGATGAATCCAGAACCCAGAGACGTCATATAAGTGTAAAGACAACAGCCTTGAGCATAAGGATGTGGCACAGACAAGGATGCTATCTTAACTAGAAGTCCAGGATTTTCTGAGCAGAAAGTCTTTTGTGTCATAATAAGGTCTGAATAGAGCTAGTGTTAATCAGAGCTAAGTCTACTAAAAAACATGTAGGTAATGTAACCAAACAGCAAAATTAGAGACTATGGACAAGATAGAAGATACATTTATAGGATGTCTAAAAATATGTCTAAGGGTAATAGAAAGAATGAAATAGAGTTATATGTTCAAAATAATTAAAATTCCATTGAACTCAGGTTTTGTTGATGAAATACTTTATTACTTCACAAGAGGCAATGCAAACTTACTTTGCATTTATGTGATGACTGCATCTTGTTCCTTCAAGGCATGTTAGAGCCAAAAAAAATTTATGAAAGCCATGTGAGAACTAGTTAGCCTATAGGAGAAAATACACTCATGAAGACATCAGTGTACCTTCTTTTATGAAAGAAAAATTTCAGAAGTATCACTAAAATATAAGTAGGAGAACTGTAGGATATACCCATGACAAATACCAAGCATTGATATTAACCTCCTAGAATTATTTAATTATCCTTTGAGGGTAAATTAAAAAATAACTTTGTCCTAAATTCTGAATCCTAAACTCACAGATGCCACATAAATGGACAAATTTCCTCCTGGTCTTAGAAAACAACTAGACTTTAACTAATTATTCTGTAGTGTAAATTATTTCTGCAAATTAAAATCAAATTCCTTGTCGTGGCTTAGGGTTAAAGATTCTTCATCTCAGAATAACAAGAACCAATTGGAATGTTGGGTTGAAGCAGCTTATCATCCTGACGTCACAAGCATAACTCTCCATGGTACTCCTAGCAACCATCGGGCAAGCATAGCAACAGCAGCTGGTACACCGGAATGGCATTGTTTAAAATAAATATTCTTCCTAGTTGGCATTTGCAAGTGATCTTTTCATTCTCACTGTTTAAAATATAAGTGTGAACATGTCTTAAGAAAACAAATGAAAAGCAAAAGCACGTAGGTATGAGGGAACAGTTATGGGAAAATGCTCACTTCCAAAAAGAATCCATGTGTCATCCTTTACTGCCACCAGAAATTCCCTTCTCAGAAAAATCAGAAGCTTTATCTACAATGGTCCTCCAAATTTAGAATGTTACAACCCTCTAAAAATTCCATATAGGTTATTTCACTCCTCCAGTATTTGGAGAATGCTTGTGCCATGTGCCATGTGCCATGTGTGTGTGCCAAGAACCACAAGCTTCCAAGAGAGGAGATACGCCACAAGTCAAGCCTACAAGTAACTATGAAGAAACTGTGTAGAGGAGCAGAATCACAGCCTCTGGGTAGAGAAGTGCATCTGGATATGGTTTACTCCTAGCAAGAGTAACTGGCTATGCTCTTTAGCTCCCCCGATGTCTAATCCTTCATCACTGAAGGGAAGAGTCACAGTAACTCTTAGTATCAAAGGTTGGCATAAGGCTCATGTGAGTTAATTTATAGAAAATGCTGCTTAAAATAATAGCAGGCACAGCAAGTGCTGTAGATGGGTGCCTCTCATTAATTTTAAGATAAAATGTGAAGGATGTCATAAGATTAGCTAAGATGCCATGCAATGGCTAGCTAAGAAAGTCAGTATAGTGTGGAAATTGAGCAAAACTAGAAAGGAGGTAAGTTGGGTTAGGTTTTCAATGGAGAACAATGATAAAGGTACTCTACTCACCAGGTAGAAAGAACAGACAAATGACTTTCGAGGAAGGAGAAGGCAAACTGCATTCAGAGGACAGGAGGGAGGGGCTGTCACTGCCTTCACTGACAACAGGCTGCTACAGTCAGTAAATTTTGATGGATATTTACATGTTTGATGTAAGAGTTAAGTTTTAGCCAAAAAAAAAAAAAAAATCAAGGAGTTGGCTGGAGGTGCAGAGAAAGACAGTGGGCAGGGGAAGAGGAAGCTGCAAACTCCAGTGACACCATACTGAGGAGCTGGACGTTTACTATGTAGGTTCCTGAGTGTGTGTCATAGAGTTTTTTCAAGGTATCAACTAGAGAACATTTTAACATGTTAGCTAAAAAATGTATATTTCTTAAGTGAAGGACAGGAGTTTAAGATTAAAAGAAAGAGACTTTCAGGAGGGGAAAAGTAAGAACCTTGGAGGAGCAGGAACTCAGGATGACCTGCTAAAGACCCTGCCTTTGGCTTCTTCCTTCCTCTCTTCATTATAAAAGATATGTAACTAATGCAGTTAGCAATGTGTGGATACCTTACCTCCACTGTGGATTTACAACCATCCGTGCCACCCTTGAATATATGCTTTGGGATCCCAGCACCCGGGAGGAGGAAGCAGGCAGATCTCTGTGAGTTTTATACCAGTTTGGTCTACCGAGTGTATTCCAGGTCAGCCAGGGCTACACAGTAAAACACTATTTAAAAACAAACAAACAACAGAAAACAACCCAACCCAACCCAACCCAAAACAAAAGAAAAACTTGGAGGTGCAATGTATGTGAAGTAACTACTCTATATAACAATCACAGCAACATCAGAAACGAGCTAGCCTGTGGCCATTTGTAACATTCCAAAACATACTGTGCAACATGGCGGGGTGGCTTCAGACATGTGGAAGCACTGTTATAACCATCACACTATAGGAAATGGCCCATCCAGACAGCTTAAATGGAATCTTACTATGTACTACTATACATTTTCATATTGTGTTGTATGAAAATGATGTAATCTCAACTGGATAGCTTGGATAGAAGCAACAGAGATTCAGGAATAAGAAACACATTTCTTTTTTTCTGGGGTCTTGGTGACTAACATAGAGAATCTTCTCTGTATAGTGACTGTCTGTATAGAAGCATCTCCATGCTTTAGAAGTCACTTTTCAAATTCTCCACATCTCTGTACATTTTGTTGGTGTGTTTAAAGAGCCACCTGCGCCTTTAACTTGACAGAATGGCATCTGAGTCTGCTGTAATTCACACAAAGCGGTAGCTGCACATTGCTGATCATGATTATGACTGAAAAGTCATTCTTTCCTGAAGCTTAGACATCAGGGTAAGTGACACTGGGCTAACTGACACACGGAGGACATGCTTCCTGTGCAGGCTTCCATGATTAGTTCTAAGATAACAAAGTGTGAAAGCATATGAACACTCATGCATACACTCTCTCACACACATGGATACATAGGCACACATACACACACATGCACTTACTGACATACATGCACACACATGCACATACTCTCTCACCCACTCACATGTGCACATACACATACTCTCTCACACCCATGCACATACAAGCACATACACACAAGAAGAATCTTCTTAAATCTCGAGGTCTATAAACTGTGTGCTTTAAACTTAGATAATGATTTAGTGCTGTCCTTGTTAGAAGGCGTGGGAAGCTTTTAACTCATACATTTTCTAGAATTTGTATTATGAAAATGAACTTTGAGTAAAGAGTTCGATCATAATACACTCATAAACTGTGTGAAGCAAAAGGCATCTGGATTTCACCAAGACCTGGAACGTTTGACCCCTTCACCTTCTCCTCACTTCTTCCTTACAAAACAATCTCTTATAGTGGTTTGCCTCCCAAGGACCCTACAAAATGTAATTTCCAATATCTAGTACCAGAACAAGTGTGAAGGTGAGAACAACCCCAACAGTAATTGTGCTTGCAGCTATTTTTTTTTTATTTCATATTGTCTTTTCCACCCAGAAGTCCTATGCCAAGGAAAGATAATAATATTATCTTTTCTTGTTTCTACATTTCTAAATAAGACAAACCCATACACAACCAGTGAAATCTAGCTAAATATGGACCCAAAATATTGGGTTTCTGGGTTAGTGGTCTTCATCTTCAAACCTGTTCTAATTAAGACAGCAGTGCTGAACTCCAGAAGCCACAGGGTCTGTGACATCACTTCTTTTCCCCTCTTCTTCTTCTACCCAACTCCCTCCACAATTTCATTAGTGTGAGCTTTATAGTTCAACCAACTGTTGACAGGGTATTACAAGGATGTGCAAGCCTTTTCTGCCCTCCCAGAAGACAGATTAAGAATCCATGCTATAGCATATCTATTTTTGAAATGTATTTTCACACAGCAAGCTACAAGCAAAAGGTATATAAAAACTTTCTATTATGGGTAAATATTCAAGATAAGCAGAAAAAAGCAAATTATAGCAAAGTAAAATCATTTCAGGAAAAAAAAATGTAAGTGTCATCTTCTTACAGGGCCACAGAATTTATTGGAGCTGTAAACTCATGTAACAGAAAGTTATACATACAGGAAAGTACAACATGTTAACGTGAATGTGTTATTTCCATGGTTTGGGGATGAGAGTCAATCAGACTATGATTCCATGAGTTTTCAGAGCTCAGGCCCTGGATTCACACTGGGGGGTTTTGAATCCCTGCCTGTCTCAGAGTCTCTATATAGCTAAAGGAAAGTTACTAAAGATCTCGTTCTCCTATTTCCTCCTCTATAAAATGACACTCCTAATAGAACAAGTCAAGGACCAAGTGAAATAATATTTGAATCACTTAGCATCCCAGCACATGAACTTCCTAGAAATGGCAGATACTACATTATTCCAGCTTTTAAAAGGAGATTGAGTTTTTTGTATAATTTTGAAAGTTCAAGAGGAAACTAAGATGGCAGGAGAGAAAACAAAAGATTAAGCCTCTGAAGACCACTATAACGAAGTACTACAAACTTGATGACTTGAACAATTGTGTTGTAATTCTGAATGCTAGGATTCTATGACCAATTAGCAGGGTTGGACCTTCTGAGAGACATCAAGAGAAAACTCTGACCATGGCTCTCCTCTTGCTTCTAGTGGTTTTCTGGTGAACCTTGGCACTCCTTTACTTATAAAAGCATCATCTTGGCCTCTGTCATCATGTCCATGTGAAAGTCTCCCATACACAAGTCTGTCTGTGCATTCATCTTTCTCTTTTCATACTAATGACAATCAAGTTAAGAAGTTATCTTAACTTCGTTATCTAAAAAGATGTGTCTTGGTCCATTTTCTTACTTCTGTTACAGAACTCCTGACAAACAACTTGAGGGAGTGTGAGATTATTTTAACTCATGATTTCAGAGTGTGTGGCCCACAGTCCCTTGGCTCCATGTGTTTGGGAAAATAACATGGCAGCAGGAATGTGAAGCACTTATTATTTACATGTTGGGGCATAGAAGTAGAGTGAGAATCACAATGGAGGCAGTCTATCTCCAGGATCCATCCTCAGTGACTAGTACTATCAGTTCTAAAGCACCCAGAACTTTCCAAAACAGCACTACTAACTGAGAACAAGTTTTCAACTCTAACCGCTGGGGGAGAGTTCGCATCTAAATTACAATAAATTGTACTTCCAAACTACTGCTGCCAGTGGTTAGAACATCATTGTTTTGGGGGTGGACATAATTAAACCTAAATGACAGAGGAAATCAAATGAAAAGTTATTATACTTATCCAGATGTTATCTAAGGTCCTGGCCTTGATGAGACCATTGAGTAGAAAATATCAGCATATTCTTTAGTATTTATAGGGAATTTATAGTCTCTAAAATATGGAAGCAATTTATGAAATCTGAGGACTCTTGGGCAGCAACATGTCTGACAATTTTTTCCTCTTAAAATCTAAAACTCACGAATTCTTGGGAGGTTCACATATGTAATGAACAGTCATTATCAGTTATGACAAACCCAACTAGTAACTTAAGTCCCTCTTAAAAACAAGAATAGTTACACGTATTTTAAAGCATTAAGTACAAATGTTGATGTAAATGCCAATAGGTCACCCTCTACAGATATCAGTAAGGCAGTTCCCCATATGACTAAGAACAGCACCAGTGTATGGGCCAACAATCACCCTTCTGGGTTTGTAGCTAAAGCAAAAGAAGTCACTATGTTAAAGCAGATCTGCGCACCATGTTCATTGCTGCACTCCTCACATTACCTAGGTTACAGAAGCAAGCTAAGTGTCAGTGAATGAGAGAACAGAGAAGAAAATATAGTATGGTGGAATGTAACTCAGCCTTAAGAGGACAGAAGTCCTTCTGTTTTTGACACAATGAAGAGACAGAGAACAACAATGCTGAGTAAAGTCAATCAGACTTGGAAAGACAAATACTGTATGATATCCTTTACATGTTGAGAGTGGAATGGCGGCTCCTGGGACCTAAAGGGTAAGGAAAATTGGGAAACGTATAAGGTAAAAACTTATAGTTGAGTTCTGAGGATGTAATTAATGGATATCATAGTAACCATGATATAGTGATTAATAATGCATTGTTTCCTTGAAATGTGATAGGAGGGCAGACTTTAAGCATTCTTACCACTCAGACAGACAAAATAATGATTACAAGTAATAAGATATGATAACCAATTGGATGATGGTAATCAGTATATAATACTGATATATACAATATACAAATATATATATATATATATATATATATATATATATATATATAATGTTTTGTCAATGAAATATTTTAAGGCAAATGCTCAAAGGTTAAAAGCATTTGCCGCTTTTGCAAAGGTTCCAAGCACCACCACTAGGGTAGCTCACAACTGTCTGTAACTCTGCCTACAGAGGATCTGACGCCCTCTTTTAACTGGCACTACATACATGTGGTGCATGGACATATACGAGGTAAAACACTCATACACAAAAAAATTAAAATAAATAAATCCTTTAAAATAATACTCTCTATGGGATCTGGGGTATGAAGAAACTCAGATTCAGTTAAAATATATATATATATATATATATTATATATATATTATATATATATATATATTTACCTATAGAGTATTGAAACTTCCTCCCTAAATTTTGGTTGCTTTCTTCTTTCCCTCTCTCAGGAAAATCATCATTTATTATTGAAAATTGAGATTTGGTACAGTGAACCATAATTGCACATCCTGGCACAAAACCAAACATTAGTAAGCTCTGAGGTAAATAGTCTTACTGTTTCCCTCTCACATTAATTCTTCATGTTTGTTTGAGTATTTCAGTAAGTAGCATATACAGGTGCACTATTAATTACATATTAAGGATGGCCTAATGCAAGGGAAACCCATTAAAATGTATGCAGTATCTATTCTGTGTAATTTCTGAGAGATAATACAGTGGCCAACACCAATCACATCTGAGTTCGAGTCACAGTCCAGAAGGAAAAGCCAGAACATGTAGTTTTACTCAGGGCAATGACAATAGAATGCAAGAACTATTAAGGTGGACAGGCAGCTCTGGGGGCAAGAGTATTTGCTGTGCCCTGAGTATGAACCTAAGTGCCTGCATAGAAATTCTCTCTCTCTCCTTCCTCCAGCTCCTCTTCCCCTCTCCCCCCTCTTGTCCCATCTCCATCCCTCTATTCCTTCCTCCCTCTAGTATTGTTCTTGTTTGGGATCTGTTATAAGATTTTTAGTCCCTGTACTCCTAACTTTTATGGGCCAGACCAACATGGTGCATAAAACATCCATAGAGACTGGAGTTTCAGTTGCAAATGGAGGCTTGTTGCTAGCTCAGTACTTTGTTCTCTGCGTACTTAAGACCTACTTCTAGTTTTTGTGGGTAAAGACAGAAGCCTGGTTTTTTTTTTTCTCCCATTCAGTCTTTTCTTCTTTGAGAAGTTGAATCTTGATTCTCTATGAAGACTTTAGAATGTTTTGAGGGGAGACTTGAAAAATAACTGTAAATATACTTGGCAGGATTTGAATAATTTTTCAACTTTTTGCAGTGTATGCAGACAGCAGACAAATAAAATTATAAATCATGGTGTGCCACTCGAGAGTTTTGTCGAATGAAAAATGTCGTCTAGAATCTTAGCCAAAAGGTGGGCTATAAATAAATGCCTACATATTCTGAAGTTAAAATTTCTGAAGCTGTTTTTTTTTCATGGGGGTGGGGGTATTTTTAAAGCATCTCATTAACAGTGTTGGCTTGTAAGATCTTATGGAAAAACTGAAACCAACATGGTGATAATAGTATTTGTCATTTCTTCAGGAGATGGGAATACATAGACATTGGATGCTGGTAGGCTGAAACCTCACTGCTTTAAGCAGATGCTTGTGGCTTTTGGCAATGTGCTACCTGACTTAGTATACAAAGCCATCGGAGTAGCACATCTGAAAGGTCATAAGAAGCAAAGAATTCAAGCTGCTCATCATACCAGTGTCAACACCAACTCCTATAATGCATAAATACTTGGTCCACATGGTTCAGCACCACATGGATGTTCATTCAGCTCCAAAGCCATGACCACAGTCCCAGAGGCATGCTCCTGTGGAGTACTAGCTCTGGCATAGGACCCAGTTTGTTCTCTGGTTTCTAAAGCATGAATCTCCCATTAATCCTTGGTCCTGTTTGGTTCTTGGCAGTGTCCTGTGTTGCTTTGTTTTTCTCTAAAGAGAATCATTATGTGAAGAAAAAATGAACATCTCTCTTCATTGAATGCTTTCTGTCCACTTCTTCTTTTCCAACTTGAGGGGCATGGGTATTCTCTATCTTAACTATTGAATTAATTAGTCTGAAAGGCATCCTGAGTATGACAGGTTCCCAATCTCCAGAAGCTAATTTGATATTAGGACAATAAACAGAGAGAAGGATGGAGAGAAAGACTATTACCTCTGACTTTGTCTGAGATTCCGTTTGCATTAGCCACCTGCTCCTTGCATCATTTATAATTCCTCTAGACAGACTGCTTCTTTCTTTGCATTGTTAACAGTGATGTCTCAGGATTGCAGCTATGCTTCAGATCAGGTTAGAACAGAAGCAAAGCTGACAGTCACACCATCTTCTCCCCCACTTTACCACTTCTTGCCTCTTCGTAAACATGGGTGCTCCTCGAGATGAAGGGATGAAGCAAACTTGCTAGCCTTAGGAGCATCCTTTCAGCTTTTTGGGGGGATGTCTTCCCTTTGGATTTGGAAGCATGTGGGAGCACAGTTAATTCTTTATTTAAGAAGACATAGCAATGTTCAAACAAGTAACTTCAAAAGTGAGATAGGAGTTTGTTCTAGCTTATTTGGAGAGAATATTTTGGTAAGTCTTCAAGCATCCATTAACCAGATCAAACAACTATCAAAATCTTCTTATTCTTCCTATCCCTCTTTTCCACAGCTTATGATTACTGCACATAACATGAATCCTGTGACTTCCTAAGAATTCTCAATAGAAATTGATACAAATGCTTAGATCTCTGCATCCTGGATGAACACACCGATGAAAATTCAAATTCATAGAATGGAGTAGCTTGAAACATCAGAAGATTACCTTCATTTTTTAAAGTTTATTTACATTCTAGACACTACCATGAGCACTTGGAACACTAACCTGTTAGTCCTTGTGATTTTCTTACTAGAAATATGCAAACCCATTGCTTAGTTCTACTCTCTGGGTTCTCCTACTCTCTTAGGCTCAGCAATGCAATTCCTCCTTTTCTTGATATTTATTTAACTCCTCCTTTAAAAATTATCGTAGTCCTAATATTGCCATTATGAATTGGTGGAAAAGACAGAGAATATATATATCACTCACAACAAGTTAATTGTCTCACTTAACTAGTCAACTATCCAAGATCCTTAGCTCAGGGTCTATGTTGGTGCATACCCTGTTATAACGTGCAAAATTTTGTCAGCTAATCTGTGTTATCAATGTCTAGAGCACTATAATCTAGTACTGTGGCTCTGCAGATTTTTTTAATGAAAAATCAGTGAAGTCACAGGAGATGATAGCAACCCAAACAGCATTTTTAACTGGAGTCCTATCAGTTAGTTTCTAAGAAATGACATAATCACTAAAGGGGACTTGATTCATCATACTGAGTAGAATTGTGTTTTGTTTCATTTTTCTTTACAGTCTGTACTTCAGACTCACAGAGCAGAGGGAATAACGGACTGGAACTCCTGTGATGAGACTTTAAATAGTTTCAGTTCATGTAATGTATCTAGATGTGCTATTGAGAAGATTAAATCAGACACCATCCATCACACATGACACGTCCCAGCTTTCCCCCTTTTTTCTTCATTTCCTTTGCCCAGGAAGCTCCACTTTCATCAACTGCATGATATTCTGACAGTGCCTCAGAAATTGATTTTTGTATATGAAGTGCTGCATTAAACTCTACAGAAAGGCATTGAATATTAGTCAGTTACTTTCCCATTTTTAAATTAGAAAATGTATTTATTTGTCCATTGGGGGGACTAGGCACAAAAGCAAAGAAGTTAAGAAATAAAGTTCTAAGTCAGGCTGCCTTTCTGTTGTGTCTCTTAGCAACCATGTAACTAGGGAAAGTTACTCGTAGGTTCTTCTTAGGTTAGATGCAACAGGAGAGCATCTATAGGACCTACTCCATAGGACTGCTGTGAAGTCAGTGCACATCACATTCTTAGAGGACCTTAACATAGTGATCCTCTATATGGTTCATCTACTACAATTGTCACCATAGCTATGTGCTAGACAGTAATTGAAAATAGATTCAATCCCACCCTTTTATCAAAATTGTCCAAACATCAAATGCTCTTTCTCTTTAAAGTTCCTACTAAAAGCAAAGAGTACCAAAGATAGTGAAAGAATTTTTATAGAATATTCAGACTCGAGAATATTATACCAAACCTGATACAAGTCATTCATAAAAAACTAAAAAAAATAAAAATAAAAATAAAAGGAATACACCCATATTCAAGTAATTTTAGAGTATTTTAGAGGAGAACATAAATATAAATAAGGAGAGTGAAAGTGTAGTATAAACAGTGGCAAAGCAGCAGGAGAAAGGCTGATAGACAGTAAGAAAGACTAAACTTCATTGTAAATATGCATGAAACTTTCAAAAGAGAAAACGATGAATTTTAAATAAAATAAATAATATATATTAAACCTAGTTTCTTATTACGATCTCTAGAAACAGAATATAAATATCAAAGCATAGTTCTTGCAAAGGCCAAAGTTAAATTGTTCTTAATGACATAGGGACAATCTATTAATTAAGTCTGATAGGTAAAAGGGGGTTAATGAGACAGGAAAATGGGAATTGGAGCTGGATCACTGAGGAGTCCACCATACTATTAGCATTGGCCATTGTCCAGTGTGGTGCAGAACCTTAACAGTATTCCTCCAATAAGTGAAGACTTATTAAAAATATTGTAAAGAGATGACTAATGAATATGATTTAATTTGTATTTTTAAAGTCATATATCTATTTGTAACTACCAATGGGATGAAATGTAAGCAGAATAACTCTAGAGGAGCTCTAGAATTGTAACAATATAAATATTTCGAAAAGGTTGTAAAAGAAAAAGTCTGATACTCATGATGAGATCTTAAAATATAAATGGAGATATAAAATCTAGGAATATCCCCAGTGGTGTAGACATTGATAACAAGGGTGTAGTCCAATGACTTATAGCATGTGTATTCATGTAACTGTTATTCTCAAAAGACTGAAAAATTTTTGACTACTGAAATGAAAAATTGTTCTGTATGTTTACTTTTTAAAATTAAGTTTACTTTATTAACTGATAAATAAAAGTGAAACATGTTTATGTAAGGTTACATGTGATGTTTTCATTTTATATATATTATTTAATGATTCACTATTGAGTAAAAAGTACAGTCCAAAATATTGCAACTACTTCCTTCAGGCCATAAAAATATAGAGATTTAGTTTTCTCTAATTCATATATTTCATTCCAGGGAAATCTATCAAAATACTAAAAATCGTGGTCCATGTTTGATTAAAGTTGAAATAGTTTATTAAGCCTTGTTTATATTTCCTAAACTGAACATAGATACATATTATAACTGGAAATCAATAAACATTGATTTAAATGCGACAGGAATTTTTATAGTATGAAAACAGCTCTCAAAATGAATTGACCCTGTGTCAAAATAAAAAGGGCCAAAAATATGTGTTGACTAATGGAAGGTAGCTTGCCACTATTGACATATTTCAGTTATGAAGAAGCCCCACTTCCTAAAAGCTTCAGATAAATCTGTGGCCACTGCACTTTGTAGTGAAATATTAACAGCACTCTCAGACCTGTCCATCTTTGTGAAGATGTGAAATTTACTTAAATTAATAAATAGGATTCTGAAGGAGAGGAGTGGGTGTACTGTAAGGGTCCAAGGTTGTGGAAGACTGAGGCAAGACAGTGTTTTATGGACATAAGAAGAGCTTTGAACTCATGAACTTGCAGCAGCTGTGGTTGCCTGTGGTTGACTTACACATGAAGAAGCCAGTCAATATTCCAGCATGGTGGGAGTGAGATACCGAGGTGGTGTATCCACCATTAGGTGAGGAGCTATGGAAATTGATGAGTGCTGGGGATAGAGAATCAGTTTTCTTTAAGGGTGCAATTCTCTGTAAGTTAACCATGCTCTAGTGGATGGCACCACACCCATGCTATATGGCTAGCTCTAGTTGGGTTATTTTCTTAAAAATAAGAAGAATGAATTTGAGAGCAGGACAAGTGAGATGGGGGAGTGGGACATGAATATGATTGAAATATGTTTGTCATGTGTCAAATTTTTAGACTTAAACAATAAAGAACAAGTCAGTTCCAAATAATGCTGTAACTGGCATTGAACGATTCTTCCTAACTCTTTACTCTCTGAAACATCAGTATTTCAAAATCTAAGTTAGTTCATTTTCAGGCACAAATATGGACACCTAAGAATTAAAAATGAATCCCATCCAAATGGAAGAATCCATTTGGAACCAGCTCCTCTGGATCCAGCGAGTTTTCCTATCTTCTCTCTTCCAAAATCATTAAAGCTAAGTTCTAAAAGGGTGAACATCTCTGCTGCACATTTTAATTAGCCCACTCTGTAGCTGAGTTGCCAACGGCGACACTTGAAAAGCCTAAGAAGTTCTGTGACTGTTGGTAGGGTTCACATGACCACTCAGAAGCCACCCAGCCATAAACAGCCCACGGGGCACGGGGAACTTCCATGACACATGAATGTGTGGATGGCTGCTTCCCCAGCCCTGTCCTCCTGGCACAAGTCAGAGGTGCTATTCCAAGTGTGAACAGTGGGTGCAGTTAGCGATTTACAGGGTGTGACTTTTCTGTGACTGTTGGTGGGCACTGAACCGGGCCTGGCACAGTTCATCCCTCACAAGTGCTGAATGCCATCCCTTGGGGACAGGACCATCAGGAGCTCAGAAAAACACAGCTTTTAGCTGCTTGGTGCTGAAAACTTCAGGCAAGATTCCAAAGGCCCTCAAAGCTAATGTCAAATTGACCATGTGCCAAAAACCTCTCTGGCATTAAATTTCTACTCTTTCTTTTCCCCCTTCAGGTTAACAGCTTGTGGAAATAATGATGTGATAATGCCACCCTGTGTTCCAAATATCTCGAAGCACCATCTTGTTAATCCTGGTGTCCCTTTGAGACTAATGGGAATGGAGCTGACTTTTTTCATTCTACAGATGAGAAAACCCCACAGGAGATGGGTCAAATGTCTGGACAACAGCCAAGCAGACTTACCACACAGGTTGCAGGTCTGAATTAAGTTCTCAAACAAGGTCAAGTGTTGTAGAAAAGTACCTGAAAAGCTCGGCTGGCATCAGAAGGGGCCAGAGCAGGCCTTGCACAGGATGTGAGATGGATTAGGGTAATCAACTGGTGAAAGTGATCAAAACACATCCTGGGAGAGGCAATGAGGCTTAGACTTAGGCACAGCAATAAAGAAGTTTGGGCGTATGGCCAACTGGAATGGGTGAGAACTAGCATGGGCCATCACTAGATCTAACGAGGCAGCAAGGGACTCATAGCCCCAAGCATAGTAGTGGTGTGTGTGTGTGGTGTGTGTGTGTGTGTGTGTGTGTGTGTGTGGTGTCTGAGTTCCCCTTTCATGGGATTACAGAGCCTAATAAGGAAATTACACTTGGAAGAAGAGCCCCACAGGAACATCCTTCTCTTCTTACATTTTAGCAATCTAATCCAGGTAATGCTATGGTTGAGCTCAAAATTTTTGATCTTAATGAAGTGTCTCTCAGAGAAGCAAGTAACACTTTAGAATGTCATGGCCATTGCATCCAATGTACTTCAATAATTTTGCCCCTTGCCTGGGGTTCTGAATAATCAAATTCTTTAGTTCCCACTTAAGTCTTAAGGTTCATTTCCCAGAATTCCTGTCAATTAATGTGTTTTAAATGCATCACTTTTGTCTGAAATTAACCAGGGTCAGCTTCTGTACTATGCAGACACAGAACAGAGTTCAAGGTGTGGAAGAAAGTACTGAGTGCTTTAAAATTCTGTTCCTCTTCTTATTTCCCTGGAAATAAGAAATGCATTTCTGAGTCTTCCCGACATTTAGGTGTGCCGTGGGTCTGGGGTCAGTCAGGGAAAATGTGAGGGCAGTGTGGCCTGTGTGCTTTCCAAACAGGACCACTGAGGCCTCCCACATGTACCACACTGTCCTCTGTGTTGTCACTCCTGGTTTTCTGGAAGGAAGGTAACTGCATGTTAGCTTGGAGAACTGTGTGCTAGAGAAGGCAAACATCATGTTATCCTGGGTTTTCTGAAGAACTGCAGGAGGAGATATTGCTCCTCAGACTTGTTCATCAATCCAGTGCTAACATCTAATTATGAAGGAAACCTCTGGGTCAAGGCTATGGCTCAGCAGACAGACACATTAGCCACACAAGACTGAAGACCTGAGTTCCATCCCCAAACCTGTGCACAAAGATGGATGTGAATGTGTTCTACAGCAAGATGAGAGGAGCAGACAGCCAGCAGCTCACAGGCCAGCTACCCAGAAGTGTACAGTGCAGCAGCAGAAACAAGAAAGACCCTGCCTCAGCAAGATGGAAGGTCAGAACTGACTCCCAAAAGTTATCCTCTGAGCTTCATAATCATTAAAGCATTGCAGACTTTCGTTATTTGATGTCTTTGTGAATGCAATCATAATTCTAATTGAATATAGTTTCATTGGTTAAATAGCCCTACAAAGAACTATTAACTAGGAATCTGAGTGACATTGGGTCAAGTCTCTCAGTACATGTTATATGTATGGAAGTGTGCCCAAGTAATACATCTCACTCTGCTTCCAAGACGTTTTCCAACAGAACCATCAGGTTTATTTTAACTTATTTCTCAATCTTCCCTTTCTTGTTCACTCTTAAACAATTGGTTCCTTCAGGGCTCAGGAATGTTCAGTTAGTCATGTTAGTCCTTACTTTGATACAGTGATCAGAGTACATAACTAGTAAAAGGTAACTGAATAAAGGTTTGTATTTATTTTCAAATTTTTATTTTCTCTTTCTGTCTGTCTGTCTCTCTCTCTGAGTGTGTTGTGTGTGTGTGTGTGTGTAGCTAATGTACCTGTGGATGTCAGAAGAGAAAATCAGATTCCCTGGAGCTGCAGTTATAGGCAGTTACCAACATGGGTGCTGGAAACCAACTTGGGTCCTCTGAAAGAGCACAGGAGCTCTTAATTGCTGAGCCTTCTTACCAGCTCTTTCTCTTTTAAATAAGACAACATTGCTTCCCCTCTATGTCAAAATTGGAGAGGACCTTAAGAATTATTTAGTCCATCCCATGCACGTGCATACATGGACATAGGAACATGAGCACATACTTGATTACATGGGCACACTTCCATACACATAACATGCACTGAGAGACGTGACCCAATGTCACTCATATTCCTAGTTAACAGTTCCTTGGGAGGGATATTTAACCAATGCAACTTTATTTGATTAGAATTATGATTGCATTCACAAAGACATCAAATAATCAAAGTAAATTTACATACAGTGCCTATATTTATGGTCCTAGTAACCCTAATACAAATGAAACATGGAAAACTGTGGAACTTTCTCTAAGTCATTGAAATATTTTGTCCTTGTCTAATTACTCTCAAATCTTTAGATGAAACCAATCATGGATTACTTGGAAAGCCATATTGATACATTATGGAGAGTTAACATGGTACCTGTATCAATACTTTGTTTTTTTTCTAGTACAGTCTTATCAATTCCAACCCACCCAAAACAAACCCAAGAGGAGATGTGTTTCTTTTGTGCCATTGTTACTAATAAACTGCAGAGATGAAGACTCTGAGACACATCCTGAAGATAACTGCAGCAGATGTCACTGTAGAATGCTAGATTCTGAATGCATATCACTCAAAAGATGCTTAACAGAGCCAGGCTCTGTGCAGCAATGCATTGAGTGCAGAAGTATGGATAAGATGATATAAGAACAATCCAGGTAAGATGAAAGTTCAGAGCATGCAATAAATCATGGAAGAAGGAAATGGTGTTTGTACATTCCAATGACTAGCTCTAACTGCTTGGGTTTAGGCTTGTGCATTCTGAATTATCACTAGATGTTTGTTTGTTTTTATGAGAGAGAGTCAGGTTCGCTTATAGGATCCAGTATGATAAATACAAATTAAAATGAGAAAAATGCAGTATCATTTAGATTGTCTTTGGATTATATAAAAAAGCACATATAAGAAAATAAGTTAATTGCATGTTTAGAACTGAGTCCAAAGTTCAAAATCTGCAGCACCAGGAATTGTAGGTAATGGGTGCTCAGCGAGTGGGAGATGAGTGAATCTAGACAGATGCATAGGTTCGGAGATATTTTTTTGGGAAACTGATTCTGATCTTAAGACCCCGACATTCATTGAGTGCCATTCATAGTGGCAGAAACCTTTTAAATTAAGTCAAGAAATCATTTGGAACCAACCATCACCTTAATATAAATAATTCAGTGCATTTGTAAATACCTATTTCCTCTACCCCAACCTAATATCAATCTCTCCCCTATGAGGAGGACTCTGCTGTCAATGTAACTTCCAGATATGTCCCATCTGGAAGAAGCTCTGATGGAGAAGGTAGTGACAGTAAGAACCATTTCCAAGACCAACTTCTCTGAAGGATTGAAAGGGTTAAAAATCTCAGTGAAAAATGTATCTATCATCCCCATCTATGTTCAGCATCCTTACAAAAGATTTTATCTACAGTGGTTTTTGCTAAACATATACATCCCCTCATTTTTTTTTTCAGCCAAAGGTTACAGAGCCCTGCAAGGGTGGGTGGACCGCAAAACTGTGAGCATATTTTTACGTTGGCAAGAAAAACAAAATGTCAGTCAACTAAATTTAAGATTGTTCACACACATCTGCTACCAACAGAATGCTGTAAAATAGGAAAAAGAAAAAGAGACGAAATGGGGAGTTCTCACAGCCTAAATAGCTCTGCGTGTCTTTCGTCGTTTGGATGATTTGCACTCTTTCAATAATGATTGAAAGGCTATCAGACCTGAAGCTAACATCTGCTGGTGGTTTGTCATGTAGCAACAATTTCTAGTTAAGCAAATACATAAACAACCATATCTCAAACTGTCTATGCTAGGTAGCCGTGGTTATAAATATATCACCAAAATGTTTCCCAAAGAAGAACAAATGGAAAATGTTACACCCCTGACAATATTGTACTGTATCATGACCTTGAGAGACTGAGAGAGAGGAAAAGATTGACAGATAACAGATCTTTGAATCTAGCAAGCCTCACATACCCAACTTTAGAACATATGGCAGGCACAGGTTATGACACCAGCTTCACAATGTCTGTATATCAAACGATACTATTACCACTCACATAGACTTGTCCAAGGTTCAGTTCCATTAGGGAATAGACACAGCTCATGATAAAAAGGATATTAAAAGTTAAAGTCCCACAGTATATTTACTTTGGGGAAAAACACCACTTCCTCCAAAAATCCACACAGAAACATAAAATCCAAGCAAACAAAACCAAAAGAGCTGGGCGATAAAGGTAGGTTTCACACATTTCAAAACACTTAGTTCCTTTAAATATTGAGATCAATTTAGGAAAGCTGTAGTGTATCCACTAAGCAAAGCTGACAAAATAGATATAACAATGTCACCTTAATGCAAAATTAAGTCATGTCTTTTTAAATTATACATTTCACATACACTCAAGAATAATGTACCATTTATCTAAAAATTAAGTGCCAAGTTACTGAAGAATTAAGATGAATAGCAATTCAACTGAAAATAATGTATAGTAGAAAGAAATATCTATGCTTGATGTTTTCAAATATAAGAACCATTGAGAAAAGTAAGTTTTATATCATAATAACATCAAAAGAGCTTCATTATACTTTAAAGTAAAAGGTTCAGCATTTGTGTCTGAAACTTTATTTAACTGGCCTGAAAAAAAGATATTTCTTAAGTGCTTTAAATGACCCTATATTCTCCTACACAGCTCTGAACAGCAAATCAGAATATGTGCTAGGGTCATTATTAGTAGTAATTCTGAGGGTCTTCTCCCTTGGTTATATGAGATTATAATACACAGTTCTCCAGGGGTATAAGGAGGTAGGGGTGAATAAGTTTGTTGTTGTTTTCAAAATTTTGATTTTATCAGTTAAGTTTGAAGTTTTGAAACTAAATAAGTATTTCTAGTGATACTAAAATAGCAACTCTAATAGCCCATATCTAATCATTCTATTTTTTTAAGCTGCTTGTCATTTTCATCTGTTTTTGTTGTATATATTTGATGCAAATAAATGCCAGTGCTTTAAGTCACAACTATCCTTGGTGTGGTTCACCATTAGAACAGCTAAGCGCTCTTTTGGAATGCAGACTATGATCTATGGTCTAGGTGTTTAACTGTTCTTCAGGATAATGACAAATCAAAAACCCCCTTTAAGAATCTTGTTTACAAAGAGCAACAAACTGCACATTTGTAACTATCTATGTATGTGTATAAAATGATAGTTACAAAACTTCTGGTTTGTCTAATTACAATGTAATTAATTGCTCTTGGATTTTTAACTTTCTACATTCTCAAAATTCAAAGTACAGACATTCACATAAAAGAATGCAATATTTTCTTTAAATTAGCATATTAGCTCTCTCTAAAATATCATTTATGTGGTTTTTTTTAAACTTTAAAATGCAGTGAAGAACCTATCTTTTATAGTGTCGGTTTTATTAGACTTGGGAGTTACTTCTCCCCACATGTCTAGAATGTGATGGGTGACTATGCAAGATTGGATGTGGAAAACTTACTCTGTCAGTTTGCTTGCCTGGGTCACAGTCCCACGCGGCCCCTAAGCGCTGCTCAGACCTCTCCATGGTGCTGAAGAGTTACCCTCGTCCATTTGAGAAGGAAAAGCGGTTCACTGAAACTGGCTTGGGAATGAATCCATAGAGAGCCACTTGGTTAGCACGTAAAGTTACCTGGACAGTTTCTACAGCACATGCTGCCGGGGAGCGTGTCTCTCCTTTAGTTAACAACCAAGCCACCTTAAAAATCTTCAAAACTGAAGAAAAAAGGTAAGTTTCCCGAGAAAAGAAACTGCCTGGTTTTTGTTTGCGTTGTTCAAATTGGGGGAGAAATACAAAGATGACCAGGTTCCTTGGAGAACAGAGAAGTCCAAACAAGTTCTTGATGTTTATGAAGAAAACAAGCCCCTACTAATCTGAAGCACTTGATTCACTTCATCTTCATTAACTTAAAAAAATATAAAAATAAAGCCGAGAATACAAAGCATCATTGTGGAATTCCGCGATACACACTGTGCAAGCAGCTCTGCCTCCCTCTGCTCGCAGCTTCTGTCTGCTGAAGATCTCACAGCAAAGATCAGACTCTTCTGCCTCTCGTACATTACCTCTCTCTGAGGCCAGAATGTATAAAGAGCCACATGACGCCCAATGATGTCATCTTGAAAGCAGGTCACAGTTACTGCCGTATGTAGATGAAATCCTTCTATTAAGTATTTAGCATAATGATTTTCTTGAAAATCTATTTGCATCAAATAACTTGGTCTTCCACTAATATGGTTAACCCTATCAACAGAATGCCTCAAAGAGATCGATTCACAGCTCACATGGGAGGCAGTCTCTGGGTGAGCTGGGATGAGCTTCTGATGCTGCCTCAGGAAATGAATAATTATGATCAACTCATGAAGAGTATGAAACCCCTTCTCTGCTCCCCAGGAGCTGCCATAGAAATAAGAAGATTTCTTCAGACACAGAAGCTACTTCAAAAACAACTCAGAATTTTTAGTATATTAAAAACTGTAGTCTTTTAAAAATCAGATCACCATGACTGTGAAATGGAAACTAAAGCAACTTGCTTCACCTCCTAACACTATTTTATTTAATGGAATAGAACATTTCAAAAGCACTAAAAACTTACTACTCCTGAAAAGATTTTTTTTCCAAAAAGTTGATAGGGAACTGTTTAAAATTATCCACAGATAAATTCAGAAATAATTAAAATGTTATCTACATATTCTGAATAAGTCACTGTAACAGACAACATACAGGTACAGTTTTAAGGAACTTAGGATGAGAATATCTATTTTTATTCTATACAGCATGCTTCTTTTCTATTTCTATATAGTTATATACCCCAATTAAAGATGTTAAACCTTTCTTTATATGGACTCAGTAGATTATAAGAGGGGAAGCATGCATGAGAGGGTAAATGAGAGGCAGGGGAGGGGAAGAATTGCAGAGGAGGGAACGGAGGTAGATTTGGTTAAAACACATTAAACCACTTATAAAATTATCAACTAAAAAGTTGTCACAAAAATTCATATTACTACAACACTAAAATAATTAATATATCAAATTATATATAAACATACAAAAGTAAAAGCAAATAAAAAATAAGAATGCTATGTAACCGGATACAAAGTCAAAATATTGTTGCATGGAGTTCTGGATTGCCTTCTTCCAACCTCAGGTTTCCCTAAGGGAACACTTTTCTCAAAGCCCCATGGCCATTCCTTTCCTTCTCTCCAGGAAGCTGGAAGAAGTCACTCCTGCTGAAGGATTACCAACTAGGGCCTCTGTGGCTCTGATTTGCCTCCGTGCTCAGGGGTCCCTTGGCCTTGCTGTGGGTAAGGCCAGCAGCTTTCAATGCTAACCATGGCTGATGACAGTTGATTCTAGGGTCCAGTGATAGGAAACTAAGCCTTGCCTCTGTCTGAATTATACCTGTGATTCTAATGTTGGTGAAAAGTAAGTCAGATGTGGATCCCCTTCTGCCTGCCACTCATTTCCTAGGAAGAAGTTCCTAAATCAAGAGGGGAAGAGGTGCTATCTATTAACTTCTGAAACCCCACCTTCCAAAAGCATTGATTTGTTGGCTAGACTTGTCTGGTTTTAAAGCATGTGTATATATATTCATATACATTCTATGAGCCAGCTAATGTAATAAGTTTTATGTGCAAACTAACGAAATAAAACTTTCATTTGTGTAATATAAATCTATAATATAGGTCTATAAACGGGGAGGCCAAAGTCTTAACTAGAAGTATTACACAATGCACTGTTCAACTTATATTAATGTTATTATTGAGCCACTGAGCTCCATAGATCAATTTTCTGATAAGATAAAATTAATAATGTATTTTGCAGAGAAATAAACTTGAAAATGTGGGAAAGTGGCTCATTTAGCATATTCAAGTCTGCAATGACACAAGAGATATGTACAAACTCTTCAGTGAATAAATTGACTATCTCATCTCCCTTCCAAATAACATCTGCTAATATCTATAAAAAGTACTATTTCTGGTACCATGTTCTGGAAAATTCTACTCCGTGTCCTGGAAGATGTTGTGGCAGTTAGATTTTATTAATAAAAAATATTTCAAGTTTCTACACAAGTAATAAAAAAATCTGAGTATCTCCTTTAAGTTACTAGCATGTTTGTTACAAGAACTGCCAATCACGCCTAGGGGATTATATAAATTCTGTACAAGTATACAAGTTGTAAGGTTTGCTTGGTTTAGTGGTTATTACTGTGTCCCAGTGTCCTGTGTGTAGTGAGTCACACAATAGGCCCTCAGATAGCTGCAGAAAGAGTGTGGAATTAACAAGGTGGATTTAATCCAGGATGTGAGTAACTCTGTCTTCATATCCCACCACAGACATCTCAGATATAATAGGCAAACCTAGAGAACCCAAGAACCAAAAGATTTCCTGAAAAAGGAGCTCCGAGAGTGAAACACATCCAGCCTCCCCACATCCGACTTTTCTTTGGACCCTAGCGTGTTCTTCACACTCATGAAATGAACACAGTGATCTGGTGAGGTCTGGTACAATGTTAATGAGGGGTCAGTGTGCATGTAAGACAAAGAGCCACCATTTTCTGTCACTTAAGCTGTAGAGCGGGGACAGACCATGGCGAGGACATATGTCTACAACCAATTGAGATTTCTTTTTTATCATGTTTATGGAAGGCACAGTACTTGGTGACTGGTGCTCTGCCACCCACATGTAGGCCTTGATATTCACTTTCAGATACCAAAGGCATCTTCATTATATTAGGAGAGTAAACAAGTCAGTGATCAACGAAGTCACAATTTTGTACATCAGTCAATGTTTAAAGGTGAGCAACTGAAAATTTTTATTTATTTCTTGTTTTATAAATATCTGTTTTAAGTTTAATAACATATTATTAACAATAACAATAATTATTTTATTTATATGGGTTTTGCCTACTTGTATATATGTCTGTGAACCACATCTATGCCTAGTACCTCTGGAAACCAGAAGAGGGCATCGTATCTCTCTAGGGCTTGTTCCATGTCCTCTCAAATATGGCCTCCTTTTTCTTAATTATTATTGGTGTGTGTTTATAAATTTCCAAATGTAGCCTGCTAAGTCAGTTTAATATTGCTTGTACTTAAATGATTTCAGGATGACCACTAGGTGTTGGGTAACCAATTAGAGGCTCATCCCTAGGGGAGACTAATTCTCCATCTTTCAGCTGTCATTACTTGCCTGTAGTTCTTTGTCTAGGCCTGAGGCCCCATGAGAATTTTGCCTTCCATATTCACATGTCTTTTGGTGTTGTTATTGTCCATGTCTTGTTTAAGTAGCTTATTGTTGAAGTGTCGTAGCTTTCTTGTTATATCTAGGAGACAAAATCTCACAGCAGCGTTTCTGATCCTTTGGCTCTTACAATCTTTTCCCCCTGTGTGTTCCACCACAGTATTCCCTGAACCTTGGGATTTTTTTTTTAAACCTAAAAATGAACTTGCTTATAATTTAAAACCTGCCAGAGGAAAAATATCTTCAAACAATAAAGTTAAGAAACATTGGGGAAAGAATCTGTATCATCAGTGAATATTCAAAGACTTAAAGGAAAATTTGTGAAGACATTTTTATACCAAATATCTTTTTGCACACTGTCATACATTGTCATTTATTATTCAAATAATTTCTGAAACTTTGCAGATTAATTTTCAATCACTCAGGTTTCAAGAGAACTGTGTCTGCTCTGTGTAAATAAGAATTCTCCCCTGTTTTCCATATGGTGGCTCTATTTTCTGTGCTCTTTGTGGGTCTGAGACACAGGGTGGAAGATAAAATTTGGATACTGAAACACTACCAACACTCAAGGGACCTAAATCTGTAAAAGCTGGATACAAGCCTACAACTTGCCCCTGACCTGGAAAATTTGGGTTGTTAAATTATTAAACATACACAAGGCTTGCATTCTCTACAATACAACGCTTGAAATTGTATTAGAAAGGGTCACTACAAAGCCTCTTTTAGGGCCCAGTAGACTCTTCCCCCTGACTGCATGGCTTGACTGCAAATCCCTTTACTCACCAGATTTCTCCTGGTGTACTTAAAGTCTGGATATTAGAGAACCAAAACGAGCAATAAAGTGTACATGTGATGCAAGACAAGCTTCGTTTCTGACTTCAGGGGCATTGTTGACTTTTAAAGCGTTTGGAAAGCTTTGGTGGATCTACTGAATCCATGAGTGTCTTAGAGAATCCTGCTAAAACCAAGGGCCACCAGAACAATGCCAGTAATCAAAGGAGCTGACTGTCCCTTTCTCCAGGACAAAGAGGCACTATGACCTTCAGGTGGTCCAACCTTCTTTCTTTGAACTTGCTTCGAACTATAATCCTCCTGCTTGGGACTGAGGTGATCCCTTGAACCTGAGCTTTCTACAGCTGCTGACATGAAGATATCCCCTCATTCCTGTGGACAAGGGTCACATAACCTTCTGGAAAGAGAGTGATCCGCAACTCCTCCGCTATGTGTGATGTATGGTGTCTCAGGAGATGCCCACTCATGCAGAAACAAAGACTAAAATTTTGTTTCATTCTCAGGAAGTCAAAAGCTTTGGTAAGAACAACACTAAAATACATGATAATGCTGAACACTTTTTGTTATGTATGTACCCCACACATATGTATTTGTGCATGTGTATGTATATGTAACACACACACATATATACACACACACACATGTTCATTCTAGAAAAAGCTGATTGTGATGAGTTAATTTGGAGAATCTCAAACAGGTGTGGGGCCTCAAACAGTACCAAGTCAAAAACTCCCTCCTTGTAGTGTGCAAGTTTTCAACAGTGCTATGTGGATGAGAAAAGTGCACTGAATATTATCAAGAACAGATTCAACCTTTTTTTTTTTTTTTTTTTTTTTTTTTTTTTTTTTTTAGTGCCTCCAGGCCCCAGGCTCTGTGCTGAGTTTTACAGATGGCATATCATTTAATCTTCATAGACATACCAACCACCTGTGAGGTGGGTGTTACTTCCATTGCAGATGAAGAAGGTCTTCTCAAGTGATGTCTTAAGACTCATGGAAACAGTGGGGACCCCTATTTTAGTCACATGGCTTTATAGATCAAAGTCTCAGCCCCTGTACCACACTGCCTCTTACAGGTAGGAGGATGACATAACACCCACCCAGAGGAAGCAGCCATGGCTAGAAGGGCAGGAAGGGTCATGGCAAACAAGTCAAGCCAAATGGGATTAAGCATTTCTAAAACCTCAGTGTTTTCTGCCTTTGTCTGCATGAATACATGCTAGCGACTTCTATACATGTCATCAGTCTCAGAGTCTGTGTCCTACTAGACAAATCACAAATCCTTTTAAACTGAGAACCACGTGTACATTCACATGGGAATCTGACTAATAAAAAGTGCATAGCATTACAACTATTGTTCTTGCAAAAGAATGAGTGTTTTTGAGATAGAAAAGTTAACTTTTTCTCACCTTGACACCTACAATTTCCATTCCCCAATTACAGTTGCTATTCACATTTCTTATTTCTAAACCCAAACTTTCCAGTTACCACGTGATACACTACAGTATGAGAGCACTTAATATGCAAATTGCTAACATAACTTAATATTATCTTCCCTCCTGTTGCTCTTTAATTTGGCACCGAATAGCTGAGGTTTGAGATTTTAATCAAAGAGCACGGAATAAGGCGATTTATAAAATCAGATGGGTTTTTCAATTGTTTCATTCTTTTTTTTAGAGCTATCAAACCATAGACTTACAAATGCATTAGCTGATTGCTACCCACCCTGCTTGACCATGCCTAAATGCAGGCGTGTTTTGTGCAGTGTGAAATGATGAAAGACCTAATGGAGGCTCCTGCCCAGTGCGTAACCCAAGGGTGGCTACTCATCTTTCAAGTTTCATTTCCATCATCGGTAAAATAGAGATAATAATTGTGCCTCCTTTACCTGGATGCTGAGATGACTGAATGAGGTAACCTGTGAGAAGTGTTAGCCAAGGGCCAGGTATGTGACAAATCTTCAGCTCTTCTTAAGTGGAAATTTAAAACTCGTGCTTCAACATGCCTGCTGTTGCATATTTTAAAGCAGACACATTCTCAGATCCATATTAACCATTGTGTTCTGCCAAAACAATGAGCAGAAGCACTCAGAAGAGCCATTCTCAAGTCGGTGGGAGGATTCGGTTTGGATCAAGGAACTTGTTTCCCGTGTGATGCACAGCTGGGACAAGCAGTAACTGAAGCTGTGACAGTGTGGGGGTGGAGAGCCACTGATCCAGCTCCAGAGACAAGACAAGCCAGTCAAGAAAACTGATAATGGTCTGGGCAGTAACATCAAGAGGTTCAGCAAAATATAAGAGAAGAAGCACAACTCAGGTCTAGGGACTCTCCCAGAGGGCAACAGCATTTGACTTCTGCTGAAGGTTTGAAAAAGTAAAGAATAGATAACACAACATGCCTGACAGCTTGTAGCACCAAAGCTCTCAATGATTTTGTTGGTCATTTGCAGAACCTGCTGCCTTTAAGATGGGTTTACTTTATATTGGACCAGGAGCCATCCTATGCCTTGCATAAACTTGAGCCCAACTCATAGTGGGCAGGGAAACCAAACCTCCTAACATGGGCCTCCTGAGAGAGTAGAGGCAGTGTGTTTGGCAGGTTGCTCAAAGTAAATCAGAATGATTTTCTACTTTGTTTTTATGTGGGCTGCAAGCCCCAAAAGATGTAAAGATAATGTTACTGTAAGGGACCCTACTGCAGTGATAATCATGGAACTATAAAAGATTTATCTAGTTATATTGACTTCAAACCACTAAGCACAGATTTTCTTTTAAAATTATGCCTTGTAGGATAGGATATAGCTCAGTGGTAGAATACTTGTAGACCTACATAGGCTTGATGCCCAGGATTGAGAGAATACAATTAAGTCTTGGATATTTGCCTTCCTGACAGCCTGGAGGCTTGGAAACAGATCAACATCTAATATTGCTTATGTCTCATTATTTTGTGTGTATTTTTATGCCTTATTTTGTACAGTTGGTGTCACATGACTGCCATCTCTAATATCAAAGTCATATATATAATCAATGACCTCTATTAGAACTGAGCAGACTCTGCTTGCTTTTTGATAGCAGATTGCAATAACGACTTTTTGGGAAATTTGTTGGACCCATGTTCTGTACAAATTTCGAGACTTTTTTGTTCCTCAACCCCCAGAGCTTAGCAATAATGAAAGAGTGACTATCAGGTAGGATATACCTTATGAAAAAGCAATTGACAGGCAGAAGTTTGGACAACGCACAACTCCTATATTAAAAAACGATTCAGGGAACTCAGGAGATTGAGTAGTTTAGAGGATTCAGCACCAGGAGCAGACACAAATAAACTGGACAAGTCACAAGCGAGTCACAAGCGTGGGAGAACAACCATTTACTGAAGTGTTTACCCGAAACACTTGAGGTGATAGGATTGAAGGAGCACAGCAGTGTGAGGCTACGATACATTCTTAGATTTCAACAACTCTCGAAGGCTGAAGAACACACACACACACACACACACACACACACACACACCACACACGAGGGTCAGCAGACTCAGCCCAGCAGCTACTTGCCCTGAATCGGGACCTTTAGAGCAGTGATTCTCAATCTTCTGCATGCTGCGACCCTTTAATACAGTTCCTCGTGTTGTGGTGACTCCCAACCATAAACTTATTTTCGTTTGTTACTCATAATTGTTATTTTGCTACTGCTATCAATCATTATGTAAATATTTATGGAGCTAGAGGGTTGCTGGGGTCGCGACCCACAGATTGAGAAGCACACTACAATACGGGGGCAAATGAATCTGAATCCTTCACTCTCATACAAAATGATTTCTGAAATCGAGTTTCATAGATCTTCACAGTCATTTAATTGCATTTTCTATTGGCATTCACAGCAAAGGCATCCTAAACGCTCAATTTTCACTTTCTTTTTTACTCATATACCAAGCGCTGCCCAACTCAGAGGCCCAGCATTTTCCAATGTGGTTCATAGGCGCCCTCTAGTGACAGGGAGGCTAGTGACCGGGAGCCCTTTCTCCACAAGGCCAGTTGTCAGGTCTGTAAAAACAGATCTGTTTCTTTTACTTTCACAGCTGTAAAATTAGCTTCTTTTTTTTCTTCTAAAAACAAACTAACTAAACTAACAACAACAACAACAACACCAACTCATATCTACATTAAACTATTAGGTAATAATGCCAAGCCACGCAGTCTTCTGAACACATTTCAAAGAAAGTAACTTTTGTCTGATATCATTATATGATCGAAAAAATATGATAGCAAATTATAGGAAGAATATTTTTTAATAATATACTTTATATAATTAGCTCTTCCCAACTTTTTATCATTTCAGTGACTAATTTATAAATAATCACAATGGCAAAACTCATTGATTTACCAGAGCCTAATGATGACTCCCCCGCCCCCACACACAGTTAGTGCTTGCAAAACACAGCTTGAAGCAGATGCATTCATTCCATAACCCCATTCTGGAGAATTCTTAAACGGGTGGTCAGTTTCAGTGTGCAAAACTATCACTTTCAAACATCTTAATGATCGACATCACTTAAAACTCTGGACTTCGGGAGAGCTGCGCGTGTTAATCTCTGTCCTGCATCTACACATGCGGCAGGTTTCCTGGCAACACGTTCAGGAGGAGCCTGTGTAACCCATTTAGTCTCTGACACACTCAACCCATTTCAGCAATTTCAGTCTGTGACCACCTTCAATTTTTCCTGCCAAAAGTTCTTCTTTCTAATCCTAATAACGAAGCTGACTTTCAAGACAAGCATAAGCACGTACCAGAGAAAACATGTCCTAAGAAATGGCGGAGGGAATCACAACCACCTCAGTGATAGAGAAGCAACATAGCGCAAATCCCCTCTCAGTGGGCGCAGTGAGTTCATTTTTGGCTCATGAATTTTGTCTTAGTTTTACGACGTCAAGAGCCTCACTGTGGGCTCCCATGTAGCAAATAAGCAACACAACACCCACACACACACCATCACAAACCACCTCAAGATCTTTTCTTGGAACCAGAGCCTGCGCTATCAATATACAGTGCAAGTCGGTCCAAGCAAGAGGCGAGGAGCCACTCACGGGTGTGCTGCTGTCGGAGAAGGTGTTCATGCTGACAGAGCTGCTCAGCTTGTCTGAAGAGACAGAAGGTGGGGATGGGCTCCTCTTCTCCAGAGGGTCCTGCCTCTGCAAGTACTCTCGCCATGCTCGCTGAATGCTGCAGAAAAACCCAGCAATATGTCACGGTCAGTCATCACCCACACGCTCAGAGGGCATGGGGGCGGGATTTGGTTTTAGAGAGAGAGAAATTGTAAGCTAGATTGTGCTCAAAGAAAAGGCACTTGGGCTTTAGCTCCATTTTGGCCATGAAGACTACATTTAAAAATGAAACAAAACAGAGCAAAACAACAATAAAACCAATTTCTCAGACTTAACTAGGCTAACTCAGCCTTTAAAAACAAATTTAGTAGGGGTAGAAAAGAACCACATCAGTTAAAGTCAAACTAGCTCATACAGTAAATGTTTTTTGTTTTAATTTTACATCTTTGAGAAAAGGGGACAGGTGGATGATTACATATCCATTCATCCAATGCATGATTTTAGAGGTTCCATGTGGAGACTCTGGACAGAGACCACAGACCACATTTCCGGATTCCACTGGCACAGACCGGGATGAACATTCAAGGCTGGGGTGGCATTCACAACATTGGGCGGTGTGTGTGCATGCCGGATGCTGTGGCATGGTGGCCCTGATGTGGGACAAGACCACAAGAACATTACAGTCATTTACTTGACATACTGTGGAAGGGACACAGGTAGTAAAGAAACGCCAAAAAGTGTCCTGTGTTATTTAAGACGCTAAAGTAACAAATAATTAGGGGACGTTTTATTTTGTTTGTTTTTGTTTTTTGTTTTGGGTTTTTTTGTTTGGTTGGTTGGGGTTTTTTGAGTTTTGTTTTGTTTTGTTTGAGACACGGCGCTGCGGCTCACTTATTAAACCAGGCTGGCCTTGAACACAGAGATGTGTCTGCCTTTGTGTCCTGAGACTAAGGGCATGCACTGCCACACCAGGCTTTTGGGTTTTGGGTTTTGGGTTTTGTTGTTGTTGCTGTATGTTTGTGGTTAATATCAGGAAAAAAAAAAAAAACCCTTTCTAAACCATAGGCACATTCCTGCTCCTGTGTGTAAGTTAAGGAACTTTTCATGGACCATTGGGTCCAACGTCAGGCTTTAACATCTGTGAGTTCATGGATAGTCACTGAGTATACTGGAGATTTTCCTTGGCATTTGGATGTGCACACCAACTACATATATTATATATATATAATATATATATATATATATATATATATTATTTACCAGAGAGTAGCATTATTAAGAGATATGGCCTTGCTGGAAGAGGTATCTCATCAGTGGGTGGGCTTTGAGGTTTTAAATGTTCAAGCCAGGCCTAGCCTAGTCTCTCTCTCTCTCTCTCTCTCTCTCTCTCTCTCTCTCTCTCTCTCTCTCTCCCTGCTGCCTGATAATCCAGATGTCGAATTCTTGGTACGTTCTCCATTACCATGTCTGTCTGCATGTTGCCTGCATGTTATCATGCTTCCTACAATGATGATAATGGACTGAACTCTGAACCTGTAAGCCAGCCCCAATGAAATGTTTTCCTTTATTAGAGTTCCTGTATATGGTGTCTGTTCCCAGCAACAGAAATCATAAGACAAGGGCCATCCACACATAGCTCAGTCCTTCCTTACACGAGCTGACCCTTTTCATGATAATCGCTCACGGTTTTATTGCCTGCTTCTTGAACAAAATGCACCCTTGTTGATGTTTCCTTGGGCTTAATGTTTTAAACAGAATTTTAAAGGTCTCACTGTTTCATCTAGGGTATCCTTTGTTTGAGAGATGAAAACTTTTGGAAGTATTTGTGAGTCACAGATCTGAAGTTCAGGGGTCGGGTCTTCCAGAACTCAGCTAACACTTCAGGAGCACTCTGGAGAAATCTAGTCATTTAGGTCTCATAAGTTGTTCTATTTTAAAGAGAGAGCTTATAAGACTCCAAGACATTCTTCATTACCCTTTGTTACAAACAATCAAACAAACAAACTACCTTTATCATTTAGAAAATAAACGGTGTCATTTGAAGCTCATTACAGTTTAGCATGCTGAACACCAGGGGGCGGTATAACTCTTTAGTGACTCAAACAATGTGGAAAAAACCCAAAGTTTTGCAACGATGAACTTAGATAAACATCCCCTTTCCCTCTTAGTTTCATGGAACCCAGAGGGCCACATACTAATTTTTCTTACATCAAAGATTAAGAAAGCAGAGTTCATTTCTTCTAAGTGGATAGATATATTCTTTCACTGAAATACTATAACAATATCGAGTATCTTTTGAATTGTGTGAAAATACACAGTAAAATATTTATTTTTTAAAATTTATATTAAAACATTTCTGTGCTCTCTTACTTTCTTAACACACACTATTTTATTTTTGAACACCTGACTTATAGCTATTGCGCACATCAGAAACAATTATATGTAGTTGAAAGCTTATTACCCTATTATTTTTTATCTTAATCATTAACGTTTTAAAGACTACATTGCAGATTGGATAATGCCTTTAAACTTACTTCAGAGGTTAAAATAACAAGTCATTTGTGTCATATTACACTATTATACTAAATTATGACATTTTTTTTTTAATGGTCTCTGGGCCTGAGAGAAGTGTTTTTATCCAACACTACTCATTCTCATTAAACTATACCTCCAGCATGACCTTCAAACAGTTGTGTGTTTTAATATTAAGCATTGTTAATCCCATCCGCAATTGCTGGAAGTGGGGATTAGAAGAGAACCCAGATACTTCTCACCCACGAGTCACAGGCACAGCTTTCTCATGCTAACTTTATTGTAGTTCCAACTCAGGAGTCTCTCTTATGGATGCAAAGTATGATATAGATAGGCTGCCTTGACATTTTCATTTTTAAAATTAAGCAATGACGTCATATAATGTATTTAAAATTGTTTGAGATCAGGGATATATATCGTTTATTCCGACATCATTTGTAACAAAGGGGGAACATCCTTTGAAGTCACTTTTTGGCTCTCAGTTCTTATTTGTCCCTTCTCATGTGATTTTTTTGCTTCTGCCCTTAGTCTGTTTATTTCCATCTGTTTTAGAGCAAGAGCTGACAGTGGATACCATCCTCATTGCCACCAGATAGCCTGATACCTGCCAGTAGAAGAAGAAGCTTCCCTAGGACGGCTGAGATGCTCGGGGAAGGTTCTGGGTAGTTTGGGGCTTTGAATTGTGTCCTAGAGGGTGGATTAGAGGAGACAGAAAAGACATGAAAAACAAGACAGATATCAGACAGAAGACCATGGTGAAGGTGGTGAAGCTAACCGGCTGTGAAGACACCTCGCTCACAGGTTATAGTCTGAACAATTTGGGTCTTCATCCTGTAATGCTCTTCTCATTAGGAAAACAGAGTCCTTCTGATAGGTGGTACTTAGGTAGCCAGGAGCCCAACACAGAGGAATGCTCCCTCAAGGCAGTATGAAACACTGAAAACAGGGCCCATCAGACCATGTCTCTTCCCCAGCAAGTCTAATTTCCTCCCACGAGACCAAAAATCCTGGAGCATGATTGCACACATATATACATCACTGTCCTGGTAGTTCCAGGATAATGACAGTAGCTCATTAACAAATGTATTTTTCTAATACTGTGTTCTAGAAATAGCTTAAAGAAAAAGTTATATCTCACAAGGAAGTGTGTTGGCATGATAGATGTCCTTTCCCGGTTTTACTTCTCATTAGCTATGGCCTTAAGACAAAGGCTAAACAGTCTCGCCAACACTTTGCTCTTCCACAATAAGAGCATAATAATGCATTCTTTCTAATTATTTCAAGAGGTCAACTGATGAGATATGCCAGAGACTTGACAAACAGAGCAGGTCTAGGTAGGCTATTATTATTACTTAAGAAAACAAAAGACATAGCAAACACTTTCAGGTTATGTGTAAATCAATATGCTACATGGTAGGTGATAGCTGGGCTGGGATTTGAATATAATTGCTCAATTCCAAGGTTGGTACTCTGGAGCATCCTTTCCACATTTCTTCTATAACTAACTTTTGGCTGTAGTCATGTTCTAGTGGATGTGATAAAACCATTAACCGAAAGCAACTTTGGGAGAGAGGGATTTATTTCAGCTTATGGATCCATCATTGAAAGAAGTCAGAACAGGAGCTCAAGGAAGAACCTGGAAGCAAGAACGGAAGCAGAGAACATGGAAGGTACTGCTTACTAGCTTGCTTCTCCTGGCCTCTTCTGTTTGGTTTTAAAAACTCAAAACCACCAAGGTGTGTCACCACTACAGTGAACTGGGTCTTCTGGCATCATTCACTAGTCAAGAAAATGCTCCCACAGACACCCACAGGTCACTTAGATGGAAGCAATTCCTCAGTTGAGGTTTCCTCTTCCCTGTGACTCTAGCTGTGTCAGCTGATTGTAAGCTAACTGGAACAACTAGGTAGATACTGTGCTTTAACAATGTGATTCAGCAAAGCTTTGTATGAAATGTTTTCACAAATTCTCAAAGCTCAACAGGTGTCTTTTTCTTAGAAGTTATCTAATTTTGTCAAATATGTTTTTAAATGAAAAAATGATTAATTTTCAATATGCCCATATGTTCTTCTATCAGAAAATATTGTCAAAGCATAAGTAATGGTTTAAATTGGGAGAATTTTTGTGATAGTCCCTTATAACCTGTAAACTGGCCCAGACATGAAGGATGATGCTCAGGGCCTGAGAGGTGGCTCGTTTTTCCACAGGACACGACACTCATTGCCCACAGATCAGTCTTGCCTACAGTCAGAACACACTCAGCTTTCCTCTCCAGGCTGGACTGGCATCCTTCATCTGGGTGCTTTCCGTCAACTGTCTGATGGAGGTTTGCCTTCTCCTGATGTGTGGGGAACCTGACTTTCATTTTCCCCAAATGTCTTCCATAAATTTTCTCTGATCCTGACTTTTTCCTCTCTTGACCCAGTCCATTGATCATTCACGTCTAAAACTCAGAATGACTTCTTACCAGCTGTGTTAGTAAGCCAGGTAGAGTAATCCTGATGACACGACAACACACACACACACACACACACACACCACACACACACACGTTTATGCCTCTGCTTCTTTCTTCCAGCTTTGCCCTACTGCAGATGGTTCTTCTTGCTTCTTTCTTTTTTTTTTTTTTTTTTTTTTTTTGTAGGGTAAGGGGAGGAGGAGGGGGTTTATTCAGTTTACACTTCCACATTGCCATTCATCACCAAAGGAAGTCAGGACTGAAATTCAAGCAGGTCAGGAAGCAGAAGCTGATGCAGAGGCCATGGAGGGATGTTACTTACTGGCTTGCTTCCCCTGGCTTGCTCAGTTTTCTTTCTTATAGAACCTAGGACTACCAGGGCTGGCACCACCCACAATGGGCCCCTCCCACCCTTGATCACTAATTGAGAAAATGCTTACAGCTGGATCTCATGGAGGCATTTCCTCAAGGGAGGCTCCTTTTTCTGTGATAACTCCAGCTTGTATCAAGTTGACACAAAACCAGCCAGTACAATTGACCTCTTGTTAACACACAAAATATCACTATTAAGCCTCAACTCTTACTTCTTATTCATGCACAGGATCTAAATAACTTTAAAAGTCCCACAGTCTTTGCAAATTCTTATATATTAAAATTTCAATCCCTTTAAAATATCCAATCTCTTTTGAAATTCAAAGTTTTTTACAACTAAAAGTTTCTTAACTGTGGGCTCCACTAAAATACTTTCTTCCTTCAAGAGGGAAAAAATATCAGGGCACAGTCACAATCAAAAGCAAAATCAAACTCCAATTGTCCAATGTCTGGGCTCCACTCACGATCTTCTGGGCTCCTCCAAGAGCTTGGGTCACTTCTCCAGCCTGACCTTTGTAGCACACACATTGTCTTCTAGGCTCTAGCTGCCTGTACTCCACTGCTGCTGCTGTTCTTGCTAGTCATCTCATGGTACTGGCATCTCCAAAACATTACTGTCTTTCTTGCTTTCTTTCAAATGTTTTTCTTCTCACAGTGCTCTGAGTGTGAGATGCCAACTGAAGAGATCTTGTGCTGCCCTGCTAGATGACATAGGACAGGTTCCCTGAACCAAGAGTTCTTTTCTTGCTTGATTTTACATTTGGAGTTCTTCTACCAAGGTTTCTCTCTCCCCAGCTTTTTGGAGCTCATCATCAGCCATGTAACCCCTGCACTGTAGCCTACAGTGCTTCTTCATCAGGGAGGAGGGAGAAACCCCCAGAAGGGTAGATTTTATGATAAAATGACCATTACTTTTCTCTTTCATCAGCTGATGTTTATGCTGTTACCACCAATAAAGGTCAAGGGCCCTATGAAAAAGCTGCAGCATGTAGGTGACCCTAAATGCTCAAAGGCCACATTTATATTAACTCTCTTTATGCTAGGACATTGTCCGTTGGGAAGCAAGGATGAATGTGCCCTCTTCTGGAAGATACCACAGTCTCTCAGAAGGTTGTCATAAAAGACATCATAAAAGAGCAAGTGGCACAGCAAATGACAAGGTGAAGTCTAGATCATTGGTGAGGCTTGTGGTAGAGCCTGTGGTCCCATCCTCCAAGATTCCAAGTCTTGAAGCTACCGTAAAGGAGACAGATGTCTAGAAGCATGAGTGATCATCATTGGCATGAGGTCTGGACAGCCTCAGGGAAGTTAGCACAGGGGAGCTTTGGCAGGAAAGGTTAACATAGGGAAGGCAGGATAGTCTGCAGCAGAAAGGAGAACAGGAGGAAGGGGGAGGGAAGGAAGGTGAGAATAGACAGGGTGAAGGTGCAGGCTATATGGTGTGAGTTCTTTCTCTCTTCTCTCTCTCTCTCTCTCTCTCTTCTCTCTCTCTCTCTCTCTCTCTCTCTCTCTCTGTGTGTGTGTATTTGTGTGTGTGTGTAAGGGAGATGAGCAACCTGCCCAAGGGAGTTAAGAATTTAATAACCAGATTAGACAGAACCCACTGAGCTGGAGTGAATTCTCTGATAGGACTCAAATTCCATTATTGGGCAGGATGAAGTTTTCACCCCCATCCCCCTCCAGTGACTGGAAATGGGGTTCAGAGCTATTACGAGAGATAAAAAGCATTCATTTATACTTCACTGAGCTGAGACTCCTCCATCAAACAAGCAAACACAAAGTCATAAAGCTCAGCTCTCTCTGCTGGCTGGAATCACAAACCCAGAGAGCTGATTTTTCTCCAGTGATTCCTCTTCTTAGCACCCACTGGAGATGATAAAAAAGGACCAGGCATTTTCCTAACTTAACTCTACCATGAAGCCCTCTCAGTTTCCCCACACAGCAGTGTCCCTGTGTAGCCCTTTTCCATTTAGCAGGACTCATCTTAACGAGATTCCTAATAACTCAGGACCTGTGCCTGCACTCCAGCATGCTCTGGAGTAAAAGTGAAGCTGGCAGAAAGAAATTCAGCAGACAGAGTCATTCCAGCCAGGAAGTGAGGCACTGAACTTCCTAGCAGGGTACCTGGTCAGTTCAGAAACTGCGTCTGGGCTTATCATGAAGAGGAGGCTGGATGCTCACACTGTGCAATCTTCTTAAGGATGTGTATGACGGGGCACAGATTCGTAGTGGTGTGGATGGCTATTTTTTTCACTCAGCCGGACATAATAAACTGTCATTCCATTCCCATTTAAATTCCTTAACCCGGAGATGACTTACTGTTCAAAGCTGCACACCCCCACCTTCTTCAGAGTGACGTCCTTGAGCTTCTCCACAAGTGACCCATGGTTCTCAAGTGCAAACATGTTTAAACTCTGTGGGTGTTAAAACGTCCTAGAGTTTCAATGGGACTGGGAAGGAGGGAAAGGGGCAAGGAGAAACTGTGCACACCAGCATTGGGAATTCTTATTTGTGCCTTAGAGGGAGACTCAGAAGGGGGAAGAATCCCAGAATGAGTTATGAATGGACCACTCTGGGTACTACTCAGGAGGATCTGAAAGCTCCTTTCTCCGCTTAAAAATACTTTAAAAGGGTTGATAACTTGCTTGCCAATAGGGTTTGCTTCACTCTGGGGTTCACCGGCTTCATTTTATTAATGTTGTGTATAACAGGAAGTGGGGGTCACGTGGGTCTTTCTTGGGCGAGGCTATGCAGAAGCGTCACCCATTCACAAGAGCAAGAAGGATAAGGGTCATTTGCCCCAACACTGGAGGTGGGAATGGAAATAGGAAGAAAGAAGGGCTTTACAAAAGCATGCATGCATACATGCATACAATGGCGGGATGAAAGAATGAAGGCTGATACAAAGACCCGTGCTAGCCTCAAAAGGAAAAACAAAAACAGTAAGCGGGAATTCCATAAAATCCATCCTACCATGGCCAGTAATGGTTGATGTGGGCCAAAGGTACCTTTGTTGGTGCTTAGGCCCTGGCTGAACCCGTAGCACACATGTGTGAAATAAAGCAATGTATGATTCTGTACTGGCACGCTGCTCCAAGTTTGTTCACAAGTACCCAGGCACACACCTGGACAACTAACTGCTTCCTGTAACTTTGTGACAACTTACATTTTCACCTTTGATTCCAAGGGCTGTAGGCTGAGGGGATAGTTCTCAATGTTATTCTCCACATCCATGGCCAGCTGGTGGCTAGAAAGAGAAAGAATGTATCTATGTAGTTCAGTCTGGAAAGCCATAGTTCACAGTGATAATAACTTTTGTGGTTGAAAAAAAGTATTGTTTTTCAAACCTGGATGTTGATTTATTAATGAAATCCTAAAAATGAGTGGTAAGCGACCTCACGCTCGAAACAAACCTTTGCCTTCTCTGCTGTGTTCTCAACCCATCTCTATCCATCTCTGCTACTCAAGCACTAAAGCTTGAAAACTGAGCTTCTGGATAAATAAAGAGGAAATGTGGGCCCTGCCTGGAGGTTTAGGCCCCGGAAAAGAGCACACACCTTGCAACGACTGAGTAGTTCCAGAGGACTTGTTTTAACCCCTTACTTTCTTTTACTTCTTATTTCTAACCCCTATTCATTCTCAAAGATACCACTGCCAAGGACCATTCCCCTTCATCCTGTAATCTGTTTCTGAACTCACAATCACCACGGCCACAGCTTCTTGCAGATATGGTCCCTTCCTGGGTTCATACTGGTCAGTATGCTATCCTTGGCCGGATTTCGAAGAATGAATAAGAAGTTGAGAGTGAAGCATAAAACAGAAATAGAAGTAGAAAATATCAAAGGCTATTTTTTTTTTCAGAGATAAAGGGCAATTTAGCCTAAGTGGGTGATAAAAGGGAGGTATATAAAGAAATTATTTGTAATAAGCAGGAAACAAAACAATTTTGTGGTCATAATGTAGCTGGGAAATTTAAAGCTTGGAGGAGTCTATTTTGCATTGCAGAGAACTGCACTCACACTACTGGCTACTGCTACTGGCTCCCTGCAAGACACTGGCAGGAGATCTGGTATCAGGCTTGAGAGACTCCTTTTCAGAGCAGTTTAGAGGTCGGGTCTTTTATAGCACTGTCCAGGATCTATGCCTGCTGTGCTGGCTAGCTTTTGTCAACTGGACACAAAGCTGGAGTCATACGGGAAGAGGGAACCTCAACAGAGAAAAATGCTTCCATCCGATTGGCCTGTAGGCAAGATTGTGGGGACATTTTCTTGATTAATTATTGGCATGGAAGGGTCCAGCCCACTATAGACAGCGCCGCCCTTGGGCAGGTGGTCATGGAGATATAAGGAAGGTACCTGACCATGAGCCTGGAAAGAAGCCAGTAAATAGCATTCCTCTAGGTCTAGGGTCACTGCTTCAGTCCCTGCTTCTAGGTTTTTGCCTTAAGTTCCTGCTGATTTCCCTCAATGATGGCTGGTTAACTATGAGTTGAAAAGAATCCTTTCCTCCCCAGGTTAGTTTTAGTCATTGCTTTATAATAGCAATAAAAAACAAATCAAAATAGGACATCAGACATAGTGGGCTGTGTGTGTGGTGTGTCTGTGTGTGTGTGGTTGGACCAAAAATTTATGTCATACATTGATATTTTTGTATGTCAAGGTTTTGTTAAAGGCCAGTGGTAACCTACCAAGCTGTAACAAGCCACAGAGTATGGGACCTCCAGTAGGAAAGCCACCAGTGTATGGGGACCTCCAGTAGGAAAGCCACCAGTGTATGGGGACCTCCAGTAGGAAAGCCACCAGTGTATGGGGACCTCCAGTAGGAAAGCCACCAGTGTATGGGGACCTCCAGTAGGAAAGCCACCAGTGTATGGAGGACCTCCAGTAGGAAAGCCACCAGTGTATGGGACCTCCAGTAGGAAAGCCACCAGTGTATGGGGACCTCCAGTGAAAAGCCATCAAGGCAGCAAAGGATTAGAGCAGAGAGTTCAGAGGGATGTTTAAGACTGATGCAGGGGATGAGCAGGGAACGTGAGGAAAACTAATTAGAAGCTACCCAAATTAGTGTGTAACCATAACTGGGACAGCAGGAAAGAACAGGACACAGGAGGAGGAGAGTGTCCCAAAGCTACCCCACTAGGGTCACACGCAATATTCCCTTCCTTCAGCCACCAGTGAGAAAACATGACAAGGCAGATACATTCTATATGGCCACTAGGTGGTGCCCGAGCCCAAAGTAGCTTTGCTGTTGCTCAGCCTGATTGCTGATGGTAAGAAACATTTGCGTCAATTCTTTATTATTCGCCATGTGTGGGCAGAAATAATTAAAAGCATTGGTGTTAAAATGGCAAGAACACCAACCATAGTCCTGTTCTTGCAGTCTGGAAGGTGTGTATATGAGTGTACACGTACATAATTGTGTGTGCAAGTGTGGGTTGAATAATTAAAGAGAATCAACAAGTGGATCCAATCCAGAGTAATAAGCATACAAAGACTCACTTCATGATCACACATTCTTATACAGCAGCAGCTTATAACAAGGATGTTTTAAAGTTAAGTCTATTAAGCATACCATAATTACAAATTAGCAAAATGGGAAAGAGTACCCACTAGCAATATCACTTGCAACAATCAGACAGAAAAACAGCAATATTTTAATAAAGAAAATACTTACATGACCTAATTTGGTCATATAACTTATACATTACCAACAAACTATAAATGACAAACATTTATTGGCTTGAACTGGCTAATGCATCTCATCAATAATTTCCTGTGGTTCATCAAGTCATTATATATCAGCACAGTGGTGGAACAGAGAATGCCAAGTCTCCTACCAGAGACAGAGAGACACTAGTTCAATAATTACAAGACAGGCACCTAGACTAAGGTCTTACTTAAGTTAATATGTAATTATCATAAATAATAGACTCCCAAGAAACCTCCTAATTAATAGCGTTACTAACTACTTGTCTCTGTTTCTGAACATTTGCCAAGCTCTATTGTGACTGTGTTGTGCTGTCTTTGCGTGTGTGTGTTGGTGTGTGTGTGTGTGTACAAGTATATGTGCACATGTGTGCATACACACATATGAATATGTAAGTGCCCTCAACTGGCCTTACACAGTGTGGAGTTGTAGCTTCCCTGCCCTTCACACTGACTGTCTACCACAAAATGGTGTTAAGCGTTTGGAATAAATGTAATGTTCCAAAGGGGAATAACCAATCAACTGCTATGACACGATGATCACTTAAGTTACAGTCATTGTGAATTGCGGAGGTGATTTACATCGGCACCTAAGTCAGCTACAGCTGTAACGAAATGCCTCATCTGCTCACTGAAAAGACCCCAGGTTTTTCAATCAACTCTGACAGTTTTCAAGGACAGAGTCCTGCCTGGAAGCAGACCGGAAAAATTTCCAGCAATCTATGCAAATGTACGAAGAAATCTATTTAAATGTTGGGTCTGGCGCCCATAGCATTTGCTTCTCTCTCTCACTGACAACTAGGAAAGAGATGGTTTCATTGAAATTCTTCCCTGCACGGAGGACTTGTGCCTGTCTATGTGCTTCGAAGGGAGCCAATTCTCGTCCCTAGAGTATTCCACCCTTACAGGAGAACACATCAAACTGCAAGACAGATAGGTCATTCAGTCACTTTTAGCTGTTCTGGGTCTCTGGATGGCACAAGGGAAATCATAAACTGCTGTTGGGGCCTGGGGAACAAGCCCACACATACTTCATTGTTGCTTACATCTTCCTGAGAGCGGGGAATTAACATGTCGGTGGTAGTGAGAGATTTGATATGGAGCTGTGGTCAATTAGGAAGGGAGAAAAAAAAACTTCTGGAGTTCATTTCCTACATTTAAATCAATAATGAAAAATGGATGTAGCCAAGTTGACTAAGTGAAAGGGCTGAACATTACAGAGGCACTGCTTCCTCGGGGACTATGGCTGCTTGGGGAGTTTGCTGAGAAACTGCAAAGACTGGGGTGCACATGCGCACTGGTCCTCACCCCAGCTCCACTTGAAGGGAGCTCTTAGATGTTGCCTCCAGGGCCCCAGATTCAATTTGTCTGCAATGGGGCTTGAGCCAGGACATTTTTAGTAAGCTCTCTCTCTCTGACTCTAAGTATTCAGGTGAAAGAAATATGATGTAGCCCTAATGTTATTACAACATCCATAGAAGAAAAGTCTTTCTAGAATGAGCTAAAATCTTCATTATTATTGTTTACACATAGCCAGTGGAAGTGTTGATAAGAAAAGATTTTTAAATATAAGTTTATTTTCAACTAATAAAGGAAATTTGGACATTTTAGTATTGACACGTAGCTCAGCTGTTAAAAATGCTTGACATGCTACCACGGGGCCTAGAAATCAGACCCCAGCACTCATGAGACAAACCCAGAGTCTGATGCATGCCTATAACCTCAGCTGCAATGTGCTAGAGACAGCAAGACCTCTAGGGTCCTCAAAGGAATAGACAGATTGGAACCTCTCATTCCCATCCAACAGTAACTCACACAGTACCCACTGCTCTTTCTTTCTCTGCGCCACCACCTTTCCCACCCCAGGCCCTGGAAATTCCCATTCCACTTCTCCACTTTCATGAGATCAAATGTTTTAGATTACACAGATGAGTGGTCTAAAGAGTTCCTTCAGTATCTGGCTTGCTTATTTAATACAACGTTTCCAAGATTATCCATATTATAACTAACTACAGGATTTTGTTCTTCTTTAGATACATAATATTCCATTCTTCTGTGTGCAGATTTCCTTATCTGTCCACTGCCCTTGAGGCTATCTCCATGTCTTGGTGGTTCTGAGTCATGCTGCAGTCGGCATGAGAGTATAGCTATCTCTTGACAGACTGTTTTCATTTCCCTTGGTTATATATCTTGTAATGGGAATTCTAGGTCATACAGAAGTTCTACTTTTAATTTTTGAGGAAACTCCATGGTGTTTTTCATAATGAATAAGTTTCTGCATTCTTATTTACTCATATTATGAGACCAGGCATAATAATAATGCCCTAAATCAAATGTGCAGGTAACTCAACACTTTATCTAATCAGTAGAATCTGTCCTTCATATAGATGACATGGCAAGGCTATACACCACAGAAATGGAAAAACCTGAGATGCCCTGTCCAAACACCCACCTAGATGGGAAGGGAAGGGGGCTGGCACTGAGAGTGTCATCTGTCCTGGGTTATCTCATTTGATGTCATCAGGAACCTGGGACTTGGTGGTTAAATGATGGATCCTAATTCACAAGGCGAGGGAAAGACAGAAAGAGAACTCGCACCTAAGGTGTTCCACTTACAGGATATTTTCCACATCCTGGGTATTTTCACCTCTTTCTCTTAAGGCGCTCCTTGTACCTGTCACCTCATTTCTTAACAAAAATTCTACTCTTGTGTGTGCAGGCTGGCATTTCAAAATGGTTGTCATTAGTTTTAATACATGGCTGCTTCTGTAAACCCTGTTCACTAATCCGTGTTCTGCTTTCTGGAACAGAGGGGTAATTAGCTGCTCCTTAGTGACCATCCCTCGGAACATTTAACACCAGCCATTGTGTTTCTTCTGAGACTTGTTTACTTCTTCCCACGATACTCATGTTTACTTCTTTGTAGTAGTGTATGTGATTTGAGAGCTCTTGCAGTTGTCATTTACCTACTTTTATATTCTCAGGAATACTAACATTCTTTCCTAGTGCCCAGAACCATGCAAGACATCCTTGCATATCGGCAGTATATGAGGACTCAACTGATGGTTGTTGACATGAGGGCTCTGGAGGCTTCCAGACTCAGATTTCACTCTGATCTCACACACCAGCTGAGGATAAGTAACTTGGATAAGTTACTGAAACGTCCTTTCTTATCTGTAAAAAAGGTCATAATCCTATTTATGTCAAAGATCATAATCAAAGTTGGATGAGGAATCATCTGTTAAGCCTTAGCAATATAGACTACACTGTAAGTCTACAGTAAAGGATTGTAGCAGGATGGTTTCCTGCTGCTGCTACTGCTTGCAGTGGAGGGATTGGGGAGGAGCTAATGTGGGAGGAGGAAGAGGAGAAGGAAGAGGAGGAGCGAAGAAGAACGAAGAGAGGAACCTGGGAGAAGGAGAAGATGACTGAGGATGTGCGCGTGTCTCTAGCAGTCTAAGGTAGTTATAATATCTAGGTTAGGTATTGGGTCACAACGCTGACTGTGTGGGCATCTTGTTAATTGAGCATTAACAAATATATGTACCAATTGGATAGCCATTAAGTATTAAGAGTCTTCATTCTATGGGTACCGTAGGATGTTGGGTATTATCTGGGCTCAGCCAAGCTTTGTAGAAACAGCATGGAAGATGGGCAGAGCCATCTCTCATGCTGGCGTCTCGTGAGTGCCAAGGGCTGATGCTTCTGGCCGGCCTGAGCTGAGGTCAGAGCCAAGCAAAATATTAACCTCAACAAAGGATGGTTACTTTCTCTTCCTTTGTCTTGACAACACATGTTTGTTTATCAGTTGAACATATTAATGTTTTAGAATCCTAATAAAACCACAAGCTAAAGTTAAATAAACCCTTGAAACCTTTGACCTCAAGTTGAAGTCAGGATAGCATTCTCATGTACTCTAAATAGTATTCATTTTTTAAAATGTGTGTGTAAGATAATGTATCTTTCTGTTTTGCTTTTTGTAGAGCAAATTTCTATTTTTACTTCATGTTGGACTATTATTTCAAATGCACACTCTATTAGTCTAGTTTGCCCTTGCCTTGTGTCAAAAATTATGCTTACTTTCTGTGATTCTGTGTTCTAGGACCTACACAGCAGACATCTACACATTTCATTGTTTCATTGATTGGTTTAATCAGTAGAACTAGCCCTGTCCTATCTACCTGTATCTCACCTGAACACATTTCTTAGCCCAAAGATACCATGAGCAACTGTCAAATTTGCTTATTCATTTTTCCCTTGTCATAATTTATTTTTCATGTCATCTTTCCAAGCTAGTAAATAATGTCACTTCCTTTGAACTTTCACTTACTTCTCAAGCAAATATTTTCCATCATCAACTTGTTCTAAAGGATTCTGTAGTCTTTTTAGTTCTTCCTTAAAAAAAAAAAAGAATTAAAACCACAAATTAATATCTTCTATTTTTTTGCAATATTTGAGATCAGTTGGTTACAACATTGAGATAATAAATGTTTAATTCTGCTGAGGTAGCAATGGTTAGTTCTTTAAACATGCAATACAGTTTAAATCTTGCTTTAACTGGAATACAATATTGTCACATAAACGAATTAATGTTTTTCATCACTAAGAAGAATGCTTCATACTATTTTTCCAGGGTGGCTATGTTTTCATAGGTCCACATATATACACTCTTTCCAAATTTATGAGTTCACAATTAGTAAAGGATATAAATGTTAGTTTGGCTGACTGTGACTCTAATGAATGTGTCCAGGGATTTGGCCATACAACAAACATTCTCTCTTGTATCATGGTAACCTTCTCTATAGAGTCCACATGTACACACACACACACACACACACACACACACACACACAACACACAGACCACACACACCTTTGAATTTTGAGTATGTGTAGTCACTGTGGTCTCATTTCTGCAGCTATAGGGATATAACAGAAGTTGATGTGGGTACTTGAGACAGCCAAGAGGTCCCCAGTTTTAATGATCACAGAAGAGGAAATGTAAAGAAGGTGTATAGTATTCTGTTCCTGGGAAGATCATTCCCTAGGGCCATACTATATACCCTGCTCCCTGAAATGCTGAAGTGACAGTCCCAAAGGAAAAGCACAATCAGAATTAAGGGGATCTCTCACTGTCTGAGGGGTATTGATCTTGGATTCTAAACACCTCAGGTGCCCAAGTTCCAATGTTGACAATATAATATATATATATATATATATATATAATATATACACCCTACACATCTCTTGGCACACAGTTGAAATCATACCTGCATTACATTGTGCATTCTAGAACTTGAGCCCCCCACCCTCTCTCCTTTGACCTTACATTGGGCTGTGCACTTCAGTCCATCTCGAACAGCCTCTTCTTCAGTTCCTTTGAACATCCCTAAATTATCCTGTTTTAGCTGAACCATGCCTTCCTGTTTGGGAATAGCTAAGTTCTTGTGAGAGCAGGATCACTAGACTGTTGCAAGAACAGTTTCAACATTTAGAGGATTTTACTGATGACAAAGTTGGCTGAAACCCACAGTATGCCTTCTTCCTGAAGCACTCTTAGAAGGGAACTGTTTCTTCCTGTGAGCTACATACAACATGGACTAGAGACAGCATAGCTCCTCCTTACTCCTGATTATGTCTTCTAGATTTTTCTCTACTCCTATATAGCCTCAGTTTCTCTGACAATATGCCAGCCACCCATTCTGGGCTTTGTTCTCCCTGTCTGTCATTTTCAGTACTGTTTACTCCTACTTCTTATGGAATTTAACCCAGTCAAGATAGATAAGTAGATAGACAATTGATAGGTAGGTAGATAATCAACATCCTACAGAACATTCTTCTCAATGCAAAACTTAGGATTTAGCATTTACAGTAAAATTCTGTCTTCAGTACTATAAACTTATTCTTTGCATCTATCTTCTCTACTCTGATCCTTCCCACTTACTCTGCCATATTTCACCATACCTTCAATGTCACAATCAGTAGATACAAGTTATAGAAATGGTAGTGTTCACACTTGCTTTTTACAGAGAACCAATTTATAAGAACAATATCTTTGTATGTGTGTGTTTAGAATTTTTAATTCATGAAAATGCAAAAAATGTTAACTAAGATTTTTGAGACAAGCCGGGCAGTGATGGCGGATGCCTTTAATCCCAGCACTTGGGAGGCAGGCAGATTTCTGAGTTCGAGGCTAGCCTGGTCTACAGAGTGAGTTTCAGGACAACCACCGGGATATACAGAGAAACCCTGTCTCCAAAAGAAAAAAAAACAAAAAGATTTTTGAGACAGACTTCTGTTAGATACAAGCTTGGATGTGACTGGACTCTAAATACAGGGTAGAGCCTCTAAATCCTCTAGTAGAGCATCTTGATCTTAAAACAACACTACCAATTGCTTCTGGGTTGATGACATCACTTATGTATGATGAGAAGATGAATTCTAATGTACAAATATGATCTTGCTTGAATATCCACCAATCATTTGTTGTTGTGTTTGGTTTTGTTTGTTGTTGTTTTTTTTTGTTTGTTTCTTTTTGGAAAACTGTATAGCTTAACTTCAAAAGCATCTTAACTGCTTTTGAAAGCCAGAGTGTACCTTTTAGGCTTTGCATGTTCCTTTTTATCCTCCACACTATGGTTAATAAAGAGCACCAGCTCTTGGTAGTCTTAGCAATTTCTCATCTACTGTGTGCTGTGATGTGTGTATTGTTATTTTCTTTTGGGGAGGAAACACTCAGAGAAAAGAATAGGAAGGAAATAGTTAGCACGCTCTATGCCAGGAGCTTTCCTCCATTCCTCAATTGTGGGAGTATCCTGAGTGAGTCAGGCTTTGGTGCAGCACATCATTCAATCTGACCATTGATGTTCTAGGAAATTATATCAAACATAAGGTCAATGACTACCCCGAGCTTTCTGAACAGCTGTTCTACTGACTATTTGGAGGATGTATTGTGTCATTAGGTTATTTATGCTAACTATACAAAGCATCTCACTTCAATTGGCCTGAAAGTTTCAAACCATGTCCTCATTTTCTCAGAGATGAATCAGGAAGTTGGCTTGCTCAACATTCCCCACCGGGTGTTTTATCTTTGAGAAACTTCTGTTTTATTGTTAAAAACATAAAAATAGTCTCTCACTAGCCTCTCTCTGTTTGGTTTTGTATCTGGCAATGCTTGTTTTGTTTTTGTTTTTGTTTAACCCTGAAACTGGAAAGTGGCTCCTTGATGCTCTGGGGATGGATTCCATGCTCACGACTGAGGTCTTAACACAGTAGAACCCAGCTTACTTCTCTTTGCTTTCCCTCCTCTTCCCAAACTCCTCTAAGCCTGCTCAGATACACAATGCCAGAAACCAATGCTCTCCTCCATGACATTCAATGACTAAATCTTTTCAATTCTTCTATCAGCCCATCCCATTCTTCTCTGAGGATGTTCTATCTCCCCCCATCCACAAATGTCTTCCCAACCCTCAACAAGGGTTGTGTCTCCTGCCCCAGGCCCTTAGCAACAAGCCATCATTCCAGTTTTTATTTACTTTTAACTCCCTTCCAACTACATTTCTGGAGGTCAGGGCTGCTGGGTCATCTACCTAGTGTACCTGCCCCCCTCCCAAAAAAAAAACCCGAAGCATTTGTGGGTGCCTTAATAATTATGTGATGAATAAATGAATTGAATCTGTCATTGTGGCAAAGACATGAACACTTTAGTATCAGGAGGTTACAGTCTCACTCTTCCAACTATTATTCCTTTCACTGTTCTCCATTCTCTGTGTCCTGAGGAGCTTGTGGTTTGGGTTTTTATCATCCATGATTCTTTGTTCACAGCTTTGGGAGAGAGGCACCAAGATGAGTGAGAGAAGCCAAAGACTTCAGGGATGTACATTCTTGTTGGAATGCAGGTTGGCAGGAGGTCGAGGTCATGGCTCCCATGGCATATGTGCCCTTCACCATGCTCGATTCCCTCTCTTCCCAGCATCTTCCTTTTCCTCTACCCATTCCCTTATTTCCCCTCCCTTCTTTTTCTTCCTTTCCTTCCTTCACACTGTCAATAGCTCAAGATTCTTCTCCAAGCCTGGAGTGTTTCCTAGACCCTCCCTTCCATCCCTGTCAGCCATCCACTTAAGTGATTTATCTGATTTAGCTCTGGGCACCTGGCTAAAACTTCAAGAATCCTAAGTTGCTTTTGTTTTCCCTACCTGGCAATCCCAACAAATACAATGAATACAATTAATCAGTCATCTTGAATAACAAATATCTACCCAAAGCTGATCCCTTGTAGGAGAAGCTGTCCCTAACCCAAAGGTTCAAACTTACTTTATGGCTCAGTTTCACTCAAAAAAATAATAGGGCAATTCCTACCCAACCTTATTTAGCTACTGTTTTTTTTTTTTTTGGAAAAAAAAAATTAGCTCAGTGCAGTTGAGAAATACAAGTTGAATTATTTAGGTACAACCCATATACACAGCACTGTAATTCTTCCAAATGAAATCTGTTTTGAGTGGTGAGGGAGTGTAAGCTACCATCATAGTGAATAATTGGCAGGTTCCTTCTCATGCTACCTACTGCCAAGAGAGTTTTTCTGAAGTAATTAGGTTGTGAAATATCAGAGTGAATGGCCAATAGAATATTTGCCTTTTTGTGTCCAGTTTCTACCTGTCAGACACAGTGGGATGCAGCTAAGAGACTGGCAAGTTCATTCTCATAGTCCAGCTACTGGACCTCACTCAAGAATCAAGCAGTTTCATCTGTTTGTTTATTTTTTCTTTGTCATTAATCCATTTATGTTTTAAATAAGTATGGTATATTGTTTGGACAGATTTAAAATCAGAAATCTTTTTAATATTTTCTCTAAAGTGCACTTATGTCTAAGTAGAACCTTTTAGCTTGTCTGAATTGCACATTGGCCGTGCTATTCCCAGCATGCTCCAGAGCATCTAGGGAAACTTAAAATTTGAACACAATCTACACTTTACTTCATTCTACAGCAATGGGTGATAAAATCAGTAACACTCACATAAATCATGTGTCTGTGTGTGTGTGTGTGTGTGTGTGTGTGTGTGTGTGTGTTGGGAATGATTTCATATTAACCTAAGGGTAACTATTTAACAAAAGTTAAAAGCCATATGTACTTCTGATGCTTTTGACTATTTAATCATTCAATTAAATATTAATAGGTCTCTTCACCAGTTCCCCCCCCCCAGATTCTTTTTTAAATGGAACTATAATAAAGGCACTAAAAGGGGCTTACTAATGTTTGCATAATTTGGAAAAGTAGAAGACATAAAATCTATACTAATTTTAGCTCTGCATCATTAAACATGAAATATTGATTATTGCTCTTTGTAGCCTGCTTTATGAAGCTCTGCTGCTGTGTCCACATAAAGTGAGTATGGCTTTGCCCTTGGACCCCGGTGGCTGTAAATGATGCCCCTGGTGACAGCTGTGAGGCAGGCATTCTGAAGCACAGCCCTAAGAGATGCATTTCCCAGATTAGACACAGGGATGACCCAGCTGCACAGCTCAACTTCAGAAAATTAAATTGGAGGGATTCCAACCACTGTTGAAATAACTGTGTGAATTACAACACTTCCATGGGCCTTGTTATAATGTAAATGTGCTTACAATTTACATCCATTTCCCCCTACCCTGCTGTGAATATGGGCATTAATAGTCGTCCCATATATTTAAAGGCAAAAAGGCATCAAAAATAAAAACGCAAGACTTATGCTTTCTCCCTTTGGAAGAAGGGAGGCTAGTTCTCATTTTCTTCCTTTTTCTTTTGACATTTTTCTTTCTTTTTTTATTTTCTGTAAAAAGAACATATAGTTTATTTATATATTATGCATTCATATTCTTTATGGCTGGCACACCTGTAAATTTCACACAGGGAAGTTACCTAGAAGCTGAACATGAATTTCTGTGGGAGGAAAAAAATGGCTAATGCGACATCAACAGCTCATTTAAGGGACTCATTCTGGTAAGTTATGGGCACATAGGTGAGGTAGTAGACTTTAAAAATCATTTTCCTGTTTCCAGCACTCTGAGGACATTTTGAGAGTCCCTTTACTTGCAGAGAGGCTTTGACTTTATGGCAGTAATCATCAGGTGAGGGACTGAGTGAGTATGGGGACTCGTGCCTGTTTGAAACAGAGTTATTACTCACGGTAAACATGTGGACTTACTAACATAAGACACAACAGGAATTATACTTACTCACTGTTTATTCCTGAATGACCACCCATGTCACAGTCACAGGGCACCCTAGCCTTTGACTGCCAAATATGAGTGTCTAACACCTGAACTCATTTGAACAAATGCCAAGAGTCAATGTTACATAAAATCCAATTAAAACATCTGAGTCATCGTCCCAGGTCCCTGGGTCTGAGGTGACCTCAGTCCTTGGGATTCTCTTGGAGTGCAAGTTGTTTTCAGGAAGATCCACTGACAATGATATCACTCGGGCCAGCCCTTTGCCCACATCCAGATACACTGGTGGGATGAGTCAGCCTCACATTATTTTGAAAAATATGCTTCAGGCTGAAGCGCCCTCTCTGTCCTTTTTAAGCTGCAGTGTGGTCTCGTGAACCTATGCTGACTTCAGATCACAGGTACTCCAACACTATCTCTGTAAAACAAAAACACTTACTGTAAAGTAGCTTACACACTATAATAACTCCAGAATGTAAGACAGTTGAACGTTATTAGTAATGATTTTAAAGTTGTCATTTTACTCAAAGATTATTTAGGGGCTGATGAGGTGGTTCAGAGAATGAAGGCACTTGCTGCCAAGCCCAGGATTGTGAATTCCATCCTCAGAGCCCACAGGATAAAGGACAGAGCAAATTCCCACTACTGGTCCTTGGTCTTCAGACTCATGCCTTGCCATTCGTGCACATACATAGAAGCAAGTACATATAGCATATATGTGCATAACACACACACACAACACATGCAATTTTTTCAAAAGTATATTCAGTTTAACAGCAGGGTAGCCATAAAAGAAAATCAACTGAAACTAAAATACTAGGTACAAATATTTTGCACTTTATATATTTTTGCATCTAGAGGCAGAGGTAGGGGAAGTTTGCTGGGACATCCCAGACACGCGCTTCAAACTGAGAACTTGAGTACCAAAAGCACATAATCTCACGTGGAAATATCCACATGTAAGTGTAGATGGAATAGCAAATTTGGATAAGTGAACCCACGCTCCAGCTCTCCTGTGCTGCAGGACCACAGCAAAGCACTGGCAATCAGCACAGCATGTGGCTCCCATCTGCTTGTACCTGGTTCAGGACTGCATCTTTTTGCAGTGCCACAAACCGTCACCATGATGTGTCTTTCTTAGTCCAGTTGGAACATGAGTTGGCGTTTCTTACCTTACATACTCACTGAGTAATAGTGTGGGAGCCACCACAGAAGTGCGGGAAGAGCGCTGCCCTCCCAACTCACCCTCTCCTCTTCCCTTCCTTCTGCACTGCCTACCTCATTATTATATGTCTAGATTATTCACCAGAACTATTAGAGGGAGACCAAGTCACCTTTGTTTCCAGTAATTTAATTCTCTTATCTTTTTTTTTATTGGAAATTTTATTTACATTTCAGATGTTTCTCTCCTTACCCCATTTTCCCCCTCCCTCCCAGGAACTCCTATCCCTTCCCCCCTCCTCTTGCCTCTATGATGGTGTACCCCACCCACCCTCCCCCTTACCTCACCTCCCCACCCTCGAATACTCCCTCCCCACGACGTCCAGCCTTCATGGGACCAAGGATCTCTTCTCCCACTTATATATAGCTCCCTTGCATATATAGCTGGAGCCATGGGTCCCTCCCTAAGGGCTCCAGGTTGGTGGTTTAGACCCTGGGGGCTCTGGTTGGTTGGTATTGTTGCTTTCCTCCAGTGTCTCGAATCCTCTCAACTCCTTCAGTCTTCACTCTATCTTCTCTATTGGAAACCCCATGATCAGTTTAATGGTTAGCTGTGAGCATCTGCCTCTGAATATGTCAGACTCTTGCAGACCTCTAAGGAGACAGCTATATCAGGCTCCTGTCAGCGTGTACTTCCTGACATCCACATCAATGTCTATCTGGGATGGATACCCAGGTGGAATGGTCTGCAGACGACCCCTCCTTCAGTTTCTGTCCTGTACTTTGTCTCCATATTTGCTCCCTTGAGTATTTTGTTACTCCTTCTAAGAAGGACTGAAGCCCCCCCCCCCCACACACACACACACTTGGTGTCATTCTTCATGAGCTTTATGTGGTCTGTGAGTTGTAATTCTCTTATCTTAAAACTTACTGTTAGCCTAAATGAAAATAATCATCAGGATTAAAAACACTCCCAACTCCCCACACATACAGTTTTGTCCCTTTATCCCTCCTTCAAAATTCATTCCAAAATGTGGTCTATATATTTTCTTTCTGCAGCTAATTGCATGTCATTTCTTTGAACTATGGTTATTGCTACTAATATGTGATGAATTTTATTACTTGCACAAACTACTTTTTCAAACCATATCTGCAGAGGGTGGGTAGTGACTCAGTCAGTCAAGTGTTTTCAGTGCAAGCCTGAGACCCTCAGGTCATTCTCCAGCAGCCACACTGAAAGCTCAGTATGGTGGCTCATGCTTCTACTGTCAGTATTGAAGACCTTGAACAGAGAAATCACTGGGGCTTGCAGGCTGCCCAGCATAGGTTGACCAGAAAGCCTCAGATCCCCAAGACTGAGTCTCAAACAGTAAGGTGAGCAACTCCTAAGAAACGACACCCAATTGTTGACCTCTGGTAATCAAAATACTGATACAAGCATGCACTATGCATGTATGTGGGCGTACATACATACACCTGTACATATTTGGACACTCACACATTCCCCCACACACTGGAAATTATGTTTTCAAAATAATGCAATTAGGTAATCTGAGCATCATTATTCCAGAATCTCAACTTTACGCTTACCACTCTTGTCTCACAAATGTGCTCAGTGGGAGGCAATGTAATTGCTGACATTACTCCACCAATGGTGCTCATGAAGAAGATATTACAATGATTTTATACTCATGTTTTACTGTCTGACACATCCATGTTACATGCCTGTTTGCTGTTCCTGTTTTCTCCCTTCTAGGTCTCAGTTTCATCAGTACAGGATGATGATATCAGTGACTACTACACATTAATTATAGTGACAAGTTTAAAAGTGTTGAGTATAGTCAATGGTGCTGACCATCCCTAGGGATAGTCCTGAAATTCTATAGTGAAGATAGCAGGTCTATTTCACTTATCATTGCTGTGGTGCACTGCACTGCTCTCTTCTGGCTATGTGACCTCTCTGAGCCTGAGTTGCATCATCTATGGAATGGGGATATTACTTGTACCAAATTTCAAGAGCTGTTAGGAAGTACGATGCTCTAACATCATGCAAATTATTGTTATGCACTAGAGAGAGAGTGGACTCACTTCGTTCTTATTTACATTCTTTATTATTATCTCTCTCACATTTGGTTAAAACATTGGCTTGTGCACAGATACCTCCTGGATCACTCTAAATCCAGATCTTTTCTCTTCATTTCCTGGCTGTTCGATGTTATTCAGCTTCCACTGTCCTTAGTTGAGAAGTTATTGCTGGCCAGGGTGAACAACCTTATACACAAACACTATTAGAGCAGTTGCCTGCCTTGAATCTTTCTTTATCTCTATCACTAGCAGGTAGATCCTAAGCTCTAAGCCTCGCAGGACACCAGAAAAGAGTCAGAGAAGAGTCTTTGCTCCCTGCTGTAGATGCCCCTTCAGCCTCTTCTCCTGACATTTCTACCCTCACCATTTACAAACCTCTTAGAGCTTCAGAGGGTTAGAGGTCAGACTCTAAAAATCTTGGAATGAATCAGTCTCAGTGTTTAGATGATTTAACAGAATGTGATAGCCAGGCATGGTGGTGTATGCCTTTAATCCTACAACTCTAGAGGGATAAGCAGGGGGATCGCTGTGAGTTGGAGGCTGTCCTGATCTTGGAGTTTCAGTCTATAGATGAGCTAGGGCTACATAATGCGACTAGATCTCAAAGAAAATCCTCACAAAACAAGGGTAAAGCATATCCTAAAAATGAAAAACAAGAGAGCAGCACACACTATAATATGCAGTAGGACAAACGAATCACCATCAAGTGGCTCCCATAATTTTCCTTGTCTTTAAGTTACCTGGAGGGCAGTTTCAGAAAGTGCCATATCTTGAAACACATCTTTGAACCTGTATGTAAAGACACAAAAGACACATAGAGACAGCTACTGTCCCAATCTCACCTACATTACCTTGAAATCATCATTTAAATCTTTCTCTAGAAAACAGTTATTAAAATTAAGAAAGATAATAAAGGATGTTATAAATCATGAAACTCTCCTTCAGCTGTTTGATCACTGTTCCAGTCATTGCATAGCAAATGCAGTCAAGTGTCAGGCACTGTCCTTTGTGTGAGACTGCAATGGGAGACACAGTAGACACAGCCCCCATCTCCTGCAGGGTGAAGAGTCCCGCATCAGCCAAGGAGGAAAGATGACTGGTAGGAATTATTGAAAATTTCATATTCAAAAATTGGTTTCCACATTTTTTAATGTGGCTGAGAACAGAGCGTGCATCCGTTTTGTAAGCCTGTTTGTTTCAAGATGTTATTCTAGAGAGATCTAAGGAAAGTAGACTCCTGAGCTCATGAGGGTGCTGTTCCTCACTGGCTAAGTTGAATGGTGTACCAACATGTAGAAAGTGGAAAAGGCAATGGAAATGGCCACAGAGTTCAAATGTTCACCGACAACATGGCAATTAGGGATGATGAGTATATTTATTGACCAAGAAAACTCAAGCACACAGGAGAGCAAAAGATACCATGTCAGAGGGAGCTTTGCCATGAGCCGTGGCACTGCTGCCAATAAGAATGCCCACTTTCTCCCTTCGTATTTCAATTTATTCACAACTGCCAAGTACCATGCTAATGTGGCTTCCAAATGGCTAATAACACTTGGAAGGCAGAGCTTACAGAAGACTAAACCCTTAGAGTTATACATCCTAAATCAGGGATTGATTTTCTTGAATAGACAGATCCACTCAAGGACAAAGTGGTATTAGGTTTATGTAAGCAGAACATCATCACTTAAAAATGACAAGGCATTTCTAGCAAGACAGCCTTATTCTGTTCACATGGGAAACACCCCCCTAATGACCATTACATCTTTAGATCTTAGCCTCTCCCCCAACGGCTTCACAACAAGTGGGTGAAACAGTTTGGTGCAGATAAGCGTTTTATCTTAAAGCCAAGCCATATCAGAGTTGACAGTTTCTCTTCAGAGTATGATAGCAGAATGTGTGGAGAGAATGCCTTATTCCCAAGAAACATCAAGCCTTGGTTGGGTCCTTTGCTATTGAAGCTTCTTTCAGGGTATTTAGGTATTATATGTGCTCATGAGACTGATGCAACTATTGCCTTAAAAAAAACAAGCATGTGCGTGTGCGTGTGTGCCTCTGTGTGTGCGCACATGTCAGCGTGTGTGTGTGTTGTGTGTGTGTGTGTGTGTGTGTGCGTGTGTGTGTGTGTGTGTGTGTAAAGTGAGTCATCTAAAGATGTAGAACAAGACAAGAGAGAGAAAATCAGGAGCAGAAGCATGGGATGCTGTCCCCATTACCCAGCACTAACCAAGTCCCTTAGTATGGCCCCTGTCCTCCATTGTAGAGCTCCAGAAGCACTCATTTCCAGGTTGGTTAGTACACTTCTTTCTCCTCTCAATTCTCATTAACTGGCTTCCAGGCGGTGCTTTCTTATTCTGCATTTAGTATGAAATTGTCACAGTTAACACAGTTGTGATGTCCTCATGGCTAATGTGCTAAGTTCTCCAGTGACTAAAGCTTCTTGAAGCCTTTGCAGTGCCATCACATTCTCGTGGTATTGGGGAGGTACTGTCTTCTGTTTTTTTTTTTTTTTTCCATGAAACAGCGAAGTGCAGTCTGCATTGAAACTGTCTACTTTGCTGTATGGAAATCTGTCAGAATCCTCTCCAAGAATGCTCTAGCCAGAGTCAGTAAGAAAACTCTGACACACAGAGTGTTCCCAAAGTCACCAACATCTGTTGAGGGGCATTTTGGTCCTGGCTATCAATAATTTTGAAGTAAAGAGACAGCCACTGAATACATAATGCCATATTATATTACTATTAATAACTCCTGAGCCTATTATATTACTTAGCATTAGCTCTGTTGAAAGTTGAACAGAGTTAAGTAAGTACATTTTGGAACATTCCCTTAAGAAAAAGATATTTCATCCCACCATGCTACACACAGAATAATAAAGATGCTTACTCTAGGCAAGATGGTTTGAAGATATCAATAGAGGACATATATACTTTAATATACTTTGAAATTCAGTTAACTACAATTTCATGGTGATCAAATAATTTATGAAAATTGACAATTCACTAGATTGTAATTCACCACTGCCAAACCTACAAATTTCCCAGTATCTTCAAAAACACACATTTTCAAGGTGAAGCATGGCATTTGCTATGTCCATTGCTCCTACAACTGCCTAATTTTATGAGTTTAGAATGTATGCTGTTACTTAAACCTGGATCATTTGGAGGCTTTCCCCTAACACAGAGCCATAAACCTAAGAGCATTATGCTATCTCATTAAACCTGATTCCAGCAGCTGTCTGAACATTAGCTGAATACGATCTAGTATGTGAGCTTCACTAGCACTCTGTACACCCCACTCTGCAAACAAAAGCACAGGCAGAGAGTAGATGTGCCTGCCAGTGCACATGGTATTTACAAAACACATGGATAGCCTGGTGGATTACTGTACCTGGGAAGCACCTTTTATTTTAATAACTGGCCTTAATCCTGACTCCTGATATAAGGACTTATAAGAGCTTCGGCATCTCTAAGTTATAAGAACACCTTTCACGTGTTAATGAGATGACTGGTGACTGTAGCCCAAGACAGCTTCAGCTGAAACTGGTTGTTTTATTAACTAGTAATCACTAACAAATGGTATAATCAATCAAGCTTATGTAATGGAACCTCCATAAAAATTCCAACAAATGAGGTTCAAAGACTTGTCAATGATGTAGAGATCCTGAGAGATTTTTCTCATCTGAAGAGGGCTTAGAAGTTCTAAAGTTCTTCTTATAATGCTTGGTCTTATGCATAACTCCCATTTTTCTGTGCCTGAAATAAAATCTTGATAGGAAACCATCAAAGTGCTTTCTTGGGTTCTCTATGAAAAGTATCTATCAGGATTGGGGTCGCAGGATCTCTCAATTTCTACTCTCTCACGATGGAGCTACAGAAAGCAACCTGGGTCTTGTGAACAGCCATGGTAGCGGGAACAGCCAGGAGCCCTTTAATCTAGATACTCCAAGTAGATAGCAGCACAGTTGTACTGAATCACAGTAAAATACAAAATATACAGTTGCTGTCCACAGAGAAATGGAGAATTGTTGGGTATAAAACTTAACTAAAATCAGTCAGTCAAACAAACTGTGACTATACAGAGACAGGTTTGGTTCTACATTGATAAATCACAGTATTTATATGAATTCCATCAATTATATAGATACTTTCTATATTCATAGGGTACTACATAGGCAACCTTGGGTAACCACAGCCTTCATCAATACACAGAACCATCCCCTTACCACAAGGCTTCTCACAGTATCTTCTTATGGCTCAAAACACCCCTTCTCACCCTAAATTCCCTGACAAGACAATTATTCATCTGTTTTCCACCTTCATGAATTCTTTAAGGATAGCGAGAGTGAATTAATATAGCACATGCCTTGGGAATGTCCTTTCCTTTGTAGCATCGTTTCTTTTGGGCCCATTCACTTTGTCTAACAATAGTTGTGGCTTTGTTCCCTTATTGTTGAGTAGCATGCTATCTTAAGGTAATGTTGGTTGGTTTAAGGATGAACTCATTGAAAATATGCAGGTTGAGTCCAATTTTTAGCTATTCTAATAAATCTGCTATGAACATTTATGTATGGATTTTTATATGAACATAACTTTTATTTCTCCATGACAACCAAAGAGTGCAATTTCAGGGTTGTATGATCAGCATTTCTGTTTTTTATTTTTGCTTTTAAGAATAAAAGTTAAGCTATTTTCTGGAGTAATTATATCGTTTCACACTCCTCTCAGCAATACAGAAGTGACCCCATCTGTCTGGGTCCTTTCTAGTATTCTACTCTTCCCATCTTATTGCACTAATTCATAAATTTCCCAGCAATGTTTTTCTTTTCTTCCCTGTTAGATTGTGAAGATCCCAGGCAGGTTCACCTATGGATTTTCCTAGTTTGGTTTTTCTGAGTAGATGCTCATATGGACTTCAATTAGCAGCTGGATCTAGAGACTAAATCAGATGCAATCTGACTCTCTGGAAAGATATAGGCTGTTCCCCAGGTGTGTTCTTTCATACGAGGCTCAGAGTGGTCTGATGACCTCTGTGTCTCCTATGATAGCCCTTGAAGCTTGGTGCACAAGTCTCTTCATTTGTGTATGGTAGATGTGGACAAGGTTATACATTCGTTGTACGTGTTTACGTGTTGTGTGAAACAGTTCTGCAATAGCCCTTTCTTTTCTATTGTTTTATATAATGGTAGCAGGATGAATGCTGGTATTTTCCCTTTCTCAGCTTTCAGAATTATATGATTCTTTGCCATCTTTCCCACTTGCCCAATTATTTTTTCATACCACTAGGACCCCATGATTTGACAATCTTTCTTTTCTTACTATGCTGAATATTTCTAATATCTATTGGTTTTCTTACTGCTAAGACTCAACTTATGATCTGGGGATGCATCTCTATTGCTAGGGTGATTTTCTGACTCGAGTAAATCCCTGAGTCTGATTCCTAGCACTTCAAACTGAGCATAGTGTTTCATACTTGCAATCCCAACAGTTTGAAAGTGGAGGCAGACAGATCAGGTGTCCAAGGCCATCTTTGGCTACATAGTGAGTTCCAGGATGGCCTGGGCTACATGAGATCCTGTCTCAAAACAAACAAAGAGAAAACTCAAAAATGATTCCACTTAGAGGTAGTAGGAGCCTCTTTTAGTTAGCCCTTGAATTTTTTTTTTAAACACAAACCTTGTAATTTCTGGCAACTTCCTGACTATTAGCCATGACAAACTTGTCTGGACCTGCACATTTCCTGCCACAAACCCTGAATCATTCATTTTTCCTCAGGAAGCACTGGCTCCTTCTAGTGGGAAAAGATTTTGTGTTTGGTAGACATTGCTTTTGGGTTTGAGTCCAACATTCTTTTCCTTAGTGTTCTTCCTTGGTGAGGGAATTCCTTAGAACTTCCAGTGTGTTTTCAGTAGTTGGTATATTGTCTAAGTTTCCTTTTTTTCTCTCTCCCTTAATTTATTTTGATTTTCAGCATTTTCTGTTGTTACTTTCTCACTCATGAAATCACCTATGTGCTCATTAGTCTCATGTTTCTATGAGCATAATGCTCAATTCTAGAATTTTAAGTTCTTTTTTGGTTTTGTCAACACCTCAGCAGAGATAAGGACTCAAACAAACCCTCCAAGACAAAACAAAGCAAATAAAATTGAAATGGCTTTTTAAAATCTGCCTCAGAAAATCCTTTTTTGGTCCGTTTTGGAGCTGAGACTTCAAGTATCTGCCACTTAGAAAACTCTGGACTGTGGGAAAGACTTGCAAACTGACAGGTGGTCTTTATCTAAATTCTCATGAAGCCTTTGAGATGGGGAGCAGGACCTTAAGGCCTTTCAAAGCACGGGTGTTTGTCTCTACTTAGAGAAAATTGTTATAATTTATAATGACTTTGCTCTCTGTGGGAAAACACTCAGGAGCTATCACCTGCAGGCCATTCCTTTCAGAAGTCTAAGGCCATGGCAGGCCCTTTTAAGAACAGGTTTTCAGAGTAGTATTAACCCTTGAAGGTCTGTTGTCAAGTCTTTGTGGTATCGGGGAGAGCAGTCTACAAAGTGTGGAACACTTGGTATCAAGCTTCTATAGTTACTACAGTAATTAGTAGTTTCTGATATATAAGAACACTATAACAACCAGGGACACGTTAAAGAAGTAATATAGAACAGAGAAGTTTACCTGGGATCACCAAAACAGCCCAGTTCTTGAATGCAGGCTTAGTCTAACTCCATGAGCATTAGTTCCATTAACTTCTGTTTAAAGTTTAGAAAAATCAAAATACATAGACCAATAGAACAGAACAGAGGGTTAGAATCCAGCCCACTCACACACAGCCAACTGACCTTTACACAGATGCTAAGAATAGCAACTGATAAAGGATAGTGTTTCTAGGAAATGGGGATAAGAGTATTAGAAGAATTAACCAAGACTTTTACCTCTTACCAGTTATAAGAAAAAACTCAAAATTCTTAAATATAAAACAAGACGGTATAAAACCACCAGAAGAGACGATAGAGGAAATATGACTACCAAAGTTAGGGAAGACAAGCAAAAATAGACAAATGGGTTCATATCAAACTAACAGCTTTCATATAGCAGAAGACACCGCCCACAGAGTTCAGAAATAATCCATAGAAGGTTGGAAGTTATTAGCAAATATTACTCGGCGAAGAGTTATCCAGAATACACAAGGAACTCTTTAAAACTCAATAGCAAAAATCAACCCAATTAAAAATAGCCAGTAGATCTAGTTAGGACATACAGGTGACCAGCAGGCATATAAAAAGTGACGCTCAATGTCACTAATCATCAGAAAAATGTGAGTTGAGTACCTACCCTTGCTCCAGTAATAATAGCTAATCTCAAAAAGTACTAATGAGGACCTGGAGAAGAAAAGACACTTCACACTACTGATGAGAATATAAATTAGTATAATGATATGGAAAACAGTGTGAAGGCTTTTCAAAAGATTAAAATTGTGATCATCACATGACCCAGTAATGGTATTCCTTGAAGTGTAGCCAAGAAAATTGAAATCAGTATGTTGAAGGGACACCTGCAGTCTCTGTTAGTTGCTGAACTCCTCATAAAAGACAAGAGATGGAAAAAGTTTAAGTGTTCACCTGCTGAGGAATATGTCAACAGCGATACAAATACACAGAGGAATACTATTCACCCATAAAAAGAATGGATTATTCTTACAGTGGCAATGTGGGTAGAACTGAAGATTATTAGGTTACATGAAATAAGCCAGGCATGGAAGGAGTGTAATGTGATATCACTCATACAAGGAACCTAAGAGTTGACTTCACAGACCTTAAGAGTTGAATGGTGTTTATCAGAAACTGCAGAGGGAAGTGGGGGAAAGGATGAAGAAAGACTGGCTGATGAGGGTACAGTTTTAAAGGAGAAATGAGTCCTGATGCTCTCTTAGACAGAATGGTGACTGTAGGCAGAGAGAATATACTATGCACTGTAGAAAGCTAGGAAGCAGGATTTAAAAGAGATAACACAAAAGGAAATAAACATGATAATCCTCATTTAAACATTTTACAGTGTGCCAAACCATTAGATGCTATTCTGTTAATATATATAATACTTGTTTTTATGTATTGGTTTGACAAATACAAAAATCTGAAAACAGCTAAGCAGAAAAGCAGGTGTTGTTTTTGGCTTCAGCGGATCAACTTCTCTCAGCTGTTGTGTTCTACATTGCAAATGCTGGTGACGGTTTCTCTTTTCAGAATACATATATCCTTCTTGTATCATGAGGCTTCTTCTTTGAAATCAAATTCTAAAATAGCCAAGCACTTAAAAGACATGGAATTGCAATGGAAACTTAAGTCCCCGAAGACAATTTCCTGAAAACTCGACTTTTAGGCAAGTTCCTTGAACTATCAGCTTCATTCTAATATCTAACTCTAGCACTGCAAAGTTAGGCCCGTCCGATCCCAGGAATTCATCAGCCAGCCCTTGTAGCAGAAATCAGTGAGCTTCAGCTTCAGAGAGAGATACTGTCTCAAAAGATGTAAAATGTACAGTGATAGAAGACTTTTGACATCCTTCTCTAATTTCGGAATGCTCCTACCTGAGTTTGCTTTTGTATTAAGCTTAGCTTGCTTGCAAAGGTCATGAAGGACCTAGGTAAGATTCCCACTGCTGTAGCTGAGGGCCACTTTCTTTTTCTATTTCTGTGGAAAGCAAATTGGCCTGACCATAATAAAACTTTTGCCTTGCAATAATGTAGTCTCTGAAAGTGTTTGAATGTCAACTATAACACACATACACACCACACACACACACACACACAGAGAGAAGAGAGAAGAGAGAGAGAGAGAGAGAGAGAGAGAGAGAGAGAGAGAGAGAGAGAGAGAGAAGAGAGAGAGAGAGAGAAGCTAAGCTAGTGTTTTAAAACCACATGACTGATGTCTGCTTGTGATCCATGTTCACCATGAATCCACCTTGGGTGCTGGGTTTTCACTGCACTGAGGGTGGAAATGAAGTATTCATCACCCCCAGAGTTTCCATTCCTCAAGATCAAATAAACCAACAACTACACTAGTTTTCTGGGCTGCTCTAACAAAATACAGTCATTTATTTTTTTATAGTTCTTGAAGCTAAAAGCTCAATGTACCAGCGGGATTAGTTTCTTCTGAGACCTCCTTGACTTGCAAATCAGTTGCTCTGCAGTTGTGTTCTGCCAACCCTCCTGCTGTGTGCATACTTCCATTCTGTTTTTTGCCTCTTATTAGGACACTAGTGTTTTAGGATTAGAGCCACATCTTTACGACCTCAGTTAAAGTCTGTGTTTAATGTCTCTGTCTCCAAATATATTCTAAGATACTGGGGTTAGGCAGCAGCACATGACCCTGAAGGAAGCATAGATCAGTTCACAGACGCCCAGGCATACCGTTTGTCATTCAGCTCTGTCCCATAAGCTCCCACCTCTTTGTGCCTGCTGCTGAAGCTTCCTTTTAAACTCTGACAAAGAGAGTGGTAAAAAGGATTATCAAAGACTCTTAAGGGTGCACATGTCATAGAAATCTGTGCTTTGGGAAGAATGGAGGCACACTGCCTGGATGCTCATCTCTCATCCATTAGGCTTCTTTCATGCCTCAACAGGGAGGAATTTCAAAACCATAAAGGACAAAGAGAAATCTGTGAAATGTCTTCTGAGAGATACCACTGGGCATGAGGAAACCTTCCCATTAGGCAGGCTTTTCTCCTCAACTACCTTGGGTCCCGTCCATTGCCATCGAGGGAGAATTGGAGGTTTGGTTGTGAAGTGGAAGCTGGGAAGAGTCATTTCAGCCTGGCTCACAAGTCCTTTCTTCAGCTGTGAACACGTGAATCCCCTAAGCCTGCTGTCCTAATAAGACCAGTCCTTCCAAATCATCAAGTCAGGACAACAGACCCAACATAGAAGGAAAATGTTCGATTCTCTAGCAATAGAGAGATTATTCATAGTTTACTTTAATAACGTTGTCATCCTTTTGAAAGATCTTGGCTTTCAAACTTTGGAAATTCACAACTAAAAGCTTTATTTATATCTTTTCTCCAGGGTTGAATACTTGGTCTCCAGCTGGCCTACTGTTATAGGAGTTCTATGACGGTCAGGAGGCTTAGTGGAGAGAACTGCATCATTGAGGGTGGGCCTTGCTGTTATATAACCTAACGTCATTTTCTGTCCCATTTCTCTGCTACCTGGTTTGTCTAGATAAGACCATACAGCCTCAAACTCCCATCTTCATCTATGACAAGCTGCTGCCTTAAGCCAGGTATCAGAAGAAAGCTTCCCCCACTTAAGTTGCTTCTTGTCAATATTTGGTCACGGTGGCTAGAAAAGTAACTAACATGAGAGAGTAAATGAGTTGTCAAAAAAGGTCTGTGAGGCAGCCTGGAAAATGGACAAGAATGTTCTGACTGGGGAGACTTCAGTGGGGTGTCCATTGAAGGAAGCAGAATGCCTTAGGTAAGAGGCAGCTCTTCTTAATTTAACGAAGCCTTGTGTTTTTAGTTCAACATGCAAATTCAAGATCATTATTCTAGATAACATACGGAAGGTGAAATCCATACTCCAGAATAAGGCTAACTAAGCATGAAAGAATGCCCAGCAGACACAGACACAGACAAGAGTTCAGCTTTTCTAAAGAGATATGTCTTGAAGAACCATTTTGAAATTCAAAAGACAACTTGATAATAAGAAAATAACAACTAAATATTATAAGAGTGGTAGAAAATTTCTAGAAAAATTCCAACCCTGGGTACATACTGAACTCATGCAGACACCTGTGGAAAATTACAGGCTCCTATCCTAAGCCTATTAAATGAGATTATGTATGAATAGAGTATGTTCCAAAGTGGCAGACATACACAGCTAGGGATGAAAACTACAAGCTTAATGTCTGTAAAATGTTAAGAGTCTTGGAAGAGTCCGAGCTTTTCTATTCAATGATCTAACTCAGATGAATGCTTCAACCCAAACTTGTTGAGTAAATTTGAAGAAATCAAGCTGTTAAATTGGTAAAACGGAAGGTACTCTGTAAACAACTAAATTGACCCTGAGATCTGGGCTGTCTCCTTACCTTCATGGGTCATTGACCTCTATGTTTACGTCACATTATTTTGTTTTTAAAGATAACTTTAGGCGCTGTTTTGATAATTTGCCCATGACCTTTTATTGTACTGACAAAATGAACACAGCATTAACAGAATGGAAAATGTGCTGTGCTGTGCTGTGCAGTGAGGTCATTTACTTTTCTAGAAAGAAATGCGTGTATGTCAGTCAAGAGACAAGTCACAGGCTTCAGAAAAAATGTCCTGCTGAACAGAAAATTAGCCAATGGTCAGGAAACAACGGGCACTGTAATGGAAATCTTTCAAGCTTGAATTAGGTTACTGACTAATGAAGATCCTGCGGGGAAGGGTGAGAAGGGGGAGCTGGATGGTTATTAAAGAACCATTCATGCAAATTACCTGACTGATGGTGTTTCTGGCAAGGCCTCTAAGATGCCCCTGATAAGGCAGGACCTAAGGGCCAGCAGCCATTAGGCAATTTAGACATGGAAGTATCTGGGGAAAAGAAGCAATTAACAATTTTCTTTACCTGGATTCCAGGAGGAGAAGGTAGCATTATGTATCAAAAGAGGGAGATTTCAGCCAATGTGGCTTAAGAAATTAGACCCGACTGGCAGTGGAAAAGGAAAGATCTTTCTTTCATTTGCTGTTTATCAACAAGAGTATGATAGGTTGGTGACAGAGGGCCAGAGGCCAAGGCCTCTGTGTGTGTTTGGAGTTAGCAGTAGGAAATAGTGGAGGACAGAAGAACTTGCAAGTTTCTTTCCTACCACACAACACAAACACACACACACACACACACACACACACACATTTACTTCCATTTATTTTTGCAACTTCCCTTTTCTAGAGAGGGGAGAAATCTCACCAGTTCCCACCAGAGGTGGGTGCACTCATACAGTTCTACAAAGACAGTAAGACATGCCTATGTAGCTAAGTTGTAGTCCTCTCAGAATCTGAAGATTCTAATGACTTGAACCAGACCAGTTCCTGACAGAAAGCCAGACAAGCAGGAACAAGACCCATGACACAATTATAGCTTAGTGGAGGGGAAAGCTGTGCTTCAATCAGGAACCTGCATTGCAGACATATTCAGCACATGCTTATTCCTGGCTATCTTGTCCAGTCATTCATCATCTTTGAGGTATTTTACAACTCCATATATTATAGAAGACTGACAGCAATGCAGAATAATCCTCTATAGATACATGCATTGTCCTGTCCAGTGCAGGGTCAACCTACTCCTTTCTCACTTTGGACGAAGGCAATTTTACTTCCACTTGGACTCACATTTTGATATTTCTGACATAAACACCCCTATTGCCCCTTCCCCCATGCCTTTTCCCTCTTTCTAACTCCTTTTCTTTTTTTTTACTTGACTTTTTAGTATTTTTTTTTGTTTAGGTTTCTACAACTTTAGATTTGGATTGGAGCTTTTTTTGTCATTGGTCAACTCAGGACACATTACCCCTTTATATGTCATTGGGACATACTGAATATTTTATGTTAAAGGGTTTGTTTAAGGAGCAAGTGTGTGGGAGGAGCTTCCTGGCCTTTCTATGAAAAGAACCATAACACCCTTCTCTGCCTAGTGAAGAACTTTATAGAAGAGAAGGAACAGCTTTATTGTTGCTGATGAAGGGACACAGAGTGGAATTCAAGCAAGCCTTGCTACTCCTTATTGGTTTATTACATTTAACTCAGATCGAATTTCTCCACAGTCCACATTTCATCAAACCTGAGCAAAACACCTCTCACGATTAGCCACATCTTCAGGCTTCATTCCATAAGACCCCTGTACCATGTAAAATTTATATTAAGTAAACATACTTAATGTTGTACTTTTATTTCACAGCTGTCTTTTTTACTGGAGTCCTAGCCATGGACCACAGCACCTTGAATATTTTGTGCTGAAGGAATTTAAGACAAGAGAATATTATAGAGGGAAAAGGTACTGTTCCCTCTATCCCCAACCTTCTTTTGAAACTACTATAGAACAGTAGATTCCCAGCAGGGTGGCAGACAGCATACCCTCTGAGGCCAAACATGTGGACTTTGAGATGAACTTGAAGAAAAACTTCAGACACATAGCCAAACTCCGAAGCAAGAAAGGATAACCTCTAGGTGCCAGAAAAGAAAGAAAGATAACCAAGAACCACAGCATGAGCCATCACTGGAATCCAGACATTCACAAAGGAGTAGAAGGTACACCTCTCACTGTGCAGCTGGCCAACCTGCTAATTAGGTGGGAAGGGTTACTTCGACAGGCTGGAGGCCAGCAGGCAGTTCTCCTGCCCATGAAAGGGTGGAGAAAAAATGGCTTCCATCTGCCTGCTTTGACACATAGAGAAATTGAGTCATCATTGGAGGAGGAAGATATACAACCTGAGTTTCGTATTTTGGAAGCTTGAATTTGAAACAGTAGTTAGATGGAAACCTCAAGTTCAAAAAATAATTGGAAAAAAAATGTAAATGAATTAATTCTGTGTGACTCTAACAAAAAGAGCTTTGAAGAGCTCAAGCAAGACAAACTGAAGACTTTGACAGGGAGGATCCAGAACAGGCAAGATGGAATCAGTAGCTCTGTGGAAGATAGGGTATGCTAGTTTAGATTAAAACAGGAAAAAAGAGAGTCATCTATGATGCTTGAGTTTGACTCCACTCCATTAATCCTGGAATAATGAATGCCATTAACAACAGAAAGAAAAAGAATGAGAAGGCAGGGCAGCCTCCAGCAGAGGTTTGCATAGGAGTCATCAGGGAGGTCTGCAACCCAGAGACATAAAGCTGCCCAGGACACAGACTTGTGGAAGCAGAAGACAGAAACAGGAAGAGTGAGATTTCTCCAGGAAAGCAAAGGTAGCATTCCAAATGAAGAAGAAAAGTCCTAACTATTTTGTGTAGTTTTACACTACTACCTGTAACTCCAGGAAGTGACCACACTACTAGCACCCACATGGCTTCCCTTGAATCCTAGGACAAAAGATATTCACACAGTTTGTTCCTTTTCAACTTTTCTTAGGACACAATTGCTATCTTCTGTCTGGAAGAGCATGTCCTTAATATTTTTATCTCCACTCCCCCCCACCTGCCCTAAATTTCAGTGGCTAGTCCCACCTAGCCCCTGCCAAACATCCATGACCACCCTTCTGTAGTAGTGGCCATAGGCCCCAGTTTCTCCTGAGACTCTACATGGCTGCTGGCTTCTTCTCCCTCCAAAGCATGGCAAAAAAAAAAAAAACCCTCCTCCTTCCTTGCATCTCCTGGGACCCAGAAGTCCCACCTGTACTTTCCACTCAGCAATTAGTCCCTGTATTTCTTCATGGACAGATCAAGAACCAATTGGGGAACAGGACCTTAGCATCAGAACCACCCCCTTTATCCAACAACCAAGCTGAACACATGATATTCAAATAACAAGGTTGAGCCTCTTATCTAGGCACATTCAGAAGGCAAGAGCTACATTGTTATGGTTGAGTTAAATTCGTGTGGAGAAACTCTTGTCCAGATAACTCTCTTGAGCTAGGTTCAAAATGGAGGACTCCCTTTACCATCAGGGTTTTTCTTTCTCTGACCTTGCCTGGGAAGCTCAGAAACCCCCACATCCTCTGTCTGAGGAGTGTCTGGGAGCCTTGGTTAGGTTACAGGTTAAGCTTCCTTCTTCATGATAAGAACCTGTCCAACAAACACCTGGAATTACTGAAATGCCTCTTCATGCAAATGAGGCATTATCCCATACCCTTAGCTATAGGCAATGGTAAGAACCCTAGAAATCTCTACCCTATTCCCATAAAACTATATAGACTTTGATTTACCCCAGTTAAAGTTGAGCTGTGTCTCTGAAACTGATCAGAAATTAGTCATTTCTGTTGTACCCTTGGGCCATCCAAAACCCTGTTCTTCGACTCTGCTCACCTTGTCCTGGGGGCTATTGGCCAACGCCTCCAGGGAGAAGGGAAGACCACAATTCCTCTTTCAGAGTCTTCTACCATAAAAATAAAAAATGGCAATATCTTTAAGAGCAGCAGGTTGGTCTGAGACCTAGAGATATGAGCCATTTACCATTAGGCCATATTTACTGAGCACCCACTCTGAGGGGCAGTTGCTCTAGTCCATATAGCATCTTCTTCAATTATTAGGCTTGAAAACATCAGCACACAAAGCAGAGAGCGTCAATGTAGGACATGCATGCATACTTTGCTTTTGTTGGGCTTCTTTTATTGCTGCACTCACCAAAACTCTTGTCTTGACTCCCCACTCTTCCATTAACTCTCCTGCTTTCATGTCATATATATTCTGTTGCCATTTCCTCTTTCCCCTACATACATACATACAACACACACATACAGACACACACCCCTTTACACCCTTAAGATCCACACATGAGAGTTTGTCTTTCTAAACTTCAGAATATACTGGATATAACTGGAAGTTGTTGTCCATTCTTCTGCAAATACCATGATTTCAGTTTTGTTTGCAGCTGAATAAAATTCCATTGTGTGTTTGTACCACATGCTCCTTACCCTTTATCTGTGCATGGATCTGAGCTAGTATCATTTCTTAGCCATTATGAATAGTGTGGAAAGAAGCGCAGATGAGCAACAATGTCTACATTAGGACTTAGAATCTTTGATGTGTTGACCAATAATGGTAAGGCTGTGGCATATGGTAGTTGTCCTCAGTTTTCTGTGAGGCCACTATGGTGGCTTCACCAGTTTATACTTACACCACCAATGAATAGGGCTCCTCTTTCCCCATGTCTTTAGAAGCATTTGCTGTGTTGTTTGTTTGATGTTAGCTATTCTGACTGGGGCAAGATGAGATCTTAAAGTAGTTTTAATTAGCCTTTCCTGATGACTAAAGATATAGAGTACCTTTTCAAATGTTTACTATTTCTTTTTTTCTTTTAAGAGCTTAGATGATAGGGTCTTAAATTGTGAGTTGCCCTATGTGGTATCACATAACTAAAAGTGAATTTTGTAGAAAATGTGGTGGCAGTAAAGGTTTTTTAATTCATCAAATATGAATTTAAAATTAAACATGTAATGAATCCCAAATGTATCTTCTGGCAATGTTGTTCATGTTACATCTCCTGGCATCATTGTGGCTTTTGATTCTAAACATATTACATACAACTGTGCACACCATCTTGTCATGCAACATTAATGAACGCTGCCTGAGACATCTTGGCTCAAAGCAGAGATAGTTGCATGTTGTAAATTGTAGTGTTCTATTACATGAAGTCGTATGCTCTTACAGAAATTGTTTTCATTACAGAAAACAACTTAATATTTTCCTATTGTCATTTCTTGGCATATATTGAATAAGTGTGTTTTTGGATAGTATTATTTGAATGTTTGATTTAAAAACTTTGATTTGACTTGTTTTTAGCTTTAAGAAATGTTGTAAAATGGATTTTGATTTGGAATTAGAGATAATCTCTAACTACTTACCTGAAATGCCCCAATGAGACCGCCACGATTTTGCACTATTTATTTATATGAAACAACATTCTCAGCATTAATGATTAGAAGATCAAATAAATCATCAAATATATAGAAAAAGGACTGAAAATTATTTATGACCTGAAGTTTCAAATATTTAACCAAGATTTAAATGTTTATTGAAAAATAAGCAAGCACAACTATCAATTGGTGGCATAATTTGCTTTGTTTTAATGAATGGATAAGCTATATATATACATCAGTGAATTGTTTTGAAATAAATTTCATTACATACTTTTTTCAATATATGTGTGTTGTTTATAACCACTTTACATTTCTCTCCATAAATATGTAATATATATTATGTATTTTTGTATCTATGTATATATAATAATGTATATATTACATGAATAATATATTATAATATTATATTATATTATATTATTGTTTATATGTATATACAATAATGTATATATTTTACATATATATGGAGAGAGAAGTAAAGTGGATATATATACATATACATGTATATATTATGTAGTACACATACACACACTATATATATAGCACACTATAGTTACATAAAATTTTCTATGGTCCTGTACTAGACAATGGGATATAGGAATCTGAATCACAATTTTTAGTGTCAAGAATTTAAGCCAAATAGAAAGTATATAGTACAGCACAAGGTAAACTTAACCAGGGTCTTAGTGGAGGATGCCCTATAATAAGCTTGATAATGGGATCAGAAAATGTTCCCAGAAGGATTGATTTTGTGACTTAGTCTTAAGTAATTGCTAGCATTAACATAGTATTTTTCAAGTGTTGGGTTTTACTCTAAGTAGCTATATTGAACATTTAAATAATTTCATCTCTGGAGCAACCCCTAGGGTAACCATGACTTATAGAAGACTAAACAGTTGCTGATGTTGATCTACAAACACCCGGGTAAGAAACAATTGTTTTGAGAGCTGAACACAAGTGCTCTGCTTCCACACTTCATCTTAAAACCTCCATAGTTCCACGGCTTTAAAAGATAGCTAAGAAGTTCAATGAAAGGAGAAAGATAGGTGTTTCCTATCCAGAAAAGGAAAAGACAAAAAAAAGAAAGAAAGGAAAGAAAGGAAAGAAAGGAAGGAAAGGAAGGAAGGAAGGAAGGAAGGAAGGAAGGAAGGAAGGAAGGAAGAGAAGAGAAGAGAAGAGAAGAAGAAAAAGGAAAAAATAGATGGAAAACATGGTCCATAAGATGGGTTTTCATCTGCAATTCCAGGTCAGGAGTAGGGATCAACTGTGACTAGATCTGTTACCTAGATCTGTTACTAGATCTGATACTGATATTGAGCTGTTTTATTTAAATTTGGGTTGTGATTTATTTTCTCAATAGTCTCTTGTGTAGGGAACTTCTGTAGCTATTATAAACACCCTCTCCACATGAACTGCCTCTCCCAATACCTTACATGGTGTCGATTTTGAGTCTTTCTAATCTAGCTCAAGCTTTAATAATTCTCAAATGTCACTCCCCACCCTCTCTTCTTTCTCTTGTATGCCATCTTTGTCTTTCTGAAATGGTAAAGCAAAGAAATAGAAGCTCAATGCTCCATACTTTCTTTCTAAACTACTCACCTGCAAGTCCAGTCAATGGAAAGGGTTGCAATTTATTGCCACTCAGACAGACTCATAATCCACTATATCTCTTTAATTGTTATTCATTATTATAACTCAAAATTGACAGTAAATAGGTAGTTGCCATTCTTCTTCTTTTTTTTTATTGGAACTTTTATTTACATTTCAGGTGTTTTCCCCTTACCCCCTTTCCTCCCTCCCTCCCAGGAACTCCCTATCCCTTCCCCCCTCCTCCTGCCTCTATGATGGTGTACCCACACCCACCCTCCCCCATACCTCACCTTCCCACCCTCGAATACCGCCCCCCACGATGTCCAGCCTTCATGGGACCAAGAATCTCTTCTCCCACTTATATATAGTTCCGTTGCATATATAGCTGGAGCCTGGGTCCCTCCCTAAGTGCTCCCAGGCTGGTGGTTTAGACCCTGGGGGCTCTGGTTGGTTGGTATTGTTGCTCTCCTCATGGGGTCTCGTACCCTTTTACTCCTTCAGTCTTCACTCTATCTTCTCTGTTGGGAACCCATGATCAGTTTAATGGTTTGCTGTGAGCATCCACCTCTGAATATGTCAGGCTCTTGCAGACCTCTAAGGAGACAGTTATGTTAGGCTCCTGTCAGCATGCACCTCCTGACACCCACGTTAGCATCTACCTTTGGTGACTGCACATGGGATGGATACCCAGGTGGAATGGTCTGCAGACGGCCCCTCCTTCAGTTTCTGTCCTGCACTTTGCATCCATATTTGCTCCCTTGAGTATTTTGTTACTTCTTCTAAGAGGGACTGTAGCCCCCCTCCCAACTTGGTCTTCATTCTTCATGAGCTTTATGTGGTCTGTGAGTTGAATCTTGGGTGTTTCAAGCTTCTGGGCTAAAGTCCAATAATCAGTGAGTGAATACCATGTATGTTCTTTTGTGATTGGGTTATCTCACTCAGGATGATATTTTCTAGTTCCATCCATTTATATAAGAATTTATCAAATTCATTGTTTTTAATAGCTGAGTAATATTCCATTGTGTAAATGTACCACATTTTTTGTATCCATTCCTCTGTTGAAGGGCATCTGGGTTCTTTCCAGTTTCTGGCTATTATAAATAAAGCTGCTATGAACATAGTGGAGCATATGTCCTTGTTATGTGTTAGAGCATCTTCTGGGTTAATATATGATCTTCAGTGCCTATATATTTTGCACTAAAACACTATTTTAGATTCTAAACTTTGTTGTGTGTGGCTTTAATTTGTCCTTCACCTAAAAGGTAAACAATGGGGTCACTTTTGGGAGTGAAAGGGACTTCTCTAATTGAGACACTGGGTAATAACCACCTTACTTTCGCTGGAAGATTCTGGAAAGATAATCTTTAAGTTGACCAAGCTAACATTAAGCAAAGTATTTAAGTTTGGGGATACAAACCTACCACCTACCACTCTTCAATTTCCAATTCCTGCTTTTCCCCACCCACACAATGCTGGGTCCCACAAAGTTAAAACCCACAGAACATCATTTTAACAGGCCTCCTTCACACAATAACACAGTTTGTTGTAGTAACTATTTGATAACTGGTCATCATCATATAGTTTTCATGTGATTCTTATTCTTGAAAACTTGATTCTTAGTTTTCAAACAATAACTTGATGGTGTTTTCTTTCCATTTTTAAAGATATTCAAGCTCAGTAAAATATTTTATATATGAAATGAAAATAGTTTACCTTGTAATTGTGTTGTATGTGATTGAATTATACAGTCAAAAATACAAACCTCAAGGGGCCACACAGAATGACAGAAATGAAATAAATTATATTGCTTACTTTAAATAATCTATACTTCAGGGCTAGAAAAAAATGGCTCAGCCATTAAAAGCTAGGCTCACAACCAAGAATATAAGAATCTATACCTCAGAGAGCCTGTTGTATACACACCCTGATATGAACACAACAAAAGAGTCATGAAAAGCTCCCAAAGTGACCAGATAATTTCTGAATATTATATACTCTCAAAACAAGCAGATGTAGCTGAGTTTGTAGATGTCAGTGCCCATGTACAACTCAAAATCAATCCTGTGCAAAATATTTTATGGACAAAGGCAAAGTGACAAAAATGTGCCAATTTTTGATTTACATACATGGCATTTAAACTCAGCAGTTTTGTAGAAATTGCATAATATTATTAGCAAAATTTTGTCAGTAATATCATTTAGAATTGCTGACCTGTAATAAGCTTTTATGTACTGATTTTAATAACTGACATTACAAATTGAGTGAATTTTGTATAAACAAGATGGCTACATTGTCTACCATGTCCACTCCCCTTGATCCACTCTTGCTTGGACTCAGCCTCTATGAAGCCATGGTATCCCTTCTAGCACACAGCTTGTTCCTTTCACAGGTTCACAGACTTATTTTACTTATCTTTGTCAGTGTCTTTTGGTATACATTGTGCCCTTGGGATTTACTTATGTCCTGTTGTGTCATTTAAAATGTCTAGCTAGAACCTATGATCCTCAAAATTACAGGAAAATTGTCATCTCTTGGCTTCAGAGTAGTGTCAGCTGAGTCACATTCTTCCATATGCTCCACTGCTTGCATTTATGTTGTCTCCAGGTATTCCTTGGCTTGTCTACAGAGCTCCAACTTCTTCCTCCATCTTCCTTTGTCCCTTTCTTTGCTTCTCTTTCTTATGTTGGTCTTATTTATAAGAAACTTGCCAGTGGATATTGGACACTATCTAATCCAAATAGTCTCATAGCTAGAGATCTATAGACATCTGAAAGGTTAATTTTCCAAATAGATTAAATTTATGCTGCTGGTGTTGGGACATGGATATATCATTGGGAGAATCAATTCAGTCCATTTGAGTTAATCCAAGAGCTTCTCATGAATAGAAATCTGGAGAAAATAGAATCTTTCTTTGTAAATTGAAGACCATTGTCTAGAAGCAATGCTCTGTGTGAGGGATGCATGTCCTGTGAAAGGATTAAAAAATATAAAGAATGCAGATGTGGCAAAGAAAAATTCTATCTAGTCTTATCTCAGAGAGAACAATGGAGCCAAGAATATCACAGAGAACTTTTCATCAAGCAGAGGGTGCACAGGACAATTTGGGAACCATCAGGCCCATGAGCTGAAGTCCTTTCTGACAAAAAGAGAGGGTAGAACTGCTTAGAAGCCCGAGGCATCAGTAGGACTATCTAGGCAGAGCACAATACAGCCACTTTGATGATGTTTTTGAGGAATTGCCTGGGCTCTTTTCTATCATCCATCAGAAATTCCCCAGAAGCATCCACACAGGGCACTTTCACTCTGAAAGGTCTCTGGACTTGATGGTCCATGAAGATTCAATGAGCTCATTTTTCCTCCCTTCTAAATTGTTCACTCCCACACTAGCAAATGCGCATTCATTATCTTGTCAAAACTGTACTAAAGGATAATTTTTAAAATAATGGTGCAGTGCACCATAACCCTAATTGCCTCCAAACTACTGTATATTTGCCTTCTTAGCAAGTGTACAAATGAACTCAGATCAGGCAGCGTTTGTTTTCAGCTTGTTCAGCTGAGGATGCTTACTAGGAAAAAATAGTACAGTTTTAAGGCACCTCAAAGGTTCAAGATGAAATTAGTTATCAGCACTCCTAACACCAACTAGATGGAGCTGGAGTCCTAATAACTACCACAAATGTTCCCCCAAAGATAGATCTTTTCAGAAACATCTTCCTAGCCACGTTTTACTACATTCCCCAAACATGAACTTTCCTTCTTATCAGTGTTTGATGAGTGATCTGAAATCTTATTTACAGCTTCCGTGAGTGAGAATATGATGTCTCTCCCATGACACCTAAGCAGAAACAGCTCTGAAAAACATAAATTGCAACAGTCGAGTGACTTTAAAAGTCATCTTTTTTTTTTTAATCAAAATGGTACACTAGACATTTATTTTTGTTTTTGATCATTTTTTTGGTATCTCAATTACCCACAGATATTCATTTTAAAATGTCATAGCTTTTAACTTTCATATTTTATTGAGAAGAAAATGCTGAGAGAAAAATAAAACAGCAGAGCTATATTGTCTATATATTTTCTTGACTACACACAGATGGAGGCTTAAACCACTAGGGTTTTATAAGTGCGTTTCTGAGGCAGGCAACAAATGGAGGCTATTAACAATGAGGTTAACTATTTCACTTTATAGTACAAAAATTAAAAGAGCATGTATCATTTTAGCTATTGTACTGGTTGGTTTTATTGTCAACTTGAGGAGACTAGACTAAACTGGGGAAGAAGGACCCTCAGCTGAAGAATTGTCTGGGTCATGTCTGTGAGGAACTGTATTGATTGATGATTGATGTGGGATAATGTATCCCACTGTGGGTGGTGACATCCCTAGGCAAATGGACCTGGGCTCTATAAGGAAATTAGCTGAGCATGAGATTGGGGAGCAAGCCACTGCGTAATATATTTCCATGGTTTCTGCTTCAGTTCTCACTTAAGGTTCTTCCCTCAAGTGATGTATTATGACCTAGATGTCTAAGGCAATTAAATTCTTTCCTTCTTGAACTAGCCAGGGTTTTCTTGAAGAATAAAACCAATAGGATATATATATAAATGAATTAGATCTGTTTACATTAAAATAGCAACCACAGCAGATTTGTTCTAGAATGCTGAGAAGTGTGTAATTGTTCAGTGTACTGAACAATTGGGTACCACTCCGTGGGGAAAGGCAATAATCCAGTAGTTGCTCAGTCCACACTTCGGGGCCTCAGTAGTCCTAACCTGTCCCTGAAACTTGCAAGGCTCCTGGAGGGCCTCTGATTGCTAGTATACAACAGGAACCTGGAAATGCTGCTTCTAGTATCAGTGGAAGAAACCACTTTCACTGCAACAGGGTAAAGCAAGAGGGAAGGATATGGGAGCCAGGGTAGACCTTCCTCTGCCCTGCCCTGTTTATTTGTACTGCTGCCAGAAGCTGCCACCCACAACTGAGGTGGGTCATCCTACATCACATAAGGCAATCAAGCCAATTTTTTTCAGTTGAGTCTCCCTACTGAGGCGGTTCGAATTTTTAACAATTTGACATTAAAACCAACCGTAATACTTCTGAAGTTGCTTTTAGTCGTGGTGTTTATTATAGCAATAGGAAAAAAATACTAAACACATACTCTGTATCATGAAAATTCTTTCTTTTAGAATAGTATATGGAACCTAGACTATGGGGTACAGGCTTTGAACAATGATTCTAGAGAGATGGGTACCTGGGTGAGGTGGGCTGCAGATAATAACATGACTGAGAACCTGAAATAGCTGATAATAGTGTGAGGCCACTAAAACAATCTCAGAGTGGAATCAAAGGAAGTCCTTTCCCTTAGTTTCTGCTACCCCTTATAGCATCTGCTGGTCCTTCAGACATAGGAAGCTACAGGAACAAAACCTAACTGGTGGGACACCAAAACATATTATTCATTCAACCCTACCCAGAGACCTCCATATCCTGTCACCCTCCAACCTCCAGTCACAAGCTATACAGGTTCTCTATCTCTGAAGTCTACCCTGCAAGAACAGGAATGAGGAAGGGTCCTTTACCACCCTCATAAATCTTGTTTTCTCTATACCTGAGGACTCAGATGTTATTTATAGATCTGTGAGTCAATATGGAGAATTGAAGATGGTCACAAACTTCTCAGCAATTATTTCATTGATAAATGCAATATATGTTACCTCCATTTGGATCTGGGCAGGTTCTAATGACTTTGAATTGACTGAATTTAGTGGAAATGGCATTGCTATCTGGGGGCTCAAAGCTCTAATCGCTAATAGAGTTCATTTCATGCATCTTGGAGTACCAGGTACAAGGTTGCCCAGCCACAAAACAGGTTCAAGTTGACCACCTGAAAAAAAAATGGTTGGCCAACTTCAAATCAAACATTCATACACAGATACTGGAGTGAGAAAAGGGCCTTCTTACATGTCCCAATCTCTGAAATCTAGAAGTGAATTGAAGAGAGGAGTATCATGAATTGGAAAGCCACGTTAGAGCTATACCAACATATTTGTGGTCATTCAAACCACATTAGTTGAGGATATAGTAAAGTGGGAATAGAAAACAGTCATCCTCTATGTCCTACACTTATATCAAATCCCCCAAATCATAACACAACAAATGGTCATATGTTGTGAGGTTAAGTTTTAAGCTTTAAGAAGTTACTTGTAAAAGTATAGCTGTAACACTTTCTCATAAGTGGACATTCACACAGGAAGATTCAGATATTTTACAGCCGTGGACATCTGCCTCCTCTTGTCTATTAGAGCTTGTACTTATACAGAGAGCCATGACCCTCTGTCCTCTAAAACACAGCTGACTCTCATACATAAGAATTCTGTCACCTTGTGAATCCACTTTTGCATTCAAGAAGATTCACCTTGATAGACACAGAAAAAAACTGTCATGAAAGTGTGTATGTGTGTATGTGTGTGTGTGTGTGTCTTTCTCCTCAGACACCTCCTATACTTAACAATGTTCTCAGTGCACAAATGGCAGACATTTTAGATCTCTTAGGGAAGAGTGGGGATGGATTAGGCTTCTAGACAAATGAATGGGATGTTTGGGACCACACTGTGATAGCAGGACACAAACTAAACTAACTCTAGACTACCATTCCTCATCATTGACGTAAAATTGAGTTCTTGTAACTTCCACTTAAGAGTGACTCCCAACTTTGTCATTTAAGGCAGGCGTGATCACCCTGGAGACCACCCTCTCCTTAACTGTTGTTGACATGCTCACACTCCTTTCTCAAGTCCTTTCAGTAAACACACCTAAATTGATTGACTTATACAAAGAGAATAACCATGCCAACTTGTTCAGTGATGCTGGGGCCTTACCCTCTGAATAAAAGAGGGAAAGTCCTCATAAACTAACAGATGTCATTTTTAAGACATTCAACACATTTGTAAGAATAAACTGCCAATAGAAGGAGGTTTAGCTAATGACGTTTCTCAGAACACTAGATATGCGAACAGTTAGCAAATGCGGGTCGAAAAGCAGTTAGCAATGTAAGAGTCAATTAAAAATCCATTGTACCTTTTATAAGGAAAAACCAAAGAATCTGTTACTTGTCTGGGCTCAGCTGTGCTCACTGGGCTGGAAGGAAAGCTGAGTGAGGCATCTCCCTTCTCTACTAGAAGCTACTCACAGCAATCTGCACAATTGCACTCAGCTGCCACGTAGCCCCAGAACAAATATAGTGATTGGGCTTTTATCGTTTGCTCAGCTTGCCACTGCATAGGCTCCTACACTCTGTCAGTTAAGGTATGGATCAGGGAGTGCCAACAAGAGCGAAAGAGCCCATGAAGAAATGACCACCATTTTATCCTCATCTCAAGAGAAAACCAACTTGTGCCCTAAAGAGAAGGAGGAGGAAGATGAGGAAGAAAAGGATTCATCAACAAGAGGCTCGTGGAAAACAAATTCCTCCAGGGATCAGAAATGGAGGAACTTACTATTAAAATCACATTTCTCTTTCCATTTGCTTCTGTTTTGATAAGACATCTGGCCTTTTAGTTTTCATGTTTAGAATATATGATACCAACCTACCAAATACCTTGTACCTCTGCTTCAACTCTCAGACTGTTCTACTCTTCTCTTGGAATATTCCAGATGTGTTGAGATGAAACTTAAGCATTAGATTCTTACAGTTAAAAACACATATGCACACACACATACTCACTCACACACACACTCTCTCACAAACACATGCACCCCTTTGCGTATAATTTCAAATAGCCTCTGAATTAATGTGATTCTAGAAATAAAGAAACTTCTTTTAGATTGCAAACTACTTTGAATGGAGAGGGAAAGAACCCATTCACATCCTGTTTCCCAGTGTAGTATATTTCATGATCCAACATTCTAAGCATTGGGGGGTGTTCCTTTCCATGTAAGTCAACTAACCCATAAATGAGAATTCTGCTTACCAATCCAGCATCAGTGTGAAAGAGGAATAAGTAACTGATTTACTCACTTCATTGATGAAAACTGAGAAAAAAAAGATAATGGATCGAAAATCACTCTAGCCCAGGTCAGATGGTGGATTCTGAGTGGTTCTGTGTGATCTGATGTACTAGTTCCTGTTCTCATTACTGTGACCAAATATCCAGTAGGAAGCAACTTGAGAGGAAGAGTTTTGGATTCAGAGTTTGAGGTATAGTTCATCACAGCAGGGAGGCCAAGGCAGCAGGGGTGGCTGGGAGCTGGTGTGGACACAGCAAGAAGCTAATTGCTCACAGTACTATGGACCAGGAAGCAGAGAGAGGGAATGGCATTGCTTTGTTGTCTTTCTCCCTTTCCCTTTTTATTCAGACTGGTATTTCAGCCTGAGGGATTGTGCTATCACACTCAGGACAGGATTTCTTCCTTTGTTAATTTGTGGATAAGCTTTCAGTGACATACACAAATGTGTGCTTTCCTAATGTCCTGGGAATTTCTTAGTCCAAGAACGTTAGGGAAAACAAAAACAAAAACAAAAAACAGAGAACAGAGACAATAAAACAAAGAATAGACTCTATTCCAATCAAGGAAAATAAAAGTGCAGGATATCTCTAACAGGCTGTTATGACCACTGGAGTGCAGGGAAAGAGAAGTGAAAGCCATTGAAGGGTAGCAACTGGCTCCAAACTGCCTACTAAACATGATTATGTCCACAGACAAGTTCTACTCTCAGCCTTAATCAGAGAATCTTCTCTTTGTAATGGACAGTAGTAAATGCAGAGACTCCTGGCTGCCCTAGATGTTGCGGAGTAATATTTGCTCAGTTATAAAAGAGGGCTTTTATACCACCCTCTCTAAAGCTCAGGGGCTATCATAGACAGGACAGAAAGAATGTGGGAGCCAGAAGATAGGAGTAGGGTTTTGAAATGCTACCTTTGACTATAACTCAAGCACTGCCACCATGATCCTACAGCAGTGGCATTTGGCTCTACTGGGCATGAATACTGGGATTTTCATTAGTCAATCATGGATCACAAAGGGACTCAAGGAGCCCTGCTCCTTCTTTCTGAATATTGAATACTATTAAATACTAGTAGATTCTCATGGAGGGGCAGTCATTATCTTGGTTAAGTACCTATGGGTGAGCACATTAAGCTCCAAGGGATCATTCCAAATTCATGGTCACACAAATGACCTGGTTTAATTCAGTGGGTCACAAAACAAAACAAAAAGACATGAACATGAAAACTGAACTTATAGAGACAGGGCTAGGAGGAAAATAAAAGAGGGTGTGGGGATGAGAATAACTAGATGTTTCAAACGCATGTATGAAATTGTCATGTAATACATTTCTTAACAGTGATTAATAATTTTATATTTCATGAATATTTATACATAACAAACAATATGTAATTAATAATTATATGTAATTTGTATGTAATTATATTAATAATTAATAGTAATACATTTATTAAAAATATAATAAGATATGAATGAATGAAATTAACTCCAAAATCCAATAAAAACAAAAAACAAATCTTCCTCCATATATACTCTAAGAATCTAAGTCAGCATGCTATAGACATTTGCTGTTCTAAGCTGATTGCTACTCTATCACAAGAACCAAGATGTAGAACCAGCCTAGATGTCCATCAGCATGTGAATAGAGAAAAAAATGTATATTTATATACATATATAAATATTATATGAAGTTTTATTTGGCTATAAAGAAGAGTAAAATCCCATCATATAAGAAAATAGATAAACCTAGAAATCACATTTCTAAGCAAAACAAGCCAGATCCAGAAAAACAAATATCACATGACTTCTCTCATAAGCAGACGTAAATTGAATATGTACTCATATAAATATATATGACATAAAATAGAAGGAATGTAGGGAGCATGTCTAAGAGGAGGTTGGAAAAAGAATCTCTACAGACCGTTCTCAATCCTTTTCTCCTTATTCTAACACAGTTTGTCTGTAATATAATTTTGTGCTTTCAACTCTTTGAAATTATTTTTATTACAAAGCAAGTGATTTTAAAATACCATATATCATATTTTAATGCATTATTTTTAAATTCTATTTAAAGTAATCCAGCATGCTGTACTATTGTTTCTCCTTCATCAGCTACTTCTTGAAGTCATTCTCTTCATAGAGAAAATTGTCCCTGTGGTGATTTGACTAAAAATGACCCCATAGGCTCATGGTAAGTACCACTATTAGGAGATGTGGTCTTCCTAGAGTAGATGTGGCTTTGTTCAAGGTAGTATGTCACTGGGGGGTGGGCTTTAAGGTCTCAGATGCTCAAGCCTGGCCGAGTGTCACACTCAGAATATTCCAAGTTATTATTTCCCTTTTTGAGGTTTTTCTTGATTTTTTTTTCTGTGTGTATATGTGTGTGTGTGTGTGTGTGTGTGTGTGTCTTTGCATATGTTTATGTGCATCTGTGTGTTCAGAGGCACTTGTGTACACATGCATGTGGAGTCCACAAGTTGACTTCAGGTGTTTTCTTCCTCAATGGCTCTCCACCTCATGTACTCAGCCACAGTCCCGCACACCTGAACCAGAATGTTTCTGATTCACCTGGTCTAATTAGTTGGCTTTCTCCAGGATTCCCCTGTCTCCACAGGGCACAGCCTGAGTGCCATACTCACCTAGTATCTCTGTGGGTGCTAAGAATCCCAACTGTGGTTCTCATGCTTGCAGAACAATTCTTTACCCAATGAGTCATTTTCCTAGCCCCTAACGTAATGCTTCATAAAAGGTCTAATCCTCCTGTCTGAATACAGACAGGAATCTAGAGTAAGAGAGAAATTACAAATTGGAAGCATTTGTGTTTTAATGTTCAATGGATTCTTTGTTACATATTTTATTACATAATCCCAGAAAGAAAGAAAAAAGCTTTTCCAGCCCATTAAAAAATTTTTTTTTCTCCAAATTTCTATTTTAGATCTTAAATTGACTTTTGGTTGAATATGAAGTCATTGTGTAGAGCAGAACAGAATGTCAAACACACAGCATCACTTGGCTTCTTTCGAGTCACTACCCTCAGCATCATCTCCTCAAGCACATGGCTCACCTTCTGTCCTACATGGAACATCTTTCCCAAATGCTCTACTTCTGAGTCTCCAACCTGTCAGTCCACAATCATGATTTCCTTCCTACCTGGCTGCAGGTTGTAAATTTATATTTAGAGGAATGTTTACTCCTCTAAAAATAGGATGTTTATTATGACCCTGCATGGCTGTCACATTACTTTTTGCTCAATTAGAGTAACAGTTGGATGTCAGTAGTCTGATATCTGTGTGACTGAAACTTACTTCTTAATGATACAAGCCAATGTAGACATTTCCCACCAGTGAGTGGCTTTCTTTCACGCAGCAATTCAGAGCCTGGGCTCCCTTTCCATCTTGTGGACATACTATCATTTTTCATTTATATCCAGATAGCCATATCTTAATGTTATTTTCTCCTAGAAAGGGTTCCATCACTCTTTTTGGTTCAACTTACATTCAGTTAATGTAGTTGTATCATCACACAGACCTGCAAGGACAGCTGAGAAATGCAGTCTAGTTTTTTTTTCTGAAGAAAAGGAGGGTCTGACTTCTGATGAGCTTCTGTGCTTGGCACAGTCAGAAGGCTGAGTGATTGTACCACTTGCTCTGCTGTGTGAGAAGTCTGAGGTTTCTAGAGTTAGGACTCTACTTATAGACTTTACAATCTATGACTTCTTTTTCATTTTCTCTGGGTCATTGAAATTATTATAGCATTACTCAACATCCTACCCCCTTCATTAGAAAGAGTATATTATAGAAAGGACACAGATGTGAGCATGCCACACTGTTGTACTTGATTGTTATTTCTCTTTATAGTCTTTGGTGAGTTATTTTATCCCTACTTCTTCACTACTGAATGAACCCAGGACCTGATGGATAGGCTACACTAAGTCTACCCTCTACTATTGATCTACACCTCTAACCTTAATTAGAAACTTTCTCAAGGAAAAGATTCTTTTGGAGACATTTACCTCAGAACTAATCACTAACAGTCCCTGGTCATGTCAGCCTGTTGCTTATGTGGAAACACCCATAGGAAATAAGTTTCCCGTCCATGAAACCTCTGCCATGCCATCAGGAATGGACTGCTACTGTATTTATGGCATGACTTGCACAACTTAGATGCCCAGGAATGTTAGATGCCGCTTTGCTCTTTTCCCCTACCCTCTTTCCAGTTGTTGAGGCTCAGAGAATCTTGCTTTTATGAGGAAATGTGGGTGCAGAGAAGAGCATGGTATACATGCTTTTCTACTTGATTAAAATTTTACAGTCCATCTAGTTAGTTCATAACCTCTGAGAGAACATCTCTGTTTCTGCCACACAATCTTTGTTTAATAGGATAATGCTCATTTCAGAGCTTGCTGGAGAACATTTTCCATTAGAATTTACAAGATCTACTTTCAAAATCCATGGTTGTTAGGGGCATTTACAACTCAACCAGAGAGTCAGAGTACAAAGAAAACAAAACAACCTTCCCTGGACCATTGGTTACAAACCAGAGTGCACCGAACACAATGACCCACAGTATGGTTTGTTTACCTAAGTTATGATACTGAAAAATAGCAATGGGTTGCCAACACTTAAAGACCAAACACTGCATTGCAGTTTCTGGCTTGGCCTTGGGGGAGACAGGAAAAGCTCACCTGGGCTCCTCAGTGCTATGAAGCAATAATGTAGACACCAGGAAACCACCACACTCTTGTACACCCACACAACACCCACCTTGCTGCCTGGATGTAACAGTTTTTGGCTTTTGTTCTGGACCCCATGCCGTTTAAGTGTTTACTCTTACATTTCTGGTTCATGTTGAATGCATTCACATCATTTCCTAAGCTCTCTAATGATGTTTTGCAGATTATGCTCAGAGTTGAGAATGACTCTCTTTCCCGCTGACCTAAGATAGGCTCAGATGCTCGTGTTTCAGCCAGGTTTATCTGGATCAAAGATAGTTTTAAAGAAGCAGCAAAGAGTCAAAAGACAAAAACAATGGTTAAGAAGATAAGAATTGAAGCCGGGCGGTGGTGGCGCACGCCTTTAATCCCAGCACTTGGGAGGCAGAGGCAGGCGGATTTCTGAGTTCGAGGCCAGCCTGGTCTACAGAGTGAGTTCCAGGACAGCCTGGGCTACACAGAGAAACCCTGTCTCGAAAAACCAAAAAAAAAAAAAAAAAAAAAAAAAAAGAAGATAAGAATTGGGCCAGTGTGGAGCTAAGGAAGGGGTAATAGCCATGACAGCATAAGACATGTCAAACAGGGCAGAATCGATGCAAAGTAGTATCTAGGGGGATCTCGATTCCGACTTTTACTCATTTCTCCCTGCCTCCAGGAAGAGATGGCCAGACTTCCCCCACTCTCCCTCCCATTTCAATCAGCTCCAAGTCATATTTTTCTCTCTACCTAATGATTTGGTTATATACAGATGGAAAATGCATTAAAGATAAACTTTACTTTTCAAGTGGGAAAATGAACCTGGTACCTTTCATGAAAGAAAATAAAAAGCAATGTTGGAAAATAAACATTTTTTTTCTTTCTTTTTAACAGCTTGGGCCATGAAAGAAGGCTGGATGTGAAAAAGTCAAATTCAGTTTAGCAAATAAGAATCAAGCCATGGATGCAGCCAGTGGTTTGGCTTAACAGTTATGTGGACTGACCAATTGGAATTGGAATGCTGAGGTTTGACTCCTCCTACCTCTCCTCCTTCTCCTCTGTGTGACATCTGATAGGTCACTTAACCTTTCAGTATCTTTGTTTCCTTGGAGAGATGACTATTAATAATTGTGCCTGCTTCATAAAGCAGTGCAGGAATGAGACTAGGCTTTGTGAAAGACAAGAGTCTTCACAGGCATAGAGTAATGAATATGCCCCCTTGGGAAAACACCCCTACACTGAAGAGGGAAGAAAGCCAATTGCAGAGCCCTGTAGTGAGGCAGAACTGGCGGATGGGTCCCAGAACAGAGGTTTCCAAACACGACCAAGTATTGCATTCACCTGGAGGAGTTCCAAAACTACTGATGCTTGGGTCTCTTGGTCCCAGAGATTCTGACTGAAGTGTTCTGGCGTGTGGTTGAGTCTGGGGAGTTTTAAAAGTTACTCAGGTGATTCTAACATGCAGTCCATTTGGAAGACCATGCTTCTAAATGATGTACGCAAGCTTTAGGCTCCCCATGTTAAATAAGATTGCTTATCCCAATGTACATCTAAATGTAAATACTACTTTGTCCTCTCTTATTAAATTGCCATATGCCAAAGACTTGTTGGAAGATTATAAAAATAATAGCTACCACTCACTAGCAATTATAGAAAAATAATGCAGTGGCAATGAGCACAGACTCTGAATTTCGTTAAAAATCATAGTTATAGCTCTTAACATGTGAATTTGTGGAAGTTACTTATCTCCTTGTGTTTTACATTCTGATCTGTAAAATGAGAGTTACATTACTCTCTATCCAAAGGGTGATGCACATTAATATGCAAAAAGAACTGAGAACTGTGCATTTGTACTGAGCAAGTACCTCTAAAAAATTGCCATTCATGTTATTGATGTCATTATTGAGTATCTATTCTCTTCTAGACACCCCTGTACTATGTCCTTATAAGCCACAGGAATTCTGGCTGACGTGTCAACTGGAGCCTTATATTTCTCCTACCACAGACCATCAATAAAAATATATTAATTTTCTCTTTCCTTTTTAAGAGAGCCTGATAGGATACTTGTGCAATAAATCTCATACTCATCTACATGGTAGGGGTGCTTACATTTGCATCTCCAGCCAAGCTAAGTGTAGTGGGTGGTATAGTGTGTTTCCAAGGTACTCTTTCAGGACACCAAGTCACTCGGTTCCCTGGTGCCTTGGATGTTGCTCCTGCTGAGTGATTGGCTGTCATCTTCCCCATGAATTACCATTAGGTTAAAAGAACTGTTTTCATACAAGATAACACCCCTATTTGGGGACCATCCACTGACTGGTGACTGTAGGAATACAGCAGCCTACTTCTCTGACCTAAAGTTAAGACTTGCTTGAGGACCATCAGAACTCTGGAACTCTCCCTGTGGATCAGTTGTTCTATCTTTTCTTGCTTTGTGTTAATACTATTCTCTCTCTCTCTCTCTCTCTCTCTCTCTCTCTCTCTCTCTCTCTTTCTCTCTCTTTGAAGGAAATCATTTCTAAAAGCACACTCAAATACAATTTCTGCACTAGACTCTTCATCTCAGATTCAATTCCCTAGAATCTAATCAGATGGTGTTATGAGTGACCCAACCAAAGATACTCTTCCATGGGATTATTTTAGATGATCTGTCTTTAGTCACCTGATACTATAAATTCTGTCTCCAACTGAATGATAAGAATGAACACTCCCTATAGAGCTTTCCTAGTACAATTGTTTGAATGTTCAACAGTTGTGAACTGAAAAGAGACACAGGAGAAGAGAATGGCCTAGCAGTTGCTTGGAAAAGAGTCATTAATAAGAACAGTTGTGTTGGATGTGTATGGATGATCAGTGCATTAGAAGAAGACAAAGGTGATTGGTTACTAACTTAGGAAGTGTTCTCATTGATATTATTTTTGGTTTTGGTTTTTTTTGGGGGGGGGGTGAGGTGGGGGAACAGGTCAGGACTAGGAATTGAATTCAGGGCCAAACATGCCAGGAAAAATGTAAAATGTAGATTTTTTTTCCTTGACAAAGAAGAAATAAAATCTGGGAAAGTCAGAAAAAGCCTGAAGATAAGGACTTAATCATAAGGGAAGTGAAATTTTAAGAAGACTTGAGTTTGCTACCCTGTAAGTCTGCCGCTAAGGCCTTGTTGGAAAAGAAACAAAACTCTGATGTTTGGAATAGGGGCATCTGGTTTAAAGTGCTTAAAAATCTTGTAACTCCAGACCCCAGTGAACAAATGAGTTAATAAAAGATGCTCCATCACAGACTTGGTCAAAGTGTGACAGAGAACTTGAACTTGAAAGAAAATATTTGCTTCCTGGGTCTACTATCTCCCCACGTCCTCTTGGCTACAAGGACAATATCTAGAGTCCATAAGTGAGGGGGTCTCTAGGGAGAGTTAAAGAACCTAGCAGTAGATGTGCAGAACTGTATTCTATAGATACTGGTTTAGAATAGATAAGTAATAACTCAGGTATGGAATTAGTCTCTAGTGCCATAAGATTGAAGTCCTACTGATGACTCTGGAAGATGTGTTCATATGCTAATAGAATGATTACCATGGAACAAAGCAGAAGAAAAATATCAAGTATCTGAGTGTACTGGTAGGCTAAAATGGGCAGACTATGTAAGGTAGAACTCTCATCGTTCCATTACTACATTCAAAAGACTTGGCTCAGAACACCCAGAATGTCCAATATGTTGCTGTGAAGCTGATGGGAGTATAAGCATCATTAAGAGGCTCAATGATGTCAAACCTTAGAGCTAATGTAGAGGAGTTTATAAAACTGGACTCCCTATAGCAGTGGATCTAATAGATCTAATGGATCTAATATCTAACCCAATATGATACACACTGAGTGGTGACACTTAAGCATCAGAAACGATGGCAAAATCAGAGAGGCTTCAAAAAGCATTTAACATAGAGAACTATGGATATGGTTAACACAACATACATCTCCAGAGACAAGTGGGCAGTCAACCAATGTATTGCATAGTCCATATAATGCAAAAACATTAAGAATAGATTACAAGGAGATTCACGCTAAGGGTGTGTGTATATTCCTTCCTTGCATAATTTTCATTTTTGAGCAAGTTCTTAGAGCTATACCACATTGACTGAAAGAAGACTGAGCTAGGAGAAAGGACACTGATATATCACAGCAAGTACATAGGTTAGTTTCCTCAGTCCATCCACCAAAGGCCTTTCCTCAAGACCATTTATTTGTATCCAGATGCAGAAGAAGAACAAATGTCAAAGAATTTAATGAACATCAGCACTTATGTATGGAGGCCTCTGTCACTGGCTACACTGATTTCAGCAGAACTGTCATATAACCTAGTAGCCATGATAGTAAGGATGGAGGATACACATGAACCAGCAGGGGTGCTCTCTGCTACTAAGTTTTATTGGGCTCTTGCCACTGACAAATGTCCCACATGCCAGTTAAAAAGAAAAGACCAATAATCCTCCATATGGCACGGTCCCTTGAGAAGACTAAACATTCACTTGGTGGCAACTTTATTACTCTGAACCCCTTCTAATTAAAAGGGACTAGTGATTCATTACAATTGAAATTGACATTTGTTCTGAGTACAGAATTGTCTTTTCTGCTTCCAGTATTTAAAAGCTCATATCATGTTTGATCCTATAGCATTAAACCACATAGTTACTAAACAATAGAACTCACTCTACAGAAAGGAAAATCATATATCATATACCAAGCAGGCTAGAATCTTCTGGTCTCAGCTAAACATCATCTGGCTCTTAGAAGTAACATCTTGGATATAACACCCTTCAGAACAATGTGATAACATGATAGGATCTGTAACCAATGGATGGGAATTGTTCATTGACTTCATTCCTAGTAACTAACTTGGGGAAACTGTCTAATCCTCATTACTTTGGGCCTTTTAGGTCTTCAGGTTTCCATTTGAAGAGAGCAAGTACTTTCCTTTAGCTTGAGCTGTAGTTCTCTCCTACTCATGTTTGGGAACAGATATGGCTGTCTCAAATAGAAAAGATGGTGATCCAGGATTCAGACCCAACAGGGATGAGAGCCTGGGATGTCTCATAACATAAGGGCCAATTTGATGTGCCAAAAATCAACCACTGTATTTCATAGTCCATATAAAATAAAGAAATTAAGTATAGATTACTAGGGAGCTCATGAATGGATGAGTGGCAGGGTGTAATTAGACAGGCAGCAGCTTTGTCTCCAAACTACATTACAGGGACTAAGATTCATTTTTTAACCTTCAGCTGATGAGATTCTCCTAGAATCATAATTCTTTTTCTTATATTTTAAATTTTAATTGAAAAATTTAAAATGTAGGTGGTAATTACTCCCCAAACATCAACAGTATTACTTCCTAAATACAATATTTAAAAGTTATTCAGTTTACATCCTGCTCACTGCTCCCTCCCAGTCACTCCCTTCCAAAGTCCGTCCTCTATTTCCCCTCCTATTTCCTTTGAGCAGGTGGGGCTCCCCTTGGTGTTCCCCTACCCTGGCACCTCAAGTCTCCATGAGGCTAGTGCATTCTCTCCCAGTGAGTCCAGACAAGGCAGCCCAGCTAAAAGAACATATCCCATGTACAGGCAACAGCTTTTAGGATAGCCCCTGCTCCAGTTGTTTGGAACCCACATGAACACCAAGCTGCACATCTGCTATATACAAGCAAGGAGGCCTAGACCCAGCCTGTATATGTTTTTTGGTTGGTGGGAACCAGAATTCTTATAGACCTGTTTTCAAGTTGGATAAACTTAGTATCTGTAGATATTATATCTACATATATAAAGAATGAGCTACAGTGGGGGCTGTAGTGTGATTTTAATTCAGGATCAAGACACTCATTGCCCCAATGCAGCTTGATGGCCACCGATCATATATATTTATCCATTTTAGAATTTGTTCTTTGATGAAGAAGACTTTCCTGTCCAAGTTTATAATCCCTTTCCTAGGTAGTCAACACCCAATGACTGGTCCATTACAAAGGATTTCTTTCTTTGTTTCTTTCTTTCTTTGTTTCTTTCTTTTTTTTTTTAATCCCCTTTGCTCAAGTCCAAACAACTACAAAGGCCCTTTCCTGCTCTAGAGTTCCCAGTGGGACTAGTCACAAGAGCTTCACAGTTCAACTTGCACCTCTGTGAAATGCTTTTTCTTACTTGTGGGGTACCTGCCATATAAGAGAACACCGTCATAAATATTCTGTCTGCAAATATATATCTTAAGTCTGTGGTATATATATATACACACATATATCCATAGCATCACAATCAAGGAGTGTGGATGTATATGATAAAAAGATATTTCTTCCAGACAAATTTCGCCTTTGATGGTAGTGGAAGGTTTGTCTGTCTGCTAATCATGCTATTGTTAAAGACAAGATTATAGCACAATTGTAGAATATGTACTTAGCCTGCAGGAAGCCTAGCTTTAATCTGAGCACTAAACAAATGTGAAGAAATGGGTAACAGACTATGTCTAAAGAGACCAAAATTCTGATTTGTCCAAACACAAGATACTTTCACTAGTAATCTTCTCTAAATCTCTAAGCATGTACTAGTGTGGATATTTAACTGAAAGGAAAGACCTTCTTTTTGCCTTCTTACACTTAGAAGACACAGGGTCACTCCTTTGGGAAAGCAGACAGAGCGTCCTCAGGGAAATAATTTCCCACTGACATGTGAGAAAGGAATCCAGTGGCATCACTGGTCTCCTATATTCTGAAATGTACTGGAGATGCTGAAAAGAAAATCATCATAATGGTAAAACACAGAACTCTATATGCTCCCTAATCAGGAAAATGGGATATAGAACTTCAGTCCAACTGCCTCTGTTTCCTGAAGAGAATTTTTAACCTTGGTCAGATTGTTTTAAGATGGCTTTATACTCACTTGTAATAGAGATAAAATCTTCCTGTTAAAAAAGCTATAATATTAGTCACCTCAGGGGGATACTGTCAGGCTTCGTGAAGTACTTTGTGGTTCCTCAGATCAAAGCAGAGATGAAGCTGCAGTGTTATCATTTTTCAACTGGGAGGGCTATTTGGCTAACCCTCTGCATGAACTCACTCTAATAAACCAACTCACTTACCTACAGAAGCCATCAACCCTGTTGCCCATTTCATCTCAGTGATGATAAGGGAAACAAGATGACTGAATTCTCTGAAGACCCAGGAAAATGTCTCAATTTCACTCTGAGGAGCAAGAGAAACTGGGCAGTGAATGCTACAAGGGGTCTAATAGACATAGCCTTGCTGTCTTCCAACATTCTGGGGCAAAGTCATTTTAGATACCCAGCCTGGGAAGTAAGAATTCCACCATCAAGTCCTAACCTTCTTCCTCTTCTTCTCCATAGAGGCAGGGATGGCTAAGTACACCAAATGTCACTCTTCACTGAGCAGAGCCAGGTTTCCTTATTCCTCACCAAACAAGGTATGGCCATGGGACTTGTTTTCACTAAATAATTATTGCTTTTAGGCCTGGGTAGATGTTAAGAGAACTTAAAATTTTCCCAACTGTCCCCTCCTGACAAGCTCTCTGGGATCGCCATGACTAGTCAATTGAAAGATGTTTCAGAAAAAGAAGACTTGTATAGGGCATTACATGAGAAAAAAACAGCCTTCTAGTTATATTAACACTGAAATTTACTTGGCCCAGGGTTTAGCATTACCTGAAATTACATAAGAATAATTTTTGAACTATTGAAATATAGCAGATACTTTTCCAAGCAATGAGCCGCGTTTTACTTTTAATCCTGACATTAGCCTGCAAGGCAGCTACTATAATTATCCTCATTATATAGATGAGAAAATGAGGTGCAGGACAACTCTACAAAACACTCAAGCTCCAGTACACACAGGCAGTGAGACCAGAGCGGGGCTCTCTCTGAGCTCTCTGCTAAGTATTCCTCAACCTGAGGTCATTGTGTCCATCTAGCTCCCTCCTTTCGTCCTTTTATTTCTTGCTTCTAAGGCCACAGCCTCACCAGGTCACCCATCTTGTGGATAACTTACTTACTTCTGTAGTAGTGACTTTTGCATCACTATAACACAGTATCTGGCAGTAACAAATTACAGGAAAGAAGGTTTATTTTAGCTCACTTTTTGGCTCACAGTTTCCAGTGGTTCAGGAAAGTGTGGGGAGCAGCTCAGAAAAAGGAGCACATGGCAGTCATTTACGTCCTGACACTTCAGGGAATAGAGTCCATACTGTCAAACCAAGGGCCAAGAATCATCTTCAAAAGCCTTCCCTTGATTATCTCTTCTGTCAGCTGAGCCCAAGTCTTAAAGCTCTTCACAGTCTCCCAGAAGAGCAACATCAGCTGGGAGTCCATCACTGAAACCAAGTCTGTGGGAAAGACTTCACATTCAAACTAAAATACTGTCTGAAACCTGTCAAATCCAACAAGGCACTGGTATTTCCAGCTGCAGTTAAAGAACTCCTTCCTGGTCCAGATCATCCCCTCCTTGGCCTCACTCCATCCTTTTTGCATCTGTCCATCTCCAGGGAAGAATACATTTTGAATGGTCTTCCTAGCAGAACATTAGCAGAACTTGCTCAATGTCGGGAAGCATAAGAAGCCAGCACTGTCTTGCTTTCATAGATTTGCACACATCACTTGGCAGAAGCAGTTCCCAGGAACTGTTTATTAAATAAAATACTTGCACACAAATACACAGCACTAAGCAAGTAGCCGTATTTTTAACACTTTGCCAGGAGAACTTTGGGACCACTGGGTCAAAAGACGCCACAAACACAAGAGTCTTGTTTGGCAACAAAAGAGGATTCTCATCCTTGCACCTGAGTAGAGTGTTCATCTCCATTCCTGTCTCTAGACTTATACAGATATGGATGCTCAGGGCATCCACTTCAGTAGCTCTAGGGTGCAAGTGATTCTACTTAAAACAGTCTCTACCCTGACCACAGTTTCTATAACTCTTGTCAAAAGTTGATAGTTTTATGCATTCTTATCTGAATACAAATAGGTTAGCTAGACCATTCCTTTAAAATAGGATTTGAGGGGTTGGGGAGATGGCTCAGCAATTAAAAGCACTCCCCTCTCTTGAAGAGGACTAACCTGAGTTCTCGGTACCTGTGTCAGGCAGCTCACAACTGTTTATAACTGAATACCACACATAGACATATACATAATTTAAAAATAATAAAGTAACTCTTTGAGTGGAATTTTAAAAGGAGACCAGGGAGTTTTAGAATTCTAACCTAAGGATCTCACTTTTGAGGAAGGATGTGTGAGAATTCAGGGTAAGGGCAGGTGGAGAGAAAGTTCTTAGAACATAGGATACCAGGCCTGTCTGCTTCATCCATATGCTCAGAGAGAGGCTGAACCTGAGATGATTGTATTCACAGAGGACCACATGCCTATTTACAGAAGGGGGACAGTATGGCAGTCTCTCTGCATTACTCCAACATGGGTCTTCTTGAATAGGACTGGGGAAAACTCAACCCTCCATCCAAACTAAGCACTAATGGGCTTTGGGAAAGATGCTGAATGGTCAGGAGTAGATTGGTCACCAGAATTACTCCAGGGCAGGAAATGCTAACACAATTACTTTCTAGAGCTTCTCTTACTGTTTTATCTGTTTCAGTGGCGCCTGTCACTAGCCCTATCTTGAACCAAGAGGCTGAAGTCTGTTCAGTATAAAAGGATGGAAGAGGCAAATTTGCTAGAACAATCTGACTTTGAAAGTTCCAAGGCTGACCTTAACTAACTGTTAGTAAACTGAAAACTAAACATTGATTGTTAATGACAGATAGCTGAACTTGGTAAGAAGGATCAGTCTGAGTCCCCAGCCCCACAGGAGTAAAAGACTCAGTAGCAAGCATGCCACATGTAATTCATTTGAGCCTAGCCTTGACTTCCAAACTTCCCTTCCCTTCAATAGGATGAAGTAAGGTCATACGTGTTATTCTCTGACTCTATTAGGTTAATAGAGTTCCCTCTGGCATGGAACCTTGCATAGGCCTGGTTCAACATACAGTGTGAATTCAGATGTACCATTGAGTTTCAGTTGGATGAATAAAATATTCCTTTTTCTAACACCATTACTTCAGTCTCTATGAACCTGTAATTTTATGCTGTCTTTGATCACATTCTAAGTTTAAGATACAAATTATCCTGGAGAAAAAAAGCCCTACCACTAAATAAACAGAATATTTAAATTGCCTTTTAATAATTCAACTATTCAACAAATATTTCCTATACTCCTATCATGAGCTGGATGTTCCAGTTTTGCAAAGGTGACTTTTGATTTAAGTCACAAGAAAGAAGAGGATAGCAAGAAGAAAGAAAGGGGGGAGGGGAGGCTGCCAGGGTTGAGAGCATCTAAGATGACACAATGACTATGGGTGGGGCAGAATCCTGACTGGACTCTTGGAACAAAAAGGGTCAGCTAGTAAAAGTAAGATAATCACAATAAGGTATGGCCCTTACTTAAGAATGCCTCAGTGATCTATTAATTGTATTAAAGGTACTCTTTAATGTAAAAGATTAAGAGGGAATTTAGGTGGATAGGAATTCCCTCTGTATTCCATTGCTAATTTTTCTATAGATCTAAAAATGTTCTTTATAAAGCTTATTTTATAAAGTAAGAAGCAGAAGGCCCAGAACCTTCCACCAAAGGAAAGACAAAGCATCCAGCACACACCCTGCCCCTCTTTTTCCTCAGAGTATCTAAACTTCCTTTAAGAAATTGATTTTTACTTAGCCCATCAGTAGCTTGGGGGATTCATCCATTCCCAGTTTAGGTGAACTACTCTCACTGGCTTTAGCTGTCAGCATATCCCACCCACCCTGCCCAGACAACTGGCTAAAAGTCTTGCATGTGCCAGGTCTGGTGGCACCAGTTTATAATCTTAGATACTCTGGATGTTCAGGCAGAAAGACTACTAGGCCACAGTTGGCCTAACTCTAGAGTGGGTTCAAAGCCACTATAGGGGTGTATATTACAGCCAAACACTTGTCAGACATGTACAGAGGCATCAGGTTCAACCTCTAGTACCCCAAGCCAAACTAACCAACCAAACACACAGAACCAAGGCACATAATGAGCCAGGGCAGCAGGATACAGAAGCCCTCACTACTGTTGCTGTTCAAAGTCTTTCCTCTCTTCATCCAGCAGTGAGTGTGAGGACACCAGGTGCCCAGCACTTCAGCTTTCCTGTCACCACAAGGAGAACAAGAAAGGGTATATAGGGGAAGAAAGCACAGGGAAATGGAAATGATTTAGTTATTTTATAATCTCAAAGTTAAAAAATAAAAATGAAAGAAAAAAGAGAACTAGACACCATGAGACCACCTACACCCCAAGGACGCAAGATGGCGGATAAGACCTTCTGTGTCATCCTTTGAGATTTCCTGGCAGCACGTGTCCATGGACAGTGCTACCAAAGACAGACATGGAGAGTTCCAGCTAAACTTTTAGACCTACTTTGAGGCTGACTTCAAGGCTGTCTTGTGGTCACTTGGCTAAGCTGACCAGGGAATGCAGAAAGAGAAGGTTCGGCCAACATGAGACACCCTCCTTGTGACAAAGACAAGGTCACTGAAAGGGCTACAAGTGTCATAATCTTTATCATGGTTGCTTTTTAGTTTGCAAGCAGAGTAACATCAAGGATGAAGAAGTTAAGCAACAGAGCCCTGTGTTTTCACTCCAGAAAGTCTACCTAAGGCATACTGTCTTCTTTTCTGGGCTTTCAGCAGTAAAAGTCAGAGGTTTATTTGATTCCATATTGAGTTTCTAGTCAGGAAAATCAGCTGGACTTAAGAGCCGTGGAAGAAGGAAAAGTCATTTGTTTCTGTTCTCTTTTTATTCCAGGGCTCAGCACCCTAGCAAATGCTTAATCAGAGCTCGGTGAATATGTGTTGAATAAAATAAATGCAAAGTATCTTTAACTGTAGAGTAAATTATCTAAATAAAACAAATGACGAGAACTGCATGTCTAATCCCCTGTCTTTAGAGCAGAGACTCCAAGGCAAGCTAGAGAAATAAGTGCCCAACAGCAGCATCTGAAGGCAGAGCATGCAGGGTTTCTCAGAACCTGTTTGCACGCCACAATGGCCTCAACCTGAGGCTTGCTTTTCTTGGAAAATTAGCCATGTGACTGAAGATAGCCTTCCAAAGATGACCACTCTGACATTCTATTCTCTCATCCTCAGCACGTTCAATCATGCTGAGCCAGCTCAGACCTGCTAGCTGAGATTGACAAGTGAGAAATTGCTGCTCTCTCATTAGCTGCATCTTGCTAGACAGGAAACAGCTTTTCAAAACAACCAGCAATTCAGCCTGTTGAGGGGAAAAAGCAGCTAAGATAGAACGGTGGTCACCTTTCCTCCGTCTGAATCTGTTGAACCTGAAGGTGGTGAGCATGCATCCCAGTGCTCCAGAGAAAAGCCTAGTTCCCTCGTGACATCTGCCTGTGAGGCATTTGACCTGCTCCTGATTAGAGCATCTGTTTGCTGCTTACAAATACTGAATGACAGACGTGTATGAAAAGCTCAAGCTGCTTTCTACAGTGTTTGAGGGGTTTTTTTTGCAAACTGTTGCAAGGTTTGTTATCTTCTTGTTAAACAAGCAACTCATGACCCCCAAGAATGCAGACTCACCACATGAAACACTATTATTTTTAAAAAAATAAAATTTAAATGTATTTAATTGTGGCATGGGATACTTAAAATTGGGATATTTTTAAATCTAACTATCATCCTCCTATTCAATTTGTCCCTCCTTCCCACATGATAAATGTAGTCAAGAGCATGCACCACACTGTCCCATTGTGCTGGGATCAGAGGACATTCAGAATCCTCTGGCTGACATAGATCCCTTATTGCTAGCCCAGACCCAGAATGTTCTACCCTTACCAGCATTGTCATTCACTGCAGTGTTCCTCAATACTGGCTAACTCTCTTCAATTCCCTTTCCTATCAGCCCTTGGTGGATAAATCCAACTGGTGATTTTTTTTTTACATGTGCACAAGTTCTCTGGTACTCCTCCTCTTGAAAAAGGGAGTCTACAATTCTCTCCTTTTGATGATAGATTACACTTAGTGGCTTTCATCTCACTGCAGAAGTGGCGGAGAATAACTTCCAGAAAAGTCTTAAGCTATTTGTGGTCTCCTGGTTTCTTCTCTTGAAACTCCTACTCTTGGGGAAATCAGCTGCGACAACAGAAGGACAGCCATGGAGCTTTATGGAATAACTTACATGGTAAGGAATGGTGAGCATATGCAAATGGTCATGTGATGTCTCTATGTGAGCTCTCTAGCCTCAGAGCCTCAATCAAGATCTTTTTTTTCCTTTAAAAAATATATATTTATTTATTCAGCCACCCCTGCCAGTACCCCCTCATACAGGTCCTACCTCCATCCCCATCCCCTTCTGCTTTAAGAAGGGTCGCTCTCCTCTGGGTATCACTCACCCTCCCCACCCTGCCACAGAACATCAAGTGACTTCAGGGCCTTCCACTGAGGCCAGTTAGGGGAATAGGGATCCACAGGCAGGTCCAGTTGTTGGATAACCTGCATGAAGAACTAGCTGCACATCTGCTATGTATGTGCAGTGAGCCTAGGTCAAGCCCATCCTCACTCTTTTGTTGGTGGTTCAGTCTCTGGGAGCCTCAAGGCTCCAAGTTAGTTGACTCTGTTGATCTTCCGTGAAGTTCCTGTCCATTTTGGGTCCCTCAAACTCTTTCTACATGATTCTCTGAACTATATCTAATGTTTGACTGTGGGTCTCTGCATCTGTTTCCATTAGCTGCTTGGTAGAGCCACTCAGAGGACTGTATGCTAGGTGCCTCAGTAAAGTTTTAATCACTGTGGATAAAGTAATATTGACTGTCCCCTTATCCCATGTGGTAAATCATATCCCACTTTTGGTGCTTCCTATTTACAGCCATAGTCCTATGGTTCTAGAGCCAGCAGAAGTTGGAGCTTCTAAGTTTGCTAAGTAACTTTTTGTTGTAGAAAAGTAACTTCCTATTGTAATATGGCTTCACAGTAAGGCTCCTATATTTTGTATGCCTTGATTGGACAAAGTAAGGAAGACAAGATTACCAGAAAAAAAGACAGGTGAAGTTGAAGAAGCAGTCCAAGATTAAAGACAACTTTTATAGAACACAGTAAAGAGTGTATTTGTTTTACGTAAATGTGGGTCATGGCTTGACTCAGGCTTTGCTCTCTAGCTGTGACCTGGATAATGATACAAAAGAGAAGGTAGGAACCTCTGAACAAACCTGGCCAAAGAATGATGGTGATTTGAACAGGAGTTAATGGTGACAGGAACAGGAGCAGATGATGTCAAGTGCATAGATATAAGAGATAGTTTGGAGGGAACCTGGTGGTACCTGATAGACAAGAACAAATCAAACATGACTACTGGACTCCGATGAACAACTCGGTGGACAGTGGCATGCCTGATCATGGGATCATTCAAGCACACTGTCACAGAATAACGAGGTGGAAGATGCTCTGACTCCTGGTTGTCTCTAAAGGAAGTCACTGAAGGAAGGCATTGAAGTGAAACATCATTAAGAAAACCTGTTGCAGAACATCTCTGAGATGTGGGGACCTTTTTTTACCTGAGCTTAGCCACTCTGAGAGCAGAAAATAAGACTTAGGGGAGCAGGAGACAGGTCTGCTTGGGAGACAAGAGAGTAGAAGTCAGTTATGAATCCATGACCTTTAAAGATTAATTCCTGAGATTATCTAAGAAATACGCTCCATCACACTGTAAAAGGACCATGACAATAAAGAGATCACTTTGGAACAGAAACCTGTCAGGGAAAACAAAAACCTTTATAGTGACATGAAAATCCATATAAAATCTCTCTATATAATCTATACAAAACTGCACAAATATACATTATTATTATCTATAGCAATCTCTAACTGAAATAAATCTATGAAGAAAGCTGGACTTTGACCCATGTAATAGAAGATGAATAGCATTTCTTTGTAAAGGTTTTGCAGTCTTTTCTAGCTCTATGACATTTTCTGTTGACTTTATCTTTGCCTGAAGCATCTATGCCTCACAGGTACCCTGTAGATAAATGCTTGCCCTGGCATGACTGAGAACTGTGTGCATCCACCACACTCATGACCTTCTTGCTCTATGTGCCAATCCCCTGGTACACCCATTAATGCTACCTGGCCAGAAATGTCACTCAGGAAGTGTTTTCCAAGCACCCATCATGGGCAAATACTGTGTGGAGACTTTGCAGACAAAAGTAAAGAAATTTCCTAGTTTCAGAGAATTCTCATTTGGAGATGGAGTGAGGCTTGAAACAATGTCTTCCATCTACTTTTGTAGGTGCAGAGTTCTGTGTTCTGTGACTATGTCTGTAATTGGGAGTATATGGAAGCTTTCTTCTTCTTCTTCTTCTTCTTCTTCTTCTTCTTCTTCTTCTTCTTCTTCTTCTTCTTCTTCTCTTCTTCCTCTTCTTCATCTTCTTCTTCTTCTTCTTCTCCTCCTCCTCTTCCTTCTCCTCTTCCTCCTCCTTCTCCTCTTCTCCTTCTTTTAAACAACAAGTGGTTTAAGACAGTGGTGCTGATAAAAATTAACAAAATTAGTCAAATTTTAAAAAGTAAGAAAAGTCCGTTTTAAAAATAGTTATTATTCATTTGTGGATGTTTTCTGAGGTTAAGTTCATTCATTCATCCAGACACCTATGGAGGCCTGAAGAGTATATCAGAGACCCTGGATTTGGAGTTTCAGGTGTTTGTGAACTACCAAACCTGTGTGCTGGGAACTGAACTACAGTCTTGTGAAAGAGCAAACCTTTAACTGCTGAGCCATCTCTCCAGACCATTATTTTAAAATTACATTTATTGATTGATTGATTGATTGGTTGGTTGATTGATTGATTGTTGTGCATGTGTTTGTTTATTTATTTGTGTGTATGTGTGTGTGTGTGTAGCATTTGTGGGTGTTAGTTCTTTCCTTCTATCATGTGTATCCTGAAGATGGAACACTGGTCATCAGGTTTGGTGGCAAGTACCTTCACTAAGATGAGCCATCTCATAGGTCCAGAAAAGACTTTCTTTTAAAAGAGAGGCTGACATTGGAGCACAGAGTTAAAATAGATGTCAAACTACAAGCCTAGATATGTTGGAGGGGCAGTTAAAACAAAATGTGCAGGGAGATGATTCTAAGGAGCAGGGAAGATGTCACATAAAGCTTTGAAATACATGTGAAGACACACAATACATTGTTTGACACAAGGGGGCATTTAAAGAGATTTAAAGAAAAGAATAAAATAGTCAAATTCCCATTAAGCTGCTCACTCCAGTGCCCACATAATAATGTATAAGTCAGGAGAAAGCAACATTAATTTGGAGATTGTATAAGAATTCAGGACATAGTCAATGAAAGTCTAAATCAAGACCATAAAACTATAGAGGATTAGACAGAAGAGAAATAGAAAGTAGCCAATGGGACTTACTTCTTTTGGACATGGAAAGATTCTGATGTAGGTAGGAGATGGTCCTAACCATGTGATGGATAACTCAGGAGCATTTGTGGGTAGAATGGAAAAACTGAGAAGCATTTGCTAAGAGAAATCTAATTAGGATGCTGCATTTGAATGACTCTGGAAGGTAAGACGTTCTCCTCATGCAGATATCCCCATCAGCCGTGAAATAAGAAGGTCAAAGTACAGAGTTGATTTGAAGAGCAAGATTTGGAAGTCATCAAGAATATACATGGAAGTCAGTGCCTAAGACTCTCTGATCAGGAGAACCACAGACCAAAAACTGAGTGCTTAAAAAATGGGAGAAAGACACGCTTGTGAAGTCCATAAGACTGGGCCACACAGTGCAGGAAAGGAAGTGGAGAAGGTATTCACAGAAAGAGCAAATCTAAAGAGTCAAGCTGAGAAAACCCTGATGGAGGAGGATCGCTGGTTTTCATTTCAGATTCCATAAATGAGAAAGATAATGCCAGATTTTAGTGGGTGGAAGAGTTGAAGATCTGGTGACTACTTTTGAAAAAGTGTAGGTATGAAAGGAAGAGGAGGGAATGGCAGATGATTTGGAGAACATTGATTTCATTGAGGGTTTTATTGTATCAAGCAAAAAAAAAACCAAACTAACCAATCATACAAACAATCAAAAAATCTTGCAGAACCATACATACAACTTGGTGACAAAACTTATCTAAATGAAAAATATGATTAGACTCTGTGATATAGACCTATGATTTCAGCACTCAAATGGGGCACTGAGATTGGAAGATTTCAAGTTCAAGGCCATCCTGGGCAATTTAATGAAATGCTGTTTCAAAATAGAACATTTTAAAAGGCAGGATATGTATCTCAGTGACAGAGATCTTGTGTAGCATATGGGAGGCCTTGGGTTCAGTCTCCAGTACTCAAAACAAATAACACACAACACATACACACACATACACATACACACACACATCAAAAAGACTATAAAATGCATCTAATATTACAATACATTAATGTAGCTACATTAATGTTGGAAGATTATAAGTGGCTTTAGGTACCTCTCTCTGTCTCTGTCTCTGTCTCTGTCTCTGTCTCTGTCTCTGTCTCACACAGAGAGAGAGAGAGAGAGAGAGATTGAGAGAGAGAGAGTTGCACCACATTCCCATGTGTCCCATGTGTCCCATGTGTCCCATGTGTCCCATGTGTCCCATGTGTCCCAGATCCAGGCATGGTGGTACACAGCATTAATCTGCTAGAGAGCTACATAAGGAAATTGAAAAAAGGAAGATTCACTATTCTTTGCTTCTTGCATTTACTTGCCAGTACATCTGTTGGAATCTACTTCTACAGAAGACCACTGAAGCAACTACCCTCATGGGACTGAGCAACTACTAGATTCTTGACTTCCCATTCACAACTGATCATTGTTGGGTTAGTTGGACTACAGACTCTAAGTCATCACAATAAATTCCCTCAATATAGAGAGAGATTCCATGGGTTCTGTGACTCTAGGGAACCCTGACTAATACATGTTCTCTCTAAATATTTTTTCTGATACTGGGATTAAATGTAGGGCTTCATGCATGCAAGGGTAGTATTCCATCACTGCAATACATCCTCATTCTCTCCCAACTTTTTACTGAAAAAACAATCAAATTTGGAAAATGGTAAACCATGTTTGTCCCAAATGTACTGCTGGTGTGTCATTCAGATAAAATCATAGGTACCTGGACATAGTCTGCCCCCAGGGCAGACCAAGAAGGCAACTCACCAATCACATACTGTGATCAGGCGCTATAGAATTTTATCTGGTAAAGTCAGTACAGATGAGTTAGACCCAGGATTCTATGTCCTAGGGCAGAGGACCTGGGAGGTCCCAACAGACCAGGTCCAACCTTCTACCCATAAAGACTAGACAGGAACAGCAGCAATGAGTTGGGAGAAGGACTGTAGTGCAGCTACACTGAGGAGAAAGCTAGCAGTGTAATGACTGTCTGTCTGGCAATACTGATGATGAGCAAAGGTAAAGGTCAGAGGCTTGCACAGCTTGTGGCCTCAACCAGGCCATGGTGTGGTGGGCTATGGTCTCTGGATCAGATGTAGTGTCTTGTCAGTGAGAGAAAAAAAATAACTGCTGCCTGGAGTGGGGTGGTGACAGTTTCAGCATTTCTCACAAGGTATTTGTTGATCAGATTTGATATTCTGAATCCAGGGAGATCACATGAAATCAGGGGTTTGAGTCTAAACAGTAAGAAGAAGTTCAATCAGTGATTTGAGTCCTTATTCAAGTTTTGGATGGTAACTAGAAAATTCTAGATGCCAGAATGGTACTCAAGAATATGATGTAAAGCTGCTAGTTAATAATCAGTTGGGTACCATGTCAACCTTGGAGCAGAAACAATATCAGTTTCAAATGAGTAGTAGGTCTCCCTGAGAAGGTAACATACACTTGAGCAAGAATCAGACCCTAAATTTAAGCTGGCTAAGGAAATGGATACAATATAAGCTCAAATATGCTAAAATTTTATCTTGCTTTTAATCCCTCAGTAGGCCTCTCCAGGCCCTACTGTAGTCTACCCATTTAAGAAAATCAGACTCCAAGCTCCTGTGACAGAGTCAATTAACTCACTGATGGGGCTTACTGCTGAGGTAGACTTATAGAACAAGACACTTGTTGGCAGAGCAGTCCCAGACATTGTGGTAGCATGTCTTCCCTGGTATTAACACTGTTCCAGAGGCTCCATTCACAAGCCAGCTTGGGCATGGCAGTGTCAGGATCTAGCCAGAGTTAGGTTTCAGCATCTAAGACATATGCTTATTACCCTGTGTAACCCTCAGTAAATGAAGTTTGCATCATGCTATATTGCTTATGTTGGAATGGTGTTGATGGAAATTCCATCTCTATCTAGGATGACCTCAAGCTGGTTAAAATGGATCTCAAAGCCTCAAGTAATTATACTCTCAGGTGGGCACTGAGGCCTACATTAGAGCTAGGTTGATTTAGGTCAAGAAATGATTCCATTCTATGGAGGCACAAGCCTTTACTTATTGCTAGAGAAGCTAAAGAGCCTCATTTGTGTGAAAGCTAACCTAACAATTGTTGTGTCACTCAATGTTGAAGAATGGGTTCCTTGACCACCATAGGTAATGAAGAGTTAGGTTGCATTATGGTTTAGTAACATGCATAGTCTTGGAGTAAGTTCAGGTGTGCTTTAGGCCCACTCCAAGGCCAGAAAGGATACATGCAGAATCATGAGCCTATTTAACCTGCACTATGTCATGTAAATAGATGCTTCATATGTTAACCCTACTAACTTTGTTAAGTTACTTCTTTTTAAGAAACTGCATGGCATTCTAGAGCAGCTGGGCATTGTCTCTTCCCACCAGCCATGCCCAAGAGTCTCAGAGACTCCATATCCTCATCAGCACTTGGTATTGTTGGCTGTTGTTTTCCACTAACCTTTGTAATAGTCATGTGGCAATCTAGTACATTTAATAATGCTGAATGGGAGGAAGGAAGCTGAGGATTTACAGTCTTCTCTTTGTATGGAAATTTTTTGATAATGAAGACAACACTGAAACAACCCTACTGATGTTGATCATTAAGCGAGAACATTGCTAAATAATGATGCTTTTGCCCGAAGCAAGAAACTTGCTGCAGATTTTCTAGCCTAAAACCTTCCCTAGAGCTTTCTCTTTAATGGTTTAAAAAAAAAGAAAAGAAAAGAAAGAAAACACATACATACACCTTTAAAAAAAAAAAAAAGAAGAAGAAGAATTTAAGAGTTGCTGTCTTCGCAGCATCTTTTAGCCAAAGCTCCATGTCCTAGTGTTTGACAGAGGTGTAATGAACTACCAAACTGTGCTTTTGGAATACTCATTTTCAAAGTTGAAAAAGCTATGATGATATTTTTCCTGGGTGCCTAGTTGCTTCTTAGAGAGTTTATCACTGCATTGTGCAATCTTGTGGATACCGCAGATTATTTCATTAACATAGCTTGTCTTCCCTCAAGAGATGCACTGGCCATTTGATGGTCTTTTCCCTGGGGTAGCTACAGAGAACTTGAGTGCCACATTTGAACCAGATTTTAAAAGGTTTAGTTTTACTTATGTTTATGGGTATTTATCTGGGCGAGCATATGGTGCAAGTATAAGGTAAAACAGGGCATAAGATCTTCAGGAACTGAAGTTGAAGGTGGTTGAAAGTCATTCTATGTGGCGGCTTGGAATTGAACTTGGGTCCTCTGGAATATCAGCAAGCACTCTTATCTACCTAGCCATCTCTTCAACCCCTACATCTAAATCTTTTAAACTGATACAGTTTTAAATTTATTTCAGTGTATGACTGACAGAAAGTAAAATGTCTCATTAACTTTTATATTGAATATATATTGAAATGGAATTTTTATATAGTTAAATTAAAATATAAACTATACACTAAAACTAACTTCAACTGCTCCTTTTAATTTTAAAATACAGATAAAATAAATTTAAAATTGTAAATATAGTTATGTGTATGCCCTACAGTAGGAATTAAGGCTGTTATTTAAAAAGTAAAATTTTATTTGTATTTCTAAGACTCATTGGCCATTCAAAATCTACTGTTCCTTTTAAATAGCTGTGTACTACTGCTAAAAGTTGTAACTTGAGTTTGATATTTAACAATGAATTATTGGTTTAAGACCAGATATATATAGAAATCCTACGACTTAGAAGTAAGAAGATAAGCAAGCTAGTTAAATGTGATCAAATACTTGAATAGTAGTGTCATTAAGGGTTGTGTAGGAACCCTTATAAGTACATGAGCAGATGATGTTCACTGTGATTAGTGAGTCACTGGGGAAATGTATACAGCACTGAAAACACGCAGAATCAAGAGGCCTGGTCATCCAAAGCACAGGACAACTGCAGCCCTTGCATTCTTATGATAGGGTTATAAAACAGTAAAGCCCTTTAGGAAGGAGCGTGGCAGTTCACTGTGTATTGGACATATGAATATTATACAACTCAGTAATTCTAACCAAAGGCCTTCGCTAATCCAAAAATAGATTTGTAAGAGTCATGATAGCTCAAACTGAAGCCAACCTCTATTTTCCTGAGTTGATGGGTAAGCATGTTGTAGAACATGCATACAATTCAATACCACTACTAGGCAATAACTGGAAGTAAGCTACTAATTCACAGAGCAACCTGAATGAATGTCAAAATCATGATTCTGAACAAAATTCTAGGTAAAGGAAACCCTTGTCAGGCCAGTGGCTGCCAGAGTCCAAATGTGTTTTATTATATGTATTTTTAGTATAAGCACTAATAATAGAAAATATACCCTTTAAAAATACAGAGAATGCTTTTATGGTGATATTTAAAATCCCCATTTTGAGTTCTAAAGACAAGTCATTTCTGAACACTGTTAATGCAAATGGCATTGACAATAAATCAGAAAAATGTTTGGTATAATTTTTAATTTATTTTTATTTTAGGCATATGAGTGTTTTGCCTGCATGTATCATGTGTACACAGTACATGAAGAGGCCAGAAGATGGTGTTGAAATCTTTGGAACTGGAGTTATAGAAGGTTGTGAGATCTCATATGGGTACCAGGTCCTGAACTGGACACTCTGAAAGAGGAGCAAGTGGTCTTAACCCCTAAGACAGCACTAGTTGGCACAGTTATTTTAAAACTCCTATTACTACCTGGTCTTCAGGGATGTCAATATAAACACATTCTCCAGTCTAAGTTCTGTGTGCTCCTCAAGGGCTGCCCTCTGTCTAGCCCAGAGGATGAAATGGTCAAAGCCGGAGAAGGCATTATGGCAGGTAGTCCAGTCTTAACAAACTCTTCAAAACAAAAATGGAGATCTGATTCTTAAATCTTGTAATTACAGTGAGCAGTCTCATGAAAAAATATCCCCAGTCATAGAAGTTGTTCTGCCACATTGTCTTACATAGTAACATAGTAAACTAAATCCTAACATCTTTGGTAACCCAACACAGAGAACAGATAATAATTGGCATCTCTTGTATGTTCCTTAGATATTGCAGACATGGAAAATAGAGATGTGTTTCATTGATATGCCCGTCATTCATCGTAAAAAGAAAGTGAACCATCCTGCCACTCTCCTCTGGCTGCTCCCTGCCTCAATGGAACCTTTAAGCTCTTTCTGTGTCATCAGTGAGGTAATTAGCATCATTCAGAAAACACCTGAACAGCCCTTGCAGTACAGAGGACATGCGCTGTCGTTCAAGAAAAGCTGTAATTAGGAACTACAGCAAATGTGAAATTCTACAGATTTTACTTCAAATGAAGAGAAAGCTACAGTACCTGAAGGAAATGAGAGAATAAGTTGATATTAAACACACACACACACACACACACACACACACACACACACACACACCACATGCACTGTGCATTGAAACAGTTGCAGAAAATTCAAAAATGGAAAAAGACACAATACATAATCCTCTTTTGGTAATGTGACATTTATTGTTTTGGTTTATTTTCTCGTGGTGTTTTTAGTATGTATACTTGTTTCATGGTCATAATATAGCATCTGTGTATTTTTATATCAGATTTAAATGACAAACATTTTTCCACATTGCTAACTACCACAGCTAGAGCATTATGCTACTCCATCATTTATGAAACCAGCCGCCTACATGAGATCTCACATTTTTAGCAATATCATATTTTGACCATTATAAAAACCAGTTTCAGAAACATCAAGCTTATAGCTATTTTCCAGGTCTAGCTTATTTCTTCAGATTGATTTTTCTAAATGGAATTACAAGATCAACAGTAACAGAAGTATTCATGAATCCTAACATACATTGCTACAATATTTTCAAAAGAACGTGTAATAGCCGCGGAGTGTGGAGGTTCTGGCTGAGCCTGTTCTGCCTCAGTTAGGGCAGTCTCTAAATGCCACAGCAGTTTCTCAGTATTGGTGTGTTGTTCCTAGAGTTCCAAGTTCTCTGGTCAGTTCCGTGGGTAATGAGTCAGACCCCTGGGTTGGACACAGAATGCTGCATTTGACAAGCCTTCAGGAGGTTTTGAAGCTGACCCAATTCTGAAGAATATTGATCTAATAGTATTGGCTGTGGCTCACCTGCACGGAATAATGGTTAGGGTTCTAAAAGCCACCCGAGGCCAGAGGCATAGTCCTAAGAGTTCAGATTTGATTCTCTAAAGGACACAAGCATCAGTTTCCTCTCCGGGGACACTAGCCTACATCAAGTGCTAAGACTCGACAGTCTCAAGTAGTGGAGTTTGCTTGTGATTCTGGTATCTGCAGCACCAGGACCTCCTAGGACCCTGTAATACTACAAACTTCTGACACCCAGACAGAATCTTAGGAATTGGAGTAGATCTGAATATCCCCCCTTTTAAAAATAAACTGAAAGATGTCGAAGTTTGAGAAGAGCTCATGTGTCTGATGGAGTATTTAGATATGGACAGTGTCTGTGCCTGTGCCTGTGCCTGTGCCTGTGCCTGTGCCTGTGCTGTGCCTGTGCCTGTGCCGTGCTCTGTCTCTGTCTCTGTCTCTGTCTCTGTCTCTGACAGTGTCTGTGTCTGACAGTATCTGTGCAACCTGATACCCATGCAGCAGTAATATAGCTACAACTCCACCCCTATTATCTTCATATAACTGTAATCAAAATATCTGACAGAAACATTTAAGTGAGGAGTGATATGTTTTGGCTCTTAGTGCCAGGAGATTTATCCAATCACAATGAGGAGGGTATGGTGGGGTTCACAGTCATGGGAACATGTGGGAAAGACCCCTCACATCTGAGCACACCATAAAGCAGAGAGAAGCCGGAGCTGGGGACAGGCTATAAAGTTCAAAGACGTGCCCTTATTGACTTCTCACACTGACCCTTACCTCCTAGAAGTTCTACAGATCATTCTACAGATCCTGAAATACCACCCCCAGCTGGGGAACAAGAGTTCAGAACATCACCCTGTGAGAGACCTTCTAGAATGTTCTATCTACTGTCTGCCTGCTATCATCTATCTATCTATCTATCTATCTATCTATCTATCTATCTATCTATCTATCTATCTATCTATCTACCATCTTTCTTTCATGATTCTTCAAATTATCTATCTAATCATTACCAGTCAGTGTCTGTAGGGGACTGTTTCTAGAACATCTGGGATACACATATCCACAGATGCTCATCATTTACTGAGCAAAAAGCATAACACAAATTACCTATGTTCAAATTCTGAAATAAATTTTTTTTTGGTCAGGATGTCATGTATCCCAGGCTGGCTTTGAACTTTCTATATAATAGAAGCTGACTTGAACTTTTTGTTGTTATTTTGATTTTTTTTTTCTTGAGACGAAGTTTCTTGATGTAACATCCCTGGCTGCCTTGGATCTTACTCTGTAGACCCGGCTGGCCTCAAACTCACAGAGATCCACCTGTTTCTGCTTATGCTGGCATTAAAGGTGTGTGCTACCATATCTGATTTATATTGTAGTTGGCTAGCAAAATCAAGGCTTAATGTATGCCAGGTACCTTAACAACTGAGTTACAACTCCTGAATAGTTTAAGTCATCTTCAAATTACCAATAATGCTCATACAACGCAAATGTTATGTAATGGACATTATGCTGTATTAGTTAAGAAATGATAGCAAGACAAATATTTTGTACATAGTCAATATATGTGCAGTTTAAAGAATACTTTCTTGTGTGTGTGGTATACACACACACAGGACAGAGAGAGAGAGAGAGAGAGAGAGAGAGAGAGAGAGAGAGAGAGAAAGAGAGAGAGAGAGAGAGAGAGAGAGAGAGAGAGAGAGAGAGAGAGAGAAAGAGAGAGGTGCGTGGAGATGAGCATGTGGAATCCAGAAGTCAAATATAGTTGTTTTCTCTAACATCCGCCACCTTAATTTTGAGGAAAGGTCTCTCACTGAACCTGGTGAGCACAGACTGCCTAGGTCGGCTGGCCAGCAGCTTCAGGGATCCGCCCATCTCACTCTTCAGCACTGGGGTTTCTGGAGTAGCACCTTGCCTGCCTGGGCTTCTCACTCAGGCCCTCACACTTGCACAGAAAGTGCTTTGAACATTAAATAATCTTCCCAGTTCCCCTCGAATATTTTCAATCAATCTTCAGTTGTTTGAAATCAATGATATGGGATTCATAGATACCAGAGGACTGTGCATGCATCTATGCATCTCTCCATATATATATCATATATGGAACAAACAGAAATATGTGGACATATGAACAGATCTGGATATATATAGGGAGATATTGACTAATTTCATGAGCAGTTGGTGATTAGTAGTACCTTGCTACTGGATTATTGTATTTCTTCAATTTTGAATTCAAGTTTCTAATTCTAGTAAACATGGTCCATATTTACACACCTACTGATTTCCAAGAATGATATCTTTAAAAATAAAGTTTGAGGTTTTGATTGATAAAAATATATTATAATGAACAGGCCAGGTATTAAATTACCAGCTTATAAAAGCCAAAATAAAGGAGACAAAACTTTCCACAAGCATAAGGAGAGACCAGAAAAGGTATTTAAATATAATCATGCCTCAGAGAATGACTAAAGAAAACACTGCACCTTAATTAGCTGGGACTGGAAAGCTAATATTAGATGGGACAAAAATGATGGATGACATCACTGCTCTCTTTTTAAATTAGGCTTCAAGAGAGGAACCCGTAGCTGAGGCTTTGCAGCTAGGTGCTTCTGACTAAGAAGCGTGAGGGCCCAGGCTCACAGTCTCTGAGGTCCACCTCACAAGACCCTCTCAGAGGGCATGATGGCTACTATCTTCATTTCAAAGTAACGAAGTGGACAAACCTGAATCCCAATGTCCCTCAGAGTCTTTAGAACTATCTCACTCAGTCAAATTGCTTATTTATGGGAATGATCATCTTGGCTGGAAATCCATGTCCTGGCTGTTTTTGAATATGTCATTGAATTCCACAGCTGAGATTCAAATGCTACTCATAAACGACATTTTAACCAAAGGCAAGCCAATGAGAATTTAAATGCTTATTTTGATGTCTCTGACTCATACTGATTGAAACTACAATGTTGAACTTTATGATTATCTAAACAGAATATGCATTCCAATGAAATTATACTCCGAGTTTTGCATTTTGATCTACTTTCTAGTGATCTGCAGTAGAACTGCTCCTAACACTAGGAATGGCAAGGAAGCACAATTCCTACTTTCTAACTCTTATAAGAGCTGAGATCCACAGTCTCCTCAGGATCGTATAGATAAGATGTTCAGCTTAGGCAATTTAAATGCAGCTTCCACCTCAGTGTTTTCAATCTACAATGTGAAGTAACCAATCTCTGAGAATCCACTAACAAAGAGACACAACACAGAGATGTAGATCTCTGGATAGATATTAGACCAGCTCTGCTGAAGGTAGGAAGGTCTTCTATCTAAACTGAACTGCATCTGCAATGACCTGGCTTCCTTATCAGACAGTGAGAACGAGACCTTCTGCTCTGCCCTGAAAGGGTTGCTATGGAAGCAAATGTGGCGAGGAAAGGGAAAACTCATGACATAAAGCTTTATGAAAGCACAAGATTCTCACAGGAGATGGACCCGGTTCTTCTGTACACTCAAATGACAGGAGGATACTGTGCTGGGGTTTCTCAGCAGTTAGAATGTCAGCAGGGGACTCTGAATGGAAGAGGACAGGAGAAATCATCATGGGGCAAGGCAAACTTTGTCAAAACTCATGTTGTTCGGGACCACCAGCTAAATCAGGAATACATTATTCTCCCTTTCAGAATTCAGTGGCACCATATGAGGAGGGTAATGACTCCCGCATCTCTAGCATCTGGCCATGCATCAAATGCATGCCCCTGAAGCAGCAGATTGCCTCAGCTTGCCAGGTGTCATTTCCAATGGCCTGTGGGAAGTCTTGATGATGAAGTCTACTAGGAATGCCAAAGTACTGTTTTGTCTTCCTTTTGGACCTCTATGGATATTATGGTCAGCCACAGGCTGATGTGAGGAGGTCATTCAACTTTCCCTTTGCATAAAATATATTGGTAACCATAGGCAACCACTCTCCAGGCTTTAGGCAGCACCAGGGCTGATAAATACATGTAAATGCTCCTAGCCCCACATGTCTGCCCTTGGTGCAATGACCAGCAGTATATTCAAATTCTTGAATTCATTCATGGCAAATAAACTGATTTTATTTTTTGCAGGGGAGAGGGTAGGAAGTCGAGGGAGTTTACATCAATGCTTAATTACAGTACAGCACCTTCGATGAATTCACTTTTCTGAAGTAGCCAAGATTTGCACAGGCATAATTTTAACTCCAAGGACATTGAAAACAGCATGTAAGAATCCTCTTGTCAACAGATCTCAAACTTTAAAAAGCTACAATTGAAAGAGGATCAAGCATTTTTAACTCTGTTTGTTGCATTCTGCAGCTAGCATGACCCAGGTCTTAAGCTGTCTTTGAAGAATGTGCCATCACTGGTGAAGGCTATTATAGACTGGGACACAGGACACAGGTGGTGCAACGTCTGTGTACTGCAGAGGTTCACGCAAAGTCTGGTTCAAAATAACTAATTGTTCTCATATTTAAAAGGAAGTTTTGAAAATTATTTTAACACTGAAAATAGTTGCCTAGCAACTCTTTCCTGCCTTACACGATTCTGTTATGATTTCCACCTGCTAAAGAAAAGCATCAATAAAATTATTTCTTTGCAAATCAAAAATGTAGGAAAATGAGCCAGTGACTCAAATGAATACATGGTATGCTTGCTGGATCCTAGATATTCAAAGACATATGTGTGCTTACTTTCCTAAAAGATGCTAATATTTTCAAAAATGCACTTTAACAAATTCTGACAATGGTCCAGGCTTTCCTAAATGACGCTTATTTCGGTAGATTTTCTGTTGTAATTGAAAATACAGAGACAGCCTTCTGTTCAAGCAGCATGTGCAGTATAGTTGCCTGAGTGTAGAACTCAAGAGATTAAGCAAAGCCTTCCTCCACACATCCTCAAGGATACAGAGAATGTGGTGTTACCACCCTTTTGGATAGTGTCTGAGTTGAAGGTTCACATGAACTAGCCATCACTATACCAGTATGCAGTCAAGGAGGGGTGGTACACTAACACTGTGTAGTATATGGCAGCATTACACTACACATTTGGATGTGCAGATATAATGTTCAAGGTCTTTATTTGCCTTGGAAAGCAATTGAGCTTAGGATATGCCACCCTGTTAGTGTTGTCAGGCATCATTTAAGATGCCCAAGTAGTGTGTGTGGCTAAGGCTGTGAGTAAATACTGGACATCCAGTTGTCGTACTGCATAGCAGTAATTTTTAGTTTGGTATATTCAGCATCCCTTATGCAGACTGACACTGGACCAATTAAAATACAGATGCAGATGTAAGTGTGGTGTGCTAGTGAGAGTTCTTTACAGTAGACTTGACTTTTTGTGTGTTCCTTTCCACTTCTCTATCATGCTGAAATAAGGACATGATTGTTAGAGATGAGTATCCATTTTTATCCTGTGGTCAAGGGCCAAATATAAGAATAATGGAATGACAATCTGGGAGATGCCTTATCAATGTGCACCTTGTAAAATAGCTCTGGAAAGTGTATAGGGAAAAGTGTGTATGGTTACGTAATATAATCAAATGTTATTGGGGGTTGCTCTCACACGTGGCTAAATCTCATCCCAACTATATTAGGCTTATAGAGAAAGCTCAACAAGAAAGTTAATGAAAATATTTTTGTACCATTTTAAAATAATAATGAAGCCAATTCTCATGGTGCAAATTTCCAATTCCAGCTACTCAGGAAATGAATCATAAATATTTTAAGTTCAAGGCCATCCTGGCAATCTTAGTAAAATCCTAGTGGTGTACACCTGTAATTCTAGCACTCAATAGGCAGAGGCAGGAGGATTATCATGAGTTGTGATCCACCTAAGCTACAGAGTGAGTACATGCCAGTCAGAGTTACATAGGAAGACTATCTCAAACACAAACCAACAGACAATAGTACAGAATATTATGTCTGAACATTGGTAGCAAAGATGACATAGCCATTCCCCATAATGTGAGTAACTGTCTCATACTCAGCTGACAAGGCATGTGAAAGGGGACTAAATGAGTGGCATCCTTCTGCGGCAAAGTCAGCTGGTAATCCTGGGCTCTTTCACAGAGAAAGCTCTTGATGTCAGTCAGTTCTTGTTGGGTTTTATGGTCCCTGATCAAGTCACCTGCAGTGAGCTTCAAGAGGCTATACATGGGTGCACTTCATTAGCAAATAATTTATTAACAAACACATCTTCACTATTATCATTGATTCATTTCTACAGTTGCCTTCCCTAAATCCCCTTTGATGATGTGGCTTAGAGCTTCTAAACCAAAGACAGACTTTCTAGATCTGTACTCAGACTGGCTTTTAAACTTTCATACATACAAGCTGCCAATTACCAAAGAAGCCCTTCAACCAATATCATACAAGGCTGGATTAATCTGGTCATGAACCCAGGCACGTCACATCTAGACTACCCCAACTCCAGCATGGCTCTGCTGCCAGTGTATGGCCTTGGTCAGGTGGTTAACATTCTGGACTTTTGTTTTCTCACCTGTGAAATGAGAGTAAGAACAACATCTATTTTATAAACTTTTCATAAGGAGCAAATGAGATGGTGCATGAAAAGCATATTTGGGCATGTAAGAAGTGCTGGATATATCACAAACATGGTGAGTGTCTTCAGCCAGCACAAGTGACAAGTCATGTGGAAATGTTGATGGAGGTGCTGGGTGGCAGTATAGTATAAAGTATCTTCCTTTCTGTCTTATGTTTGCTGAACATTGGTCAGTAAACCAAATTTAGTGAGAAAGACTCTATCTCTGTCCTCAGAACCTATCATTGGTGAATACCATAGTTTCTATCTCAAGGCAATGTAAATATGCAAAATCTACGAAGAAGCTAATTAGATTGAAGTATGGTTATTCAAATATCTTAAAATCCCAGTTTGATCACATATATGTTTCTTTTTTAGTATCTGAGGTCTTGCTCCCCAAGTGCCTGATCCTTTGAGCACTAACCATTTCCTTCGTCAGACTTGCTTACCAAGCCAGTCAAGATCAGGTACAACTGGAGATGTTCTCTGTAGCTCAGAACTCATCAAACTGTACAGACCCTAAGCTCACTCAGCCTCTTCTTGTTCATCCAGTGTCTTCCCATGAAAAACCAAGAATGACAGAGGACCACACTCTCCTGTTTCTGCTTTGCTTCATGATGACCCCCATGCTAGCCTATGGAGCCCCATACAGTGTGCCTAACCTCTTGCTGATAGTGCCTGTAATGGTTTGTATATGCTTAGCCTAGGGAGTGGCAGTATTAAGAGGTAAAGCCTTGTTGGAGTAGGTATGGCCTTGTTGGAATAAATGTGTCACTGTGGGTATGGTCTTTAAGACCCTCATCCTAGCTTGCTAGATGTCAGTCTTCTCCTAGCAGCCTTCATATAAAGATGTAGAACTCTCAGCTCTGCCTGCACCATGCCTCAATGCTCCCACCTTCATGATATTGGACTGAATTTCTGGACTTGTAAGCCAGCCCCAATTAAATGTTGGTCTTATAAGAGTTGCCTCAGTCATCATGTCTGTTCACAGCAGTAAAACCCTAACTAAGACAGAAGTTGGTACCAGGGACTGGGGTATTATTATGATAGGCCTAACTGTGGTTTTGTTTGGAAGAATGTGGATATTGGAACTTTGGATTTGGAAAGCAGTAGAATGCTTTAAATGGGGCTTAATGGACTATCCTAGTAGGAATATGGAAGACTTTGTTTCTGAGGGTGATTTGAACTGTAGAAGATTGGCTGTAGAGGTTTCAGAGGAAAAGAATTTAAATATGTGATGTAGAGACTGTTTTTGTGGTATTCTGTGAAGAATACGGCTGCTTTTTGCCCTTATCTGAAGAGTCTTTCTGAGGCTAAGGTATAGAGATTTATATTAATTTGCATTGAAAAATGAAGTCTCAAAAAATCTCAGCAGAGACTTTGTTCTCTGGTTAAGTCTCATGAAGAGCTTTTTGAACAAGCACATCAAGCTTAGAAAGGAAAAATGTAAAATATATGGTTCGAATATTAAAGGGGCACCAAGAAGTGAAATGGAGCTGAATCTTGTGTTTGAGGATATTAAATTAAATTAAATTAAGGGACTGATGGCCTTAGGGCAAGATTCCACTCAGCTAAATTTAGGTCTAGGCACTGTAATCCCAGGAGGCAAAGGCAAGCAGATTTCTGAGTTCAAGGCCAGCATAGGACAGAGCAGGTTCTAGATGAAAAAAAAAAAAAGGTTAAGTCCAGGTATGGTGGCACATACCTTTAATCTCAGCGTTCATGAGACAGACATGCAGATTTCTGAGTTAAATGTCAATCTACAGAGAAAGTTCCAGGACAAGCAAGCTTAGGTAGTGAAGGAGTTGGAAAACAGAAAGCTGGTGACAATGTAGAAGCAGTGGAATGAAGTCGACCAGAGCCTACAGTGCTGCAGACAGCAGAGCTGGAGATATGACCCAAGCCAGTTGGAGGATCCCTGGACATTGGAACAAGAAGCTGTAATGTTGAAGTTGCCTTGGAGACGCCAAGATGTTAGAGATGCTAAAGCTGTGGGGTGTCTGCTGAGGAAAGCTGCTAACAGGAATAGAATCAGCCCAGGAGAGAATTTGTTAAATTCATCAAAGATGAAGAAGGAGTTGGAGATCTGAAGAGTGCTTTGACATCAGACATGGAGAGCAAAGTTTGGAGTTTGCCCAGCTGGCTTCCTGTCTTGCTTTGGGAATTACAGCTAAATGATTGGATGCATCTCAGAAGAGACTCTGGTCTTTGGATTTTTAACATTGTTGAGACTTCTATAGACTATGGGGAGTGTGAAAGTTGGACTAAATGTACTTTTATTATGCTATGGCTAGGTATGTCCTCGTAGACTCACGTATTGAACAAGCCTATGGAGTCATGGAGCAGAGTGTGATGGAGGGGCACCATTAGGAGTTGTAGCATGTTGGAGTAGGTGTGTCACTGTGGGTGTGGCTTTAAGACTCTCATTCTAGCTTCCTAGAAGCCAGTCTTCTCCTAGCAGCCTTCAGATGAAGATATAGAACTCTCAGTTCTGCCTGTACCATGCCTGTCTGGATGCTGCCATGTTCCTGCCTTAATGATAATGGACTGAACCTCTGAACCTATAAGTCAGCCCCAGTTAAATGTTGTTCTTATAACACAACATGCCTTGGTCATGGTATCTATTCATAGCATTAAAACCCTAATTAAGACAAGGCCTGTGAGTACAAATCTTTCCTTTTGGATAGCCAGGGCCGTGAGTAATTTGTACATCTCACCATTCCTGACTAAACAGGCACCAGGTCCACACTGTAGAATGGTGGCAGTGTGTCTAACATCATCCTCCGTTTTTGATCTCATGATGGGTGTGAGTGCCTCTAGAGGATATGCAGTCATGACAATGTGACATGGCTGTACGTCTGATTCCCCTTCAGTGAGCAAGTCAGTTGTTTCTAGTTTGGTGGTGATGTACCTATATTTATAATTGAAAACAATGTATCAACTCCGACAGCATAAGAATGAATGTTTTACAATTCTATGCAAATTCACTGATGCATGAGTTGCATACTGCAAGTAACCCAAGTTAGGAAGTCTCTTGAACAGAGAGAGCTGATTTTACAGTGATGGCAAAACTACAATCTTTCTAAAGTTCCTTTCAGGTTTGAGATCTGAAACTCGCCTTTCAGTCAGCCACTTAGGACAGCCAGTGACTTAAAAAAGAACTCACCAAGTGCCCTCTGACCACTGGTGTAAAGACCCAAGGGAGACAGTCTTCTGTCTCAGAGAGTCCTGGGGCACCTCCCAGAATTTCCTTCATTCCACAGCTGTCTGTGACCTTAATGCATAAGTGCAGCACTCACCACTAATGCAGCACTCACCACTAATGCAGCACTCACCATTAATGCAGCACTCACCACTAATGCAGCACTATCACTCTAGAGCAGCACTCACCACTCTAGTGCAACACTCACCACTCTAATGCAGCACTCACCACTCTAATGCAGCACTCACCACTCTAGGCAGCAGACATCCACTCTAGTGCAGCACTCACCACTCTAGTGCAGCAGACATCCACTCTAGTGCAGCAGACATCCACTCTAATGCAGCACTCACCACTCTAGTGCAGCAGACACCCACTCTAGTTTAACAGTCCCACAGTTCATTGGGGCACTGCAGCTATGGCTCAGAAGAAAGTGTTGTGAGAATCAGTTCAAAGACACTCTTTGGTCAAACTGTTTGTTTGGTCGTAGAAGGATGCCTTATAAATATTTTCAAGCAGAAAATCCAATTTGCATTACAGTGTTTGCATATATCATTATCATACACCCAAAATAATCAGAAAAAGTATATGAAATAAAATCTTATATGAACTAACTCATTGTATTAAAACAAGCATTCTTCTATGTTCTAACAAGTTCTAGGAAATGGTGATTTACTCACCACTCTAGTGCAGCAGACACCCACTCTAGTTTAGCAGTCCCACAATTCACTAGGAAATACTAGTACAGAAATACTTGTTTTGCACTGGCTTAATGAGGAAGAGCTGAAAACAGCCCAGATGTCTATCTGTAGGAAGCTGGTTTAAAAACAAAACAAAACAAAACTAGTCCATTCTTGCATAGTATTTGGATTCTTTTCAGAAAAAAAATAAGGAGGCTTTATGTACTGAAGTAGAAACACCATCCAAATATGTTAGTGAAAGCCATATGCACCACATGTGCTATTCTGTGCATCATGTATCCCCAGCTCATGTGTATATGAAAGGAGAAGGAAGTGTGTGTGTGTGTGTGTGTGTGTGTGTGTGTGTGTGTGTGTGTAAGAGAGAGGGGAGGAAGGAGAGGAAGGAGAGGAGAGGGAGAGGGAGAGGAGAGGGGAGGGAGAGGGAGAGGAGAGGGAGAGGAGAGGAGAGGAGAGGAGAGGAAGGAGAGGGGGAGGGAGAAGACCTAAGAAGCTAACAGCATTGGAGATTTCAGTGGGTACCACTAGGAATTCTGCAGATGTTAGGCAAAGAAAGGAAGAAACTTCCTCATTTTTATGCTGCTTTAGCTATGTCTCTACCTATGAATTCACATTTGTGCCAAGACCATTTGAGGAAATGCCTTAGTCAGGACGGTTTTGTTAGAATGCCTTCATAGCTGTACATCATACCCACTGATAGGCTAGCAAGTCCATCTACATATGTAAAGATAAATTACTGCTTACCAAGCCACTTTGCCTAAGGATTCTTTTGACCAGAAACATTAAATGTTTTGTTGTTGTTTGTTTGTTTTCAGTCAATACAGCCAATCGCCAGAAAAAGGTTATCGTAACACAGAGCTGAGAAATACAGTCCTACACTGATAAAGGCAGCCACTTGTAAAAGGATTATTTGGAGCAGACCTACTATATAAAGGAATAGTCAGTTTTCTAGACCCTGCTTGATTGTAATTTCTGTTGGAGGGATAGTCCTCAGAGCAAATTATGTGTGTCTAATTCCATGTCCCAAGCCAGCTCCCAGACAATGCCTCCCTCTTCATTTCTCCTACTTACTCTCTCTCTCTTCCCCGTGTTCCTACTACCCAGCCTTGTGTCACAAGAATGCAAAGTAATCTCAACGTTGGACTAAGCAAAACACAATCAACAGGTAAATTTGCCAGTGGACAGATCAGGCAGTGACAACCAAAGTCAAACATAACTGGTTTTGAGATTATTCTCTGTTTTGAAGCACCAAGTATATGGGTAATGCATCTGGCTGTATGCTATCCGGACTTTAGAGCATGAAAACAGTCTAGTAAGATCTGATTGGCTTTCTTCTGGTATCCAAGTTGGGAGACAAGTCCTTCGTAACTAAGCCCTGGGTGTAGTCAAAATCTTTGTCTTTTATTGGGTGTGGCACTGGTCTCTGTACTTATTTTAGCATGAGGAGCCTTCTTAAAGAAACTTAAGAGTATGTAAAACAAAAGTGGAGCACCGAGAAGTCTGTCTACCCATTGTCCTCTCTGCCTTCACTGCCTCCCTACAAAAGGACCAAAGACAACGTTTTCACAAAGGCTCTGGGCTTCTCAGAAGCGATTTCTTTCTTTGTTGTTTGTCTTTTAAAAACATTGATCAAGTTCAGTCTGCTTTGCCTGGTGCTCAAGACTCTCCAGAAACATTTTCTCATTTGTTCACTTCACCAGCCTCTGCTATAAACTGTCAAGTGGCTCCATTCCTTGCTCCTGAATATTGTGCCACTTCCCCTTTCTACTCAGTTAAAGACCCTTGTCTCCCTTGGCCATGAGCATCCTAGAGCCTCTTGGTCTAGCCCAGTCCTTCAAGGTCCACCTCCCTCAGGAAGTCTTCCACCTGAATTAGCTCTTCCTTGACCATATCCCATTTTACCCATTAAAAACAAAATCCAACAATGGTATCAGTTCTCCAGTAAAATTGGAAATCCTCCAAAAAAAGAACTTGGTTTGCCGATTCCTTTCATTTCTATGATCTACCACACAGTAGGATCGACTACACAGTAGAACTTAAGACATATTAAATGAAAACACGCAGGAAACTGGATGACATCAGGAGGCTGCAAGAACATTTACAGTGGTTCCTGCATGAGCGTGTTTGCAGACTGAGAAGGTGTGCCTCGGTCTCCAGCATCCTTTCCAGGTGTCTATAACAACAGTTCAGCCTTCAAAATAGTGTGGTCAATTTTAACACTAAACAAAGGAGCTGAATTTCACGACTCCAGAAACTATCTGCAAATCACCGACTAAATGTTTGCTGATACCCATCTGTTGTCTGTGCTGTTTGGGGTGCATGAATATTACATATTTTTTGATAATTTTAGAATTATTTCATTCTTGTAAAATAATATCTGTCTTCTAGAGTTAAAATTGGTATTTAAGGCATCTGATATTGAGTTCACGTATAATCTGTAAGAAAGCAAAATAAAACTGACATATTAAAGTTATTTTGAATGATTAGAAATTTAGTTAGGGTAAACTTGTCCCAAGGGGATGGGAGGAGGAAAAAGGACAGGATATGAGAGAATATTCTCAAAGTACATTATATGAAAAGGGATTTATATAAATGAGTATTGCATACACATACACCCCTCAAAGAATTATCTTCTCCACAATTTCCTGTGATCAAATCTTTCATTATCTGAGCCTAGAAAAGACCAGCTGAAACCCTGTTAATATCTAGAAACATAATGTCGTCTTCTGTGAGGATCTTAAAATTGTCGGGTGGTGCGATATTCATCACCCACAGGTTTGGCAAGAATAAATGCAGAAGGGATATTGTCCCTCACTGGAAACTATCCAGAAACATCATCCACAGGAATCACTGAAGAAACTGGCCCTTTGTGCTTAGTAAAGGCAATTTCTGCTTCATTTCTTACAGAGTCTCAGCCATGCTGGAGGGATAGAAAGCTGAGATGGAAGCAAGATACAAGTATGAAGGAGAAAGAGTTATATGGAAAAGAGAAAAGGAGGAAGAGGGAGCTAGGGAGGGAGGGGGAGGGAAGAACCTTCACCTGGAAAAAGGGCTGATTCAGTCTGGCTAATCAAAATGATTAAGGTTATAACCATAGGGAGTAATTCATGAACGATTTAAACATGTAATTCTAAGTCAAAACATAGAGTGTGCGTTCACTCTGCCTTAGTTTCACACCAGTGACTTCAGGCTCCTCTTTGCCTGTGGAACACCAATCAGTCCTCGAAGTCTGAGGTCCCTCCTACAATGCCCTAGTACTGCTTGACACTACCTTTACAAGTGGATCCAAGACTAATTAAAAATATTATAAAGTCATTGAAGTGTAACTAAGGAACCAGTGTCCCGAGAAAACTCTACTATAGCTGACACTGGAGTCACTGCTCAGGACTTGTCCTGACGCTTAGCTAGCAAAACAGATGCCACATACGGAGCCATGGATGCTGTCACAGGCACATGTGATTTTAGATTCTGTGAACCTGGGAAATATAGACACTCGAGTGGTCACAAAACACTTACTACAACTTTTCACTTAATATTCATAAAGATCAGCAATTCTCCCTTAGTTGTTGGGCAAACTATTTAAATTACATAATTACAAAGTAAGTGCAATGTGTGTTGGTCACTGTTTCATCTTCTGCAGCCAAAGCAATGGTTACCATAGATTAGAGAATCAAACCCTATTTGTTGAACAAAAAAGTGAAGAATAGATAGGTACAGTAACCATTGTTCTCACCAAGCACACAACTTGACTAGCTGTAGTCAGCCTTCATGAACACAATAACTTTTGAGGATGCCATGGACATCCATCATATTATTTCATAGTGAAAATTTTTGAGTCATTTGATTAAGGGAAAGTTAGTTAATAATATCCTTCAAAGATGGTTTGTAAAGGTTTTGTGTGTGGGGTTTGTGTGTCTGTGTGCGTATATCTGTATGTGTTTGTATGTGCTTGCTGTTCAGGGGATTGAAAACAGAGGCCCACACACATTCAGTGATCACATTGTCTCAGAATTAACACCCTAGATCAGATTTTTAAGGATTTTTAACCCCATCTTTTCCCTTAAAATAAGTTTAGAGATGATTCTACACTTTCACAACTACTTCAGACATTCTTAAAATTATATCTAAATTTGTTTCAGAAATTTATATTTAATGTCAAAATGTATTAGTTCTTGGAGTTTCATAAAATATACTTTGGACATATCCCTCCCTCCCCAATTCTTTCAAGATCTGCACTTCTCTAACCATAAAAACTATATCCCGTTAAACCTGTCAAATTCAACTTGTGATGCCCATATACTGTTGAGTGCATGATTATTCACTGGAGCTTGGTTGACCTAGTAGAGGGTCCAATTTTTAAAGAAAACTGAGTCCCTCTCTCCAGCAGCTAACAGTTGTCAACAGCTTCTCAGCTGTAGGCGGAGCTTCATTTAATCCTACTCTCCTTTTTCACGTGGAGATTTTGTCTGGCTTGTTCTTGTGCAAGGGTTGTACATGCTGTCACAACTGCTGTGAGTTCATATGAGCAACTGCCAGGCTCTGTCCAGGAAATATTGTTACCACATAATCATCCACCACATCTGGCTCTGACAATCTGTCTGTACCCTCTTCCGATTGACCCATGACCCTTGGGAAGAAAGGGTGTGATATAGAGGTCCCACTTAATTATATTGAGATAAAAACTTTTCTAAAATATATGAACTGTCTTTAACATTATTTCGCCTTTTCTTAATGACCCAAGGTTGTGAAAATGACTTACTACTATGATACTCAAAAGTCAGAGCTGTATCTATGAAGTACGAGAGTCACCAGCTTGAGTGTAGAATGAACCAGACTATACTGGAGTGACTGTTGCCTGTGATGTGGCATCTTAGCTCATTGTCTAGCAGTAGATATTTTTTCTACTGAATAAAGAGAAGGAAGATAAATTCAATTAAATCTTGACCACAGTATTTCTAAGGAAATGAGTAATTCATATTATTTATTATCACATTTTCAGACTGTGTTGTCATTATTATTTCTATCTCCCTTACTGAAATTTGAGCTGAGGGTGAAGCAATGATTATAGCTGATTTCCTTTGTGTCCTTTCCCCACCAACATAACAATTTGGGCCACGTCAAGTTCTCAATTACTATCTATGTAATTAATTTTATATAAGTCTTAAGCAGGTATTAATCCACTTGTTTTAAGTGAAGAAAGTAAGATTCAAAGCAGTTCAAATAACCACATATACTTAGTGAGTGGCTAGGTCTATATTTAATAAGGTCTTTCATTTGACTTTAATGTCCATATTCTTTCTGGATGCAGAATCACAGTTATCTGTAGTGGAGAGTACTTTGAAACCATGGCACCCCTCTAAGGGAATGGTCCTTGATGTGTGAGAGTAGAGACCAGGAACTCCAAGAAAGGAAACCATGGGTTCCGTGTTGCCAGAAGGAATAGCCATTGTCAGCTCAGCACTTATTTCTGAGCACAACACAAACTCCCCTCAGGTAAACATAACCTGATTCATAGGTGTCGTTGCAGAACACCCATGATCATCACATGGTGGGTCCTCAGGGTGTGTGCCATTGCTGCCCACCTTGTGCCCTGGGGAGAATTTTGTGTCATTTGAGGTTTTACACATTTAGGGTGGTTGACATACCTAGAAATGAGTCCTGTGAGTGGGAACAGCCTCAGGTCACAGAATTTGAATGCAAAAGATGGATGGAATTTTAGCAATCATTCAGTTTAAATTTCTTCTGTTTTATTTTGTTTCTGTAGAGTGAGACCAGAACAGCTAAACGACTTAACTGAGCTCTTTCACAGCTTGGATCATGAGAGACATGATGCCTAGGAGGATGGATGGATAGATAGATAGATAGATAGATAGATAGATAGATAGATAGATAGATAGATAGATAAGAAGGATGAGGGACAAGCAGGCTGCATGCAGTGGTGGGGAACTGTGGTTGGAGAAAACTAAAGTGAGGCTTTAAGGATTCTAAGGACACTGCCAAGCCAATCAGGACAAAACAGTAGACTCCAGCCAAGTTAGCTTGATCCAGGGAGCCCTGGCAGGAAGCTCAGGCCCCCAAAGAACAGATTGGCTGGTATTCAAGCTGGTGGGGGGTGCATGACAGAGTGGAACTCCAAAGCAACACACAACCACTGGGGAGTATGAATAAGAACTCACCTTCATTTGAAGCAGTGGTTCTCAACCTTCCTAATGCTGTGACCCCTTAATACAGTTCTTCATATTGTGGTGACCCCCAACCATTAAATTACTTTTGTTGCTACTTCATAACTGTAAGTTTGGTACTTTTATGAATAGTAACATAACTACCTGATATTCAGAGTATATGATTTCCAACCCCCACACACAAAAGGGTCAGTACAAACAAGTTGAGAACTGCTGATTTGAAGGATTGAAATGGAGGAAAAGCAGGAAGAAGGGGTGTTGTTAGGTTAGACATGTTGGGCATGTTGGGTAAATGGATTCATGTCAGGAAAAGCAAGAGAGGCCGTCCATTGTAAAGGAGAGAATATAAAGGACTGGCGATGGGAGTGAGTGTGGCAGGTTGTGGGAGGGTTCTGAAGGGAGGGGACCTATCTCCTACCCTTGGAGACCTCCCTACAGAGCTTTGCATTTCTCTTGGAAGTTGAAAACACAGATGTAGGGCTCTAAGGCTCAGTGTCAAATGGAGCATAAGAACAATAGCATCTGTGGAGTAAATCCCTTAAATCCAATTTACTGGTGTTAAGATTGCAATGAATGAAAATGAATGTTGACTCCCCTCTCTTAAATACACTGGGAGACGGCCCAGATTTTCAAAAGCTGAGCCAACATGAACACTCTCCCATTTTAATTCTCCATTCTCTTCTCTTTTACCTAGGGAAGTCTTAGCTTTAGCCCCTAAACAGCCTCTTAATGTTTAATGTTTTGCTAATATACCTCACCCGGAACTACCTAAGAGCTATCTGGAATAGAGAAAAAAAAATGTTCTATTTTTAAAACGGCATGAAAAAAGACCCTAGCATAGAAACTGCTCCCATCCAATATCTGAGAGAGCTACGGTTGGTATGAATAATTCAGAAACAGCTTCAGACAAATGATCCTGGGATTATATGGAAATATAAAAAAACCCTCCAGAGTCTGCCGCTCCTTTTATTAAAGCTCAGCTCACACCGAACACTGTTTTCTCTGGGGTCATTTCTGGTACAAATGAGCAGTCAATAAGATGGGATCTGCTCAGGATCAGCCCACGTGAGATCAGGCAGAGAAGGCATTTGGAGTTTTACGTCATTTGTATCTTGTAAATTATGAATACTTGCAGGCTGGGTAAAAATTAAAAGTAAGAAAATTAGTCTTCATTTGTTTATTTAATTATTTAGTGGACTTCCCAAGCTTCATGTTAAAACATATAGAGGCACGTGACTCTTACTAAATGCGTGTGGTGAACGTGCACAGATGTGACACAATTCAGCAATGATGAAAGTGTCATCTAAAAGGTGACTAAGAGAGCCTTGTCAGTCACCCTGCCTATGTAGCTGGCAGGAAGCTCCATCCTGCCTTTGTTCATTGAGGTTTCTGCCAAGGTGAGTCAGACTGGAGCCCTCTAAGAGAGTGGCTGTTGGAAGCTAGACTTCTCCTGAAGTTGCTTGTAACCTTTGGCATCATTCTCCCTAAACAAAGGCACTTGTAAGAAAAATCCTTCATTGGCAGTCACATCTGGCACCCAGTGTGTTGATAAAGCTTGTGGGCATGGTTTTGCAATGCCTAAAGGAATGCCTTCCATGGCAAGAGAATCCTTGAGGAAATGTCACTGCAATTTGGGAAAGATGCTGCCAGTGAGAGGCAAAAAAAAAAAAAAAAAAAAAAAAACTTCTTGGACCCAATGTATTTAAACTAATGGATCAGTTTGTACTAGGAAGATGTCAGTATGTGGGTGCTATCAGACCAAAGAGCTCAGTTATTTAAACCTATGTCTTACAGATTCTCTTGAGAGCACCTTGTCGCAAGTGAAAGTTTGACTTTGCACACAAAATAAACAAGCTAAGAACTAATGCCAGGAAATAGTATTAGGGATTTTATTTTACTTCCCATGCTAAGAACACATTTGTTTATTTGATACACCTTTCCATGGCAAAATAATTTTATGGAAGATAGTGAAGCAAAGGGAAAATAAGGATGAGGGAAAAATGAGACCCAGGAAGGAGAGCTGAATGAACAAAGCTTCAAGTTTGTGACTCGCAGAAGAGAAAAATAAAGAGGAAAAGATTCATGGTCTCCATGGGACTCATAAACAATGAACAAAGATGCACAGTAGCTATTTTTCTAAAGTGGAGTGTTAATGATAATTTAACAGCTGAGCATAGCTAATGTTCTTAAATGCCATGACTGGTGCTTCCCAGGCCACAGCTTGTATTAACAGACATACTTGGAAAGCATGGCCACTTAGGTCTGCCCCTCACTCTAATTCAAGTCTGATTCAGTGGATTTGGATTGGAGCCTAGCAATTTCTGTTTTCTTTATCCCCTGAAACCTTTAAAAGTGTGTGTGTGTGTGTGTGTGTGTCTGTGATATGTGAGCAGGGATCCAAAAAATCAAGAAGAGGATATTTGATCCCAGAGTTACAGATGAGCCACCCCACATAGGTGATGGAAATTGAATTCAGCTCCTCTGAGAAAGCAATAAGTGCTTTTAATTATTGAGCCACCGCTCTTACCCCTACCTTTATTTACTGATTGATTGATTGATTGACTGATTGATTTGTCTGTGTGGTTTTTATTCATTCATTTATTTATTTAGTGGTAGTATTTATTTTCATTATTTGTCCGTGTGTGTATGAGCATACAAGCACATGACATACATGTGATAGCACACCCCATAGCAGTCAGAGGACAACTTTGTGGGGTTACTTCTCTCCTTCCACCTTTACATGAGCTCCAAGGATCAAACTCTGACGTTGCCCAGCTAGCTTGTGCCTTTATCAGCTGAACCATCTCACTGGCCCTAATTTGCATTTTCTGCATCTCAGATACTATTACTATTCCTGGTCTAAGGATGGGCTTTGAATACTACTGGCATAAATGCATTTAGCAAAATATCTACCAAACAATTCGCAATTCCACAGTTGGTAATTCCACCGTGGAAAGCAGCCTTAGAAATGATACCATGCCATCAGCCATGTGTTTCCGGGACCAATTCAGATATGAAAATTATGTAGATAAGTCAACCACAGAGACTGCCTATATGAGGTATGTGAATATAAACTGAGATAATTATCAAGAATTGAACAACAGTCTTTATTTGGTAACGGTGCTTTTTATGCTACTCTCTGTACCTTCTCATTTCAGATTACCTCCAATCAAACCTTCACCCAAAAGAAAGAGATGAAGGTTTTACTCCTTGAGATTTATGTTAGGCGACAGTGAGTTTGCTGGATGGTTCAGGATCTGGATCGAGGTCATTCCCCAGTTAACAACAGGAAACTCTGGAAAATGGATGTTCAGAGAGGTTTGTGCTCTGTCTCTCGAAGCCTTATATTTTCCACCTTGATGTGAGGCTATTATTCTGTCCCATGATGCACAGCTTGAGGAAGAGTCAGGGCAAAGAGTGGGATTGGAAAGCCAGGTGCTGGTCAGCTTCTTACAGCCTGGTGGCAAGGATAGCCATTGCACTAGAGTCAGGGTTCTAAGCTTACTCCACACTCCAGGAGAGAGTACAAACAGCTATTCCCATTGCACTAAACACGAGTTCAAAGAGAGGCTCAATTTATAAATATGAAGGCTTGGCTTCATCAAAATTAGCATAAATTCCACAATGACATAGTAAAGAGAAATTACACAATTGTGAAAAAAAAAAATGAATCTAATGTTCTAGAGGCAAAATTCTGATGTTAAATGGAGTGTTAATTTATAGATGTCGGAAACACCATATGAAAAACAAGAATATAGCCTTTCATTTATTTTAATAACTGACATTGATTTTAATTACTTATGGTAATCACTCAAAGTATATTTTTAACATTAATGAAGGCTGGGGAAGCTATGCCCACGAGAGAGCTCTTGATGACTTAATCTTGGCTGGAAAATATGATGGAATCACAGTGTTCTCAGCAAGAATGTCCCATCTCATGAGCTAATAAAGGTTCAAATCATTCTATGCAATTACTTTACGCCTGGGGCTCTTATTTACATACTTGAAAACAAATTTTAAACCATTACATTCCTTCTCAAATATACCATAATGCTTTTATGGATGCTCTGGCTTTGAGTATGCTTTCTCCTGGTAGATGAGAACGCTAAGATAGAAATATAATTTTGGAGGGTGGGCATGTTCTATACTCCTTTGCTGCCGAATAACTGCAGGGAGTTTCTGCACCATCTCTAACTCATTTAGCTCCTGGATAAAGACACAGAGACCTGGTATTTTTATTAGCAGGCTGCAAGCACTAATAGTTGTGCAGATTCTGATCTATTCTAACCTGACTTGGTTGCTAGTATCCAGACAAATGCCCCATTACTTGCCATTTGGTCTTGCCCTGACTCACTCTGGTCCATGTGTGTGTCATCATGACAGCTCTTTCATGGAGACCTCATGGTGACTCCTCCTGGTCTCTCTTCCTTCTTCTCTTGGTTCTTCTCTACAGTTATTTCTCTAGGACCCTCTGATCATAATCAGAAGTCCTACCCTAGTCTCTTCTTCCAAGCTGATTTGCTCTTTATTAACCAAGCAGAAGTGCTGGAAAACAATTGTTACATAACATAGATACCAGTGTTGCTTGACCATGCCATTGTCCAAACTTCAACTAAATGTCTGAGCATAGAGATCAGCATCTGAATACACAGCGCACAAAACCACCTCCCAACACTAAAGTCCCTACAACTTAAATGCTTTGTCAAACATTAAATACAGAATAAAGTCAAGATCAGACTTTGAAAAATAAAGGTGCCTCTAATTCTTGTCCCTCAGCATCCAAGGTACTAGTCCTTTGCAAGGCAGGATAAAGAGGAGGCTGTATTAAAAAAAGTAGGTGTTAAACAACTCGTTTTATGTGAAAGAGATCTTCAGAGGCCATGGACAGAGAAGGTCTAAAACATAGTCTCCACAACTGTCCCTTGTGTGGCTTTCTGTTCTGTCACATGTCACTGCCTCCTCCTGTTCTCACCTTCTAATTTCAAGCAGCAACAAGTATTTATAAAAACTCCTTCTCACCTTTCCCTCCACCTGAGCCAGTGGCATCTGCTGCCCATGCCTTCAACTGGAGTTAACCAGCTGAAATTTCTACAAATGCCACCAATCTCTGAGTCATAAAGGAACCCCAGTCACAATTCTATGCTTTTCCTCTAGATTCTCTTCCTCTTGTCCCACTTTAATGTTGGGGTCAAAACCCTACTCAAACCAGTCTGTATCTCCACATCTTCTGTGTGTAGCTGTCTCTGACAAAGAGATTACTTCACAGTGCTCTGATAACTAAGTGGTTCAGGCCATTGGTCTGAGCGTTCTGCCTGCTCATCTTTCTCGGAGGCACATCCTGTGATATACCTGTTAACCTGCATGCACGGGAGCCTCAATAAGCATTTGCTAACTTTATTAATATTTATTAAATTTACTGTTATATATCTAGAGCCAGCATATCAGAAGTCAAGGGATCTAGGAATTAGCTTTGAATTTTGCTGAGTGAACGGATGAGTGGAAAATCAGAGAAATCAACAATTGATGGAATAAATAAAGAATGACAGACAACATGGAAATGAGTTGATTATGCATTTTTTCCTCTGGACAAATTCTTCTACTAGTATTCCAAAAAAAATATTTTAATAAAGCTTTATCAAGAAAACTATTTCAAGAATCAAAATCAGAAAGATCATAGGAAATTAATTTTCGCTAATCTCAATCAAAGAAATCTTTGGAAATTTTAAAGCCATGGATGGTGTGTTTTGATACTCGTATGAGGAAAACACTATTTCCTAAATTTGAAATGGATTGTTTGTGTTTGTCACAGAGGAACTCCTAGAAGCCCAGGGATGGTTGGCTCCGCCCACAGTCATGCGGCCAAAACGCCTTCCACAGCCTGAGGGAGGGCCCTGGCCCTATTCTGACTCCTTTTCCATCATTCTCAACAGGCACATTCCCCATGTTCATTTTCTTTCTATATTGGTAGAGAATCACCATGGCAACCATCTAAAATAAATCAATTCAGCCCTTGCTCTCTGGATGGCACAGCCTTGTACAGGGGTCAGATTTCAAAAGAAAGCAAAGGACTGAAGCTTCTGACAGATGAAGGAGGCAGAATTTCCTGCTAACCAAACAGCACCAAGGAAAAGAATCAGATGATATCATCGTCCTTACAGGCCCAGAGCGGGGGGCAGGGTGAAGGCAGGACAGGGAGAGTGAGAAAGAAAGACAATCTTCTTGTTAGAAAACTTTTAAGCACCCCTGAAGCAATGTAGAGATAATTTAAGCAAAGGAAAAGAGCACAGGGTTTCTTATTTGAAATGAGGCTATTTCTTCATAGGCAATTCTTTAAGGAAATTTCTTTTAAAGCATCCATCTATTTTCCTCTGAAGTTACCAAGCTTAACTTCCATACCCAAAATAGCAAAACCTTACAACATCTGACCCATTCCAATAGGGTGATTTTTAAATGTAATAGGAAGTGGAGTGCATGCAGGTGTGTGTGTGTGTGTGTGTGTGTGTGTGTGTGAGAGAGAGAGAGAGAGAGAGACAGAGAGACAGAGAGACAGAAGACAGAGAGACAGAGAGACAGAGGAGACTGAGAAGCACATTAGAAGTCAGGGGATCTAGGAATTAGCTAAAGCTCAATTGTTTACAGAAAAATGTGACCTGAAACAAGTCACTCCACATGTCTGGCATCCTCTATCTCTGATCCTGTATGCTCCATGGTTAAAACAGGCCAATCATGTCTGTGAAGCTATCTCATAGGCTTGTTCAGGGGATTCATGGGAGGAAAAAAAATAACAATCAACCAACTATTTAGGGTCAATAGCAGAAATCTTGGTGATTCTTAAAACTCTGAGGTATGTGAGCTATTCTGAGCCTTTACACAAAACCAAGTCTAGTGTGCTTGCATAGCTGTCTTTAGAAAACTGGGGGAAAGGATGAGGAATGATTGGGAGAAATCAAGAGACTTAGTTTTAATACTAGACCTGCAAGTGAACAACTTGTAACGTCACCTCACCTCTCTGACAACATTTTCCTCTCTGGTTTCTATGATGCTTTGCTTGTACTCAGCTATTGTGTTTCCTCTAAAAAAAATGTACTGAAAACTCCTTATAGATTTGTAACTAAGAACTAGGCCTTTGGGGAAATGATTAAGTCATGGGGCAGAGCTGTCATGAATGGATTACTATTACCTGAGTAAAGGGATCAACCACACAACACTGGTTCTTGAATTTGTGTTCCCTTCACCTGGTGGGGACATTGCCTTCAGCCTTGTGAAGATGAGCATGCAAGGTGTCAACCTAGAAAGCAATCCTTAGCAGACACCAAACTGATCTTACCTCAATTTGATTTGTAACTCCAGCTTTCAGAACTGCAACAAACATGTCTTTCTTTATAAATCACCCATTCTTCAGTGTTTTGTTACACTACAGATATATAAGTTCCTGAAGAGCCCAGTGAACTGGTTAGCATTTTTGAAGTCAATTTACTCAACCGATTTTGGAGAAACATATTGATATGAAGTTTCACACCTGGTCTCCTTTCTCCAACCTGTAAAGACTTCCCTGTGGTCATTCAACTTCTCTCCTGCTTCTCTGAGAATAATGACAAATGTTCTAGGTTTAGGAGAAAAAGAGGAGTGTCCTAGAATCATTTGTGTTGAGAATGGAATAGAAAGTAGAAACTAAAGATTCAGGCCATTGTTTGACAATACATTCCCCTAAATAAAAGGCGCATCTGCCATAGTACATGGCCTTTAAATGATGCCCAACTGCCTACATCACTGTCAACAACACAGCTTTCTCACTGATGGTCCACAAGGCCAGTATACCTGCTGTGATGACAAGCACAAGATCCAATATCCTCCTGGGACATGAGCAACAAGCACGTTTACTTCAGTTCAATCTGAACCCTCAGGAAATGAGTTAAACCATGATCAGTGCAGCACATGGGAACAGACAGGTTTGTAACAGTGACTGCAAAGTAAAACACAGCTAGTCCATCTCCCCCTCCTAGGAACTGTGAGGGCTAATGTTCAAGTGAAGCAACTGAGCAATGATATAATTAACACAGAGGCAGAATTCATGAGGATCCTGAGAAGATGTAAGGAAAACCATTGTTCTGTGCCTACATTGTCAAACCAACTGGAGAACACTGATTTTTATGTGTATTTCCTTTAGCTACAGAGTATATATCCATGGTGTTGATTTAGCTTCATGGGCAACAGAGAAAGGAGAATAGAGTATGGGCTAATACGTTCCCACAGAGCTTTGTTCCCTAAAAGTGGCTTATATTTGTGGCTTAATGCAATTAAAGTTGGTGTGTGGCAGTGTTTCTAGCAGAACTCACCATGGCGCACAGTGAATGCTCACAGTGATGACTTGGAAGAAAATACAGCTTTGCATAGCGCACTCTTACCAGCGCTATGTGAGGAACCCTACTGACCCCTGCTTCCGGTTCAAATTGTTTCCTTCACATACCATGTTTGATCTTAGGTACAGTATTGAAAATGATTTAAATAGCCCATGTTGTAGATTAGCATGTCATTTTTATTTTTAATTAATTTTTTAGACAATATCTTTTGATCATGTTTCTTCTCCTTCCCCAACTCTTCCCAGGTTCTTCCCAGCTTCCTACCCAGCTGGCCTTATGTTCTTTCCCTCCTTCTCTCTCTTTCAAAACTAAAAACAAAAACAGAGATGAAACAAAACTCCACGAAATATGAAAATAAAAATAAAACGAGCATAAGACAAAAGAATCCCAAAATTGAACAAAACTCCACTAAAATACCACTGAGTTAATTTTGTGTTGGCCAACTCTTCTTGGCATGGGCCATGCCAGAAAGAGTGTGGTTGATAACTCAGTAACACTCCATTGGAGAAAACGGATTTCCCTTTGCCAGAGGAATCAATTGCAGATAGCATCTTGGTTAAAGGTAAAGGACCCTATGTCCACTTCCTGATCCCAATTCCAGGCCCTGTCTGGATTGAACCTGTGCAAGTCTGATTTGTGTTGCCACATTGTGTAATTTTTTAAATGGAGATGTCTAGCAGCTGGTACTACTCAAGCTATAGAACAAAGCAGAGCTTTCAAAAGGCAAGTGTGACACTCAGACACAGGCACATAGTGCTCTTTGTTCTTCCATCCACTTTGGCCTATCCCTGGTTTCTTCTCTTCCTGGGCTTGCTGGGCAATATATCTGAAGTAAGAAGGTCACTTTTACTGTGATCTAAAAATAATGTCACTATAGATTTTTTAAGAACATAAACTGTGCCATACCATATGAGCACTAATGTCAACCAAGATTTGGGGTGCACACAAGGCACTAATGTGCACTCATCAGCTGCCTTACGTGTACCACTGCGATGCCAAGTATTGGCAGAGGATGCGCTCTGTGTCCAGTAATATCCTCCTGTATTTTGGAGTATATTGAATGCTGTACTTCCTGCTTCATTTTGCTGTGTCTAGACGGTTGCTAGAATGTAGCCTATTCAATGTAGGTTTTTACTCCACCATTTCAGTGACTTTAGGACAGGTACTCAGGTTTACATCATGGCCCTGTTAGTCACATCATATGCAACAAGGTCACATCATGTACATCATGTTCAGCCAGTTTTTGCTGTTTTGTATCTTTGTCAGGAAAATAAGTCCTATTTTTTTTATAGTCTACTTTCCCATCTCATTCCCTTGGCATAGCATGAGGAAGAAGACACAGGTCCTTTACCTTTAACCAAGACGCTATGTGCAATTGATCCCTCCGGCAAAAGGAAATCCATTTTTTCCAATGAAGTGTCACTGGTTATATTAACCACACTAAAGGGCAGGACCCTGCCCAGGAATAGTTGGCCAACACAAAATTAACTCAGTAGTATTTTTGAGGACTTTTGGGGGGGCATTCTTTTGTTTTATTAGTCTTTGTTTTCTTTTCTTTCCTTCTTTTTATTTATTTATTTAATTTTTTTTTAATTTTGTGAGGTTTTGTTTTGTTTTGAAATCCAGAGAGGGAGAGAAAGAATCTAAGGTTAGGTGGTAGGAAGCTGGGGAGGAGCTGGGCAGAGTTGAAGAAGGGTAAAAAACATGACCAAAATAAATTGTCTCTAAAAAAAACACATCCAATCCTCCCTCAATGTGTGATACAATTCTAGACCAGCACCGAAGGAGACATAGAAGACTAGTTCTCAAGTACATCTCCGCACAAGCCTGGTCTCAGTGTCAGGTGCTTCCAGCAGGGGCGTAGTGAGAAGAAGCTTTCCGGAGATGCTTCCAAGCAAGGAGTCCAGCTCACAGCTTGGGAGGGGAGTGGTTTCCAACCTCCTCTGTGTGTACTCTGGGAATGCTGTTCCTCTGATTCTTCACTGCAAAAGCCCCAACAGATGGAAACTGCTATTTCCCCGCTGATGGGCATTGGCAGTCCAGCCAGGCAGGACTGAGGCAAGTAGAGTTCAGCCCCAGGCAAAGAATATCGCACCAGACATGAAAGCAGACCATTGGCCACTTGACTGTAAAGATATTTGTAAATCATATCAGGAAAAAGAAACCATCCATAATACCATGTGAATTGTGACTCTTCCAGCTCAGGCACAGTCATGAAAGTTATAACATGCAACCACACAAATGTGATGCTTTTAAAAGTAAATTTGTTTGCAGATATAGTTCTACGTGCAAGGAAACCAACACAAACATAATTAATTCATTTCCTTTTCTCCTTCTTTTCCTTCAGGACCAGTGTTGACAGGAGTAGCTTAGTGTTCATTTTCCCACTGATACGTGAGCAGACAGAGGGAAATAAAATCCCAACATTCTCAATATGTAAAACCAAGGAAGAAAACATTTCTTATGTCACATCTTTTTCTTCTTCAGAAAAAAATACCCTTTATAGAGATACAGACCTGAATGTGCAGCATTGCTTAACTGTGTGTTTGGCTTCTTCAGGACATAAAGCCATCTGCTACAAAACATCAATGAAAACATAAGCGTTCTCTTCTAGGGCAAGTGAAAACCAGTCATAAATCTTCTCTCCAGGATCCTATTAGTAGATCCAAGTATCTGCTTTTCATATAAAAGTCAATTTGAAGCATAATCCTAAAATTAGTTCTTATCAACAAGTTCTACAATCTGTATACAGAAGTAGATGTGGCATACCAGGCTGAGATGATCAGGAAGTTGGAAGGTGCTGGAGCATACCTTCCAGGTGAGCTCAGATGTCAGGCAAGAAAGACTAGAATTCAAGCTAAATCCATCATCCCCCACCAGTCACACAGAACACATACAACCACGCATGAGGTCAAGTGTCCCTCTTCAAAGTACAGGTCCGATCCTAAGCCACACCTGAGACTGTGATAACCCACACCAAGTCTGCAGTATTTAATCCTCATGACTGTAACTGGATGTAAAATCCCCACATAAACACATAGATGGGAGTGGCTATGACAGTGTTCCCAGAAAAGTTTAACTAGAATGAGAAGAACCACCTTGAAAGCTACCAGGATCATCCCATATGCCATGGACCAAGGGGGAGGACAGTGAGCTGAGTACCAGCACTCATTTTTCTCTGCTTCCTGACTGTGAAAGCAATGTACCAGCCATCTCATGTTCCTACCACCATGTCTTCCCTCCCACAGTAGACGAGGTCCCTGAGGTCCCTTCTCAAACCATACACCAAGATAAACCCTTACTCCCTTACGTTGTTTCTTGTCAAGAATTTGGTCACTGCAAGGAGAAAAACAAATAATACAGTGTTTATAGAATATTTTTTTTTCTTTTTACCCAAACCAGTGCTTTAGCTAACTAGTGGGTTAGTTACACAGAGAACATTCAGAACAGAAGTTTTAGTTTGAAAGAAATGAAAAGCACAGGATTTTAACCCATGTTTGAATTCTATTCTTTGGACTGCCTAGTAACCTTTGCAAAACATCCTAATCTTTCTAAATTTTATGCTTTTCCACCAAAAAAAGAGAGATAATAACATGAATTATTAGGAGAATGAAGATATTTTGGTTTTTTTTTTTTCTATGAGGAGGAACAAATGTTCAGCAGATTTCTGGGAGCACATGAAAGCCCCCTTGTCATTTGCTGACCTTGACTACCTCTGTGGAATTGTCATATTCACCTTGTCATTGGTTAGTGGAAGGAGGCAGGGAAGTTCTTGAAAAAAGTCTGGCCTTAAGCTACCCTGTGAGTTTTGTGCCACATAAACATGTCACTCAGCACCGTGCTCAGAATATAACTGGCCATGCTCATTACAGTCACCACCCAGAGCTGTTTATGGAATTAATCACTAAATCCTGCAACACTCAAATGTGCAATTTTTTATTATAAATAATTTTTTTATCATACATGACAGACAAAGGGAGCCATACAGCAAGATAAAGTGTTACACTGGGATGATTTTCAAAAAATATTATGCTCATTTGCTTTCCTTATGAGTTGTTAAAAAAAAAATTTCAAGTTTAACAAATCCTTGTTTGATTTTAGAGATTTATTTTATTGTTTACTTAGAGCATTAGAGATTAAAATAAAATAGATTACTTAAGGCAAGGCCATTTGTTACTGGTGCTAGACTCACTGTCACTCATAAATGGGCACTAGCCAGCTTATGACTTAATTCACAGTAATCAAGTAATGGTCACTGAGTTTCAGCAATCTGGAAATAAAAAAGAGTTGAAGTTAAAGAATTGCTTGATGAATGTAATTACCATTGCTCTATGATAAATAAGACAAAGGTCTGAAAATCCAGACAAAAATTTAAAAGACTAATCCGTAGACACTTTTTCCTGGATTGCTCCAAGAAGCACAAAGGTCAGTGCACTGGCTGGGAAACATTCTTTAATATTCTTTGTGGTTCCCTTTACAATAAAGCAAACTTGAATTGTGTGAAGGGTTTTCTAAAGCTCGCTGGGATTCTTGACACCAGTGGCTGTTGGCTTCACCTGACACAGAAATGCCTTTTGAACCTGTGCAGCCAGTTCATGCCACAGTAAAAGCCCCATGGCAGCTGGAGGTCTGAGGTTACGGCATCTGCAATTCACTCATAGCCCTGCCCTACCCTTCTTGAATTAAGTAAGCAGCTACCATCTTAAAGTTTAACATTGTTTCTAAAAGTAGCTGTATGGACTTCCTGACAAGTAAAGTACGAATCTGAGGAGGTAGGAGATGATTAGAAAGTGGAGCTGTTCTGAGTGGTTGGTGTCCTTACAAAAGAGACGCCAGAGAACTTTCATTCATGTATTACATGAGGACAGCGGAAGAAAGGAGCCATCTGGGAGGTGGATGCTAAGCAGATATCGAATCTCTCCCTGACTGTAGAAGTTTTTTCTTATAGTTGCCTGGTCTGTAGCACTTTGTCACAGCAGCTACGGTTGACTAAAATGCAAGCACATCTCCAGCCTCACATAAAGCATTCTGATTCTTTTGTCTGCAATAACATCAAAATAGTATTCTGTTGGGAGTCCACACAAAGTTCCCAACAAAACCCACATAAGGCTATGAGGGGCTCTGAGTTTCATTTGAAGCACAAATCTTCCCACGTGAGCATAGAGACTAATTGCCTGTGGCTGTGTGGTGTGGGATATTTCACAAACATCTGTGGATGGAACTGTGTACTCTACGAAGGAGGAACAGTAATATCCTGGCTGAAGATGCAACTCAATGATGGAACTTGTGTGTAGCATCCATGGGATTTTTATTCAACCCCCAGCACCACACAGAGAGTAAGGTATCTTTCTTTTTGGGTGAAGCTTACTAAGGCATCCAATTCCCTTATCAATAAGAGTATCTTATCTTACATGTCTCAATTCCCATGAAGTTAAGGAGTTGTATAGCATTGTCACAAAACACTGACTCTAAACTCAGGATGTCTGTGTTCAAATCCTCTCTCCTGCCACCCACCAACCTGTTATCTTGAGGAATTTCTCAGCTGCTCTGTACCTTAGTTTTCAATCTTTAAATGCAGATAACAGTACATAGTCCTTTAGGCTACGTACTAAAGTTCTATCTTTAATGAAACTACCATTTTAACAACAATTTGTGACAATATCTGGAATGCACAAAGTTATACATAAATATTTAGTGAGACTCTGGAATGCACAAAGTTATACATAAATATTTAGTGAGATGCTGGCCTTTCCCCCAGAGATGTTAGTCAGCATGCTGGCTCACTGTGCACATGCACAAAGCAGAGCTTCATGGTTGTCAAAGGTTCTGTGTGGCAAAAATGGATGTTATCGTTTTCCCTTCTGCCTGGCCACATAGACGATGTATCCTAGCTTCATTTGTACTCAGGCTTGTCCAGCAAAGGTGAGAAATTATTGGTACCATGCCAAGGTTAGTTCACAATATCTTATTGCAGTCTTTCAGAATCCTTCTTCTGTAGGGCTGTGAAAGGACAGCATGGTTTCTGGTGGAACACTGGCTGAAAAATCTCCGGAGACCCCACAGGATTCCCTGCAAGGGAAGGTAGGCATTTCATCATGCTCCCAGACTCTAGGCTCCTGACACAGGCGGCAGACCTCCATAGAGTGGGGTCCTTCAGTCACGTAGGACAATGCCTACTAACCTCCAATAGGTAGAGGGTGTGACTACAGACCATGGAGTCTCAAGACAGATCTCCATATTAATGAGGTACCTAAAGGCCAGAGGGGCGAAGCCAATTAAACATTCCTTCCTAGACTCTCCTCCTTGCAAAAGGTATTTAACCTCAGGCCCACCCTAAAAATGCTGGGGTATAGTTTCATCCATTTTCTGCCAGGACAATAAACATTTTAAGACCATTGACTATCTTTTTCCTTTCTGGGACCCTCGATGGGGAACAGTGGAGAAGGTTTTCAACAACCAAGCCCATCTAATCTCCTTCTGATGACCTCTCTACATTCTCAGCCATGGAGGCCCAGCAACCTAAGCAAGCAAACTGAGCCAGCCATGACCCAGCCAAGCAAGTTGCCCAAAACTCTCATCCCCAGAGCTTCTCCCCCTTGCTGTGGGGTCTCAGACTATGTTCCCCAACCATGAGTGAAGTCCTGAGACTTCACACAGCCCGATGTCCGCTCAGCACAAGCATAGAGTGAACACAGTCAAATTCCCACGTCTCTGTCCCCATGAGAGGCCCTAGCTGCATGGCTAGACAGATAAAAGACCTACACTCATCAACCCACACACATGACAACCCAGCATTCTTCCCCAGCAGTTTAATACTGATAAACATAGCAACATGGGAGTCATGTGTTAGAGGATGAAACTTGGATGTCAATTTACTTTATCTATGGAAGAGGGAACATCTTGACCTGAGCCCCTGGCCTGGACTGTTGTGTCATTAGGAAATAAATTAATTGTATGGTAAGCTATACTTTCATGAAAGTAGTTAGTAAGTAATTCATCTTAATCACACATTCCGATATTCACCATTGGGACTGTTTGCTATAGTGGAGGTATAGTTAGTGCCAGTTGGGTAGAGCTGAGGTTAGATACCAGTGGGGCATGGTGATACTGAAAAGACATCCAGGAAGGAAATCAGAGTGGTAGGTCAGCTGAAGGCAGGTGCAAGTAAGCCTCCTAGGAAGTGTCAAATTTAAATCATAAACACAAAACTCTCAGAGGAATTGACTTGAAAGATGACTGCTGTCAGCACAGCTGCCCAGAGCACAGAGACACACACTAGTCCAGCTGGCTTCAAATCATTTCTTGAAAACAACTTCCTTTTTTTACAAGTATTCCCATTCCTGTCGGCACAGAAACTGTCCTAATGGGTACTTTTCTAAGCCTTTGGATATATTCTAGATCTTGCATTTAATATAAAGTGTCTAAACATCTTTCTAGGCAGTCTTGTCTAACTGACTAAAATCTCTACATTTCTCACAACCTCCAGCTCCAGTATTGTACCCCATGTATTCTGCATTGAGTTCAAATACAGATGTTTTCTATCCTGAAACCCTGAACAAGTGAGCACTGCTTTGCAAGAACAGTATTCCACTACTTATATGTATGCAAGGAAATAGGTAAATTTTGATGGTGGGGAGGGTTGGATGCTATATAGAAAGCTTCTGAGGAAGGCAGATTGAATATGTCAGTTCTGGGGGAAATGCTACCCATCTGAGTGTTAGCAAGCCATCTGTTGAAGGTCCTAGAAGGAAGGGCAGAAAAGGTCACTAGAAAGAAGTTACATCTCCTTTTTTTGTGTATGTGTTTTCTATTCACTCTTGGCTTTCTTTCATGAGTCCCTAGGCAACAATTCAGATCAAAGCTGAAAAGAGCCAACAAATAAGCAGGTCCCTGGAATTCTCTGAATGCCAGACATACAAGTCATTTTACTGTGAATCTCTACTTCTTAGTGTTCATGCTATTGTATGGCCATATTTCCTTGAGTATGGAAGAGATCTGACTTGCTTCTGCCTTAGACTATCCAACAAAACTTAACAGATTATGGTGTTTGGGTGGCTACGACTGACTATCAAACTAACAGGATATGCTAGACACTCTCCCTACTGACTCAATGATGAAAACACCCATAATGAGAAAAGACAGTCAGCAAGACAGACAGACAAGGAACTACAGACAAGGAACTACAGTAGCCTCTAAGAACCAAGGAGAGTCTTTAGTGCAAGTGCGTAAGAGAATGAGTTGAGGCCCTTAGTCATACCTTAAAACCACAAACAAGTTAGTTCTGTCTGTAACCCAAAGGCACTCATAAGCAAATTTTCCTCCAATTGAGGCCGCAGATGGGATTTCAGCTTTGTAGGTACCATGTTTCCTATGTTTACAGTCTGGAAGACCCTACACACAGGGCTCATTTAAGCACCACCTTGGTTTTTCACTCATAAGGTTGTAGGATAGTAAACTTGTTGTTTACATCTACATATGTGATGATTTGTTACACAACAATAGATAACTAATACAGTTTTCTCACAGCATCCCTGACCACCATTGCCTCCCATCCTGCTAATATTGCCCTTGTAGTGTTTCTCTTGTGTCATGAGAACAACATATATTGAACAACATTCAAGCAAGTTATGAAATATTTCTAGCACTTCCACTGACACACTCTATATAGCTTTATTAGTGTGTGTGTGTGTGTGTGTGTGTGTGTGCATACTGGCCTCTTTATGTCAACTTGACACAAAGTAGAATCCCACATTTTGGAAAATCTCAATTGAGGAAATGCCCCCACCGGACTGGCCTGTAGGTAAGCCCATAATTCATTTTCTTGATTGGTGATTGACGTGATGACTGATGCGGGAGGAAGCTCAGTGTGGGTGGTGCCACCCTTGGTCTGGTTGTCCTGGTGCTATAAGAAGGCAGGCTGAGCAAACCATATGGAGAAATCTAGTAAGCAACATAGTCCACGGATTCTGTTGCCGTTTCTCTCTCCAGGTTCCTGCTCTGATCTTTTACCCTGACTTTTCTTGGTAATGAACTATAATGTATAAAGTGAAATAAAACCCTTCCCTGCCTAAATTGCTTATTATAATTATATTACAGCAATAGAAACCCTAAGACAGTGTGTATGTACACATAGGTATACATGGACATATATGCAGAGTTAGAGGTCTGTGTCAGGTGTCCTTTTCAATTGCTCTCTTCCTTAGTTTCTCTCTCTGTGTGTATGTGTGTGCTTGTAAAAGTTAGAGGACAACTTACAGGAACTGGTTTTCTCCTTCCACCACATGGCTCTTGGTGATTAAATTAAGACCATTAGGAGAACATCTTTATCCACTAAGCCATGCACTCTCCTTGTCAGCTTTTGAGATCCTCTCACTGAGCCTGAAGCTCACTGGTTCAGCTAGACTGGCTGGATAATAAGTTCCTTTGATCTTCCTGTCTCCAGCAATTTGGTGCTATAGTACAGAGGTACTCTGCCAGTGCTGACGTTGAATCAGGTCTTCATGCTTATGCATCAAGTGCTCTACTGACTAAGCCATCTTCTTAGCCATACTCCATGCTGGTTTTGTTCCTTTTATTTTTTGGTACTGCATGTATTCCTTGATATAGGGTGCATGTGTATCCTGCATGTAGGGGTTTGTGTATCCTTGCATGTAGGGCACAAGTGCTCTACAAATGAACTGCACTCCTAAACCTGGACAGATTTAAAATCCTTCAAAGATTGCATGTAGTTTGCTTTTAGAGACCTCATTTCACATAAGATAGTGGCCATCACTTGTTTTTCTATCACCTATTAAGTATAAGTTTCTCTGTAGGAAAAGTAAAATGAGAAAAGCTATTTACAGTTTTGCCTTGGAAATTAGTTGGCCTGAAACACAGTTTAACTAAGAATGTCAAAGACTTCTTGGCAATTATCATGGTAGTTGGAAATTTGTGAAAGAGGGGCCTCTAACCTTCAAATGCTTTCCAAGATCATGAAATTTTCATAAATACTAAATTGAACGATTAATGAAGCTGGCTAATGTTAGTTTAGGAGATGGCTAATTAAATATTTATTAATATCATTTCTGAAGAGTTCCATAAGAAATTTTGGAACCAATGATTTCTGATTCAGGCTTCAATCTGCTCCATTTTCTCATGGTCCTGGGCTCTGGGCCAAGAACATATGATAATAAAAGAAGCCTGCCTGTTTTCTGTTTGCATGCTTCCTTTCCTTTCTTACTGAATTGATAATTGCCCACACAAGTGAATGTCATATATAGGTCAAAGATAGCCACACTCTTAAAGAAAGGCAAAAGAGTGCTAGAGAAAAATGAAACTAAAGGCTGTGTAACTGAAAGCAAGAAAACACACCACACACACACACACACACACACACAACACACAACACTGGGGTTATTGACTGTTTTACCTTGAAAAATAGTGACCCTGGGATTTTCTTAATTCCAAACTAAGGAGCACAGTGGGCTGGTCTTCTCAGTCTTGTTTCTCTTTCAGAAGAGTCTATGGAAATCTGTTTCTCACCCTCCCCAGGTCACTAGCAATTCTGAGATTATGCTTTTGAATAATCCTGAAAACCAGAGAGCAGGCAATCTCCCAAATAATCAAATCAGTGTTTAGCTTCAAAGCTTGGAAATTAGGATGATGAACGGTGATCATTGAAGTTCCACTCATCTCGGAAATCTTTGGAGTCCCTGGGCCCATGCCCAGGAAGCAGACTTGAACTAGATCTAGAGTACCAGTAATCATGTTGTCTGTCTCTGGTCAAGCGACTTCATCATGCTGACCTTTCTCATGGAAATTATGCAATAAAATAACTTATGAATACCAAAGCAGATGTAAAGTTATGCTTTTTTGGGTATTGAAAAGAAGAAAAACCTAACCTGAAAGGTCTCAGATGACAGCATCTTAACCCATGCATGGATATCATGAGCACACTTGATTTGTTTTGTTTTGTTTCATTTTGTTTTGTTTTGTTTTGACAACAGTGTCTCCTGTATCTCAGGCTGGTCTAGAACTCACCATGGTGCCAGGAATGACCTTGCACTCTGATTTTCCTATCTCCACTTCCAAGATTGCAGGCATTCATTAATACAAACTCCTTTATATAGTGCTCAGTTTGAACCTAGGGTTTCCTTGCATGGGAGATAAGCACTCTAATAGCTGATCTATGTCTCCAGCCCCCAAATCATATTCCACAATTGCCTAGAGCTTGAAAGGGCTAAATTAAGTATTGATGAGAATGCTCCCTAATTACCTCTGATTGTTTAATAAAGAGCTGATTAGCTTATGACCAGGCAGAGGAGATTGGAAGACTGGTCTTCCAATCCCAGCCAGGAGTCACAGGTAGCAGAAAGTAGAAGTACCACAAGCAAAAGGGAAAAGAAATTAAAGAGACCATGTGGAGACACCAAGAGGTAGCCATGAAGCAGAAAGTCCAAGAGTAGCCATTATGAGCAGATCACCAAGGGATTCTCCATGAGGACACACATGGAGAAAACCAGGGCGAGACACAGCTTGATGTGTGAAGAACATGACTGAGAAAGTTAGCTTGGAGGGGTAGAATAGAATGAATATCTGCTCAGCCTAGGCTTGCAGCTTATTAATAAACTTAATAGGTCTTTGTGTCAATTATTTGGGAGCTAATGGGAATAGATAAGGTTTCCATGCATAAATTAATGCTTACGG